>CM024757.1:147347726-147493369 GCA_014218235.1 Colocasia esculenta
CTTATAAGGAAAGAGGGCGGGAAACCCTAGAAACTCCAGAGCCCCCTCTTCTTCCAAAAAACGACCGTTCAACCGAATCAACGGTCCCCTCGCTTGCCACGACACCATCCTTCATCATGAACCCTCCAATTCTTTCGAGGCGGAAAGTACGAAGCGACAAGTACCGATCGACGTTCGCACGTCCGAGGTCGCCATCGCATTAAATGCTAGCAGAGCATTCAAGTGTTTTGCCGCCATTCAAGCGCCTCCATTCCTGAGCCAGCTCGATAGCGTGGGGGACAAGTGTGGTGGTCACTTCCTGCCATCCAGGCCACAACAAGGCTCATATAAACCCATGACGAAACGAACTGGCACTGTGTTGTCTTGGGCGTCATCCATCCTCGGACGACCATTTCGAGGATGTTCGGGTACACCTACCCTGCTCGGGCCCAGAGCAATCCTCACAGTCACCGAGCGCCAAGCTTATCTTTTCCTAACAAGTAACCTGCTCGAGAACTGCAGTCAAGGTTGCCCGAGCAGCCTCTTCGGATCCTCACGGCGGTTGTAACTGTCGCGGGCCACGCGCCCCACGATCCAAAAGTGCATTAATTGCTAAGCCTTCCAACGGGTATCTGAAGGTGTAACCCCCCCCCCCCCCCGTTACGTGCGCCAATCAAGGCGCCCTTCCAGACACGATCCAGAGGCGTTACGTCCGCCCGCTTCAACACCCATGCCTATATAAGGCACAGGTATAGCGCCGTGCAAAGGTAGGAAAACTCTCACACAAATACGCCTTCATCCACGAGAACTTCCATCCTCTTCAGTCATCCACTGACTTAGGCATCGAAGGGTTCTCCCCGTTCTTCAACCGGGCCCCCTGATCCGTTTTCTGGTTTTGCAGGCTTTCGTCCGCCTCCAGCGTCCTTCCTCCCTCCTTCGAGTGTAGGCCCACCAGGCTCCGGCCCAATCAAGAAAAGGCCTCCACAATATTACATTCTAATAAATTTATGTTTAAAATTTCATCTTGATTGGATAATATTTAGATATAAAATTAAATATATTAATTTAATTTAAAAAAAAAAACTAAAACCGTTGATGGACTTCTGTAAGTCGCACACTTTTAATTTGTATGTTTTTGTCCCGTATGTTATCTCTTTTTTTTTGGACAAATCCTATACATTATTTCACCACTAAGGAAAATTGAAGGATAAATTAAAGAGTGAGATTTGTCTTTTCAATCCTATACGTTACCTGACAGAAGAAAACTGAAGGAAAAATTAATTGTACGTTTCAATCCTATACATTATCACAAAAGAAAATAGAAGGACAAATTAAAGAGTGAACCGGGCACGTTAGAAAACTGAAGGAAATTTTAAGTGAACCGGGCTAACAAAGGTTGAACTGGACGAAAAAAAAAAAGTGTCACTTCTTATATTAGTTATAGATATTTACGGCCAAGTGGAATACTGGTGGAGTGCGTATACTTTCCCCTCTGGGGGCAAGTACACTCTCCCAATCTACTGACCTTAAGGTCTGATTTTATCAAAAAAAAATACATTTCATATTATTACTAAAGATATGTGTGTATTATATTGAACAATTAATTTAAGATAGTAAGTGTCGACACATAAACGATTACAAGTCGACACATGCTTAACTATCACTAGTAAAATTATTCTAAGTCCTCAACTAGCGTATCTACGACTCCGACTCTCATATAGTCAAAGCGAAACTCTGACTTGTGAGAAAATCACAATAGTTGAAGTCCAACTTTGACTCTTAGATAGTCGAAGTGAGACTCCGACTTGTGAGAAAATCACGACAATCAAATTCAACTCCAACTCTCGGACAGTCGAAGTGAGATTCTAACTTGTAAATAAATCACAACACTCAAAGTCCAACTCTGACTCTCGGACAGTTGAAGTGAGACTCTGACTTGTGAATAAATCACGACAGTTGAAGTCTAACTCCGACTCTCGGAAAGTCAAAGTGAGACTCCGACTTGTGAATAAATCACAATAGTCGAAGTTCAACTACGACTCTCGAACAGTCGAAGTGAGACTCTGACTTGTGAACAAATCACAATAATCGAAGTCTCACTCCGACTCTTATACAGTCGAAGTCTGATATCAACTTGTGAACATATCACAACAGACGTAGTGCCACTCCGACTTTCATCAAATCAAAGTTTCAGTACTTATAAGAATATTGTTTACTTGCATATCTTTTGATGCAGTTCTATTGTGACTACTTTGTAATGACCTTTATGATCTTCTAATTGTCAATTAATGAATGACTATGTTATTTTTAGATAACACTTGATTATGTAAATTTTCACTCTTGTATGTCGACTCCTCTAAAGCCGAAGTGCATTCTTTATTGTACTTATGATTTTTGAATTCTAGTACATACTATTGTACATCTTGTTCATTATGTTTTCTACATTCAAATTTATTATTTATTAATAAGAACATACCTGTAATATTGTATTTTAAAATATTCCTTTATAGTTGTTTGATTTACAAGATATTTGTCAGTGTCCTTCTAGTTGACAGGTTTCAGATATTAAGGAAAGACTTTTTGCAGACACACTGTGTGCTGAGCAGGTGTCCAGTTTTCCTTAAAGGCTCACCTACCCTCATATACTTTAAGAACAATACTTTTCTCTGAAATAGAAAGTTATCTTTTCAGATGATCTACTTTTTGTTTCCACTATCTAATACTTTATACAATACAAGACTAACCGTGGAAAAGATTATGGTGCATGCAGACATTTATTGCGGCTAGCAATAGGAGCATGAAGCTATCCAAAATAGCCAAGAAGCTGTTGAGAAGAAGAAAGATTTGAAGATGAATTTCTCAGGTTATCTTCTTCAGTCACAACGAATATATTTCAAATGGCTACATCCCAATGGACAACTGAAGACTTTGAAGGCTATATAAGAAGTCGAAGTTTATATGAAGAAAGACAAGATGCAATAGAGACAAAGATACACATATTTACACAGAAAATCTGAAAAAGAGAAAAGAGAGCAATTTGTTCCAAGCAACACACTCATAACATTCACTGCCCTCAAAGCCTTCAAGAAATATGTAGTTGGGTGGTTCAGAATTTTAGATTATTTTTTAGTCCACCTTTGAAACAGAAAGAGATAGGTGATGTCATTCTTCCTCTCTATAGATCCCTTTTTTTTTTGTTCAAGTGTTTGCTCTTCCCTGAGCAGCACTCAGTCTGAAACTTCTCTGAGTTGTAACCAATAGGGGTTTATTTTTTGGTGTTTCTCTTTTGTAGAAGGGAAGACTTGCTCGGGTGTAAGTGGTTGTATTACCACTCTTTGAATGGGAAGGTAAAGTGTTCTTGACAGTTAGTGGAAAATTTCAAGAGGTGCTTGGAGACTGGATGTAGAACTCTTAATTGAGAGAAGGTCTGAATCATGATAAATCTCTTGTGCATTGTTTGTGATTATTTCCGCCAAGTTACACTTGCTTCACACACAACACACGAGGTACTAACATTTTTGTTAAGTGTTCTTTCATATTCAAATAATTTTTAATTTGCAAAAAGTCATATTCACCCCCTCTCTAAGACATTTAAAGCTCTACGTAGATCCAACACGAACTAGGATAAAAATCTTTGTGTTATTTGTGTGTGTTTTTTATGGGCGTTCATTTTTCTACACACGTTTACTAATCATTAACCAAATGTTTTAAGTGTTATTATTTGTAATTAATCTTTTAGATCACCCTATTCATCCTCCCCTCTAGAGTGATTAGCTACCTATCTATCCAACACCACAATGGACATTATAATCGCTTATGTGTCTCGATAATTGATTATATCTCTCTGAGATGAGTTTTGATTTTCTATGACTTACCTCATAGTGGGTACTATGATTGATTATGTTCAATGATTTAGTATAAATATGTCGATAATTGATTATGCATTATACAATATAGTAGAGTTTGGTTAAATATTGATATCGATTATGTACTATACAATATAATAGACTTTGACTAAATTTTGATCCTCAATAATTGATTATGTGCTATATAGTGGTAGAGTTTTAGTTTCTACAAGTTGTATATACTATATAGTGGTTTTACGCTAATCAATTATGCATGTTAAATTATGTAATGCTTGAACTTGGAAAGTTTGTGATAGAAAGGATATTTCAGAACTATGCTTGAAGGATCTGTGAATTGTTCTATTGAGTTGTGATACGATGAAACCCCATACATACCTTTTAGGTAGTGAGTGAGGCTCTAAGAACCTTGAAGTCCTAAAGCAGATGGGCCTCACTGGAGTAAGAAGAGTTTGTTGTCAAGGATATTTTATAGTGAACATTGTTTGAGGTGTCCTAGATAGGTTGGTTGTAACAACTTCTAGTCTGTGTTCGATTATGTAAGAATTTGTTGAACTGAAAAAAGGTAATCACAAAACTATCTTATGATTTAATAAAGTTTATAAAATTCTGGAGTAACAAATGTATTTGTATATGTGTTGCTTACTCTCTTGGTTTAGATAAGTTGAGTTGTTTTCACTGTTCCATTTTAGAATGCATAAAAATAAATAATAATATTGTTCACGGGTCTATTCTACATGTGAAATCACAAGAATGTCCACCCAGACTGAAAGGACGTTTCTAAGGAGGAGAAATGCTAACTGCACGTACACTCGGGTAAAAGAGATGTGTGGAATCGCCGGAGCGCATACGATTGGGCTGCGTGAAAAACATCCACGTCAGCAGTCCCAACACTCGTCACCACCTGTGTCCCGTCTTTCTGAGACCCGCCATCATGAAATCGCATCTTCTCGAGATCCGCCAACGATTACAGAGAGATTTTTTTTAATCTCAAATTTACCCTTCCCGCCATTTATATTTGTCAACCAAGGAGATATAATTTTCACTGGAAAGTGAAGGCTTCAACTTCAGACCTAGAAGACACAAGACATAGGCGGGCATCCCGAGTGAGAGGTATGGTTCACAAGTAGGATGCAACGGTGATAAATAGATCTCTTCCCAGTGTTGAAATATGTTTCTTCTGTTCGGTGATAAATAGGTCTCTTCGGGTGACAAATAGGAATTGATCAGCGACAAATATGTTTCTTCTGTTCGACGACAAATAGGTTTATCTAGTGACAAATAAGTTCTTTCCAATGAGAAATAGGTCTCTTAGAGTAACAAATAGAAATTGTTCCAGTGTCGAAATAAGTTTTTTCTGTTTGGTGACAAATAGGTTTATCCAGCGACAAATAAGTCATTTCCAGTGACAAATAAGTCTCTTAGGGTGACAAATAGGAATTGTTTCAGTGACAAATAGGTTTATTTGTTTGGTGACAAATAAGTTCTTTCTAGTGATAAATAGGTTCTTTTCAGTGACAAATAGGTCTTTTCCAGTAAAAATTAGATCTCCTTGGTTGACAAATAGAAACAACGGTAAGTGTAAATTTGAGATTAAAAAAAATCTCTCTATAATCGTTGGCAGGGTTCGGGAAGACGCGGTTTCATGATGGCGGGCCTCGGGAAGACGCAGCGCAGACGACGACGAGTGTTGGGACTGTTGACATGAGTATTTCCACGCGGCCCAATCGCCTATGTCCCGAAGATTCTAGCGCATCTCTTTTACCCGAGTGTAAGTGCAGCTAGTATTTCTCTTCTAAGGAGATGTCTCATGTGGAAGACATGTTCAACCAGAAAATCTAATAATTCGAATAGTTATTTTAAAAAAAAAAGAAAAAAGAAAGGAATACTGCGCCCTTTGGAGATGTCTACTGAAAGATGTGTCTAGCACCAATGATGTCTCTACAATCAACGCTGTTCAGGTATCAGATTGACAATCTATCGATGTCAATTGGGTTCTAGACGTTGAAGGTGACACAAAATTGGTGGTCTGTGATTTAAAACACGAACAGGGCCTATTGTAAGCTATAGCAAAGGAAGGATCATAATGGGTTAGGATCAAACTCAACGACCAAGTTCAAATAGTGACATTATTTAGGTGGAAAGGAAAACATGCCGACTGTGGGCCAGCGGGAGGGGAGGTGCTGCAGAGGTGGTGGTGGTAACGGGCTTGTTTGTGTATCGAGAAAGACTTTGTGCACTTCTCAAAGTGTAAAAATGACATGTCATCTTGCACTTCTCCCCTCTCATTGGTGAAAAAGAGGAGAGAGATCCATGTGACACCTTGATTCCATCAATGAGAGAGGGGAAGTGCAAGATGATATGGCATTTTGCACTTTGAGAAGTGCACAAAGTCTTTCTCTTGTGTATCACCCTAGTTGTCTTCTTGGGGATCAAAACATGGCACCTTTTACTTTGATGCCATGGTCGACATCATTAAAATGAGAAATGTTTATTGTACGACCTCGGTATAATAATGTCAATTCAAAATATATTTTAAAATTTTTATTAATCCATCTCATGTGATTTATTACATCGTATTGTGTCACTTTTTTTAGTCTAATCTTTATTTTGAAGCCTAAATTTTTATTTTAATGCCCAAACTTTTCTCTTTTAGTGAAATAAATCGAATTGGGCACCATTAAGTGTTAAAATAGAAATTTAAATATCAAAATAAAAATTAGATTCCAAAATATAAAGTTAAATTCTAAAAGATGATACAATGCGGCACAATGAACTGTACAAGATAGATTAATAGACTTTCATAAACATATTTTGAATTGATATTACTGCACCGAAGTGAGTGCAATAATTTTTTCTCCATCTACATTGACTCACTTGGGACCTTCATTCGGGGTGAGGGGGGTAGGGGCGAGAGTTGGAATGTGCACCATGGGGCATCAAGTCTTTTCTGATACTTAGACATCATTTGGTAATACTTTCACTATATTTGATATTTGGATAGGAGTGGGGATATCTTCAAAATTATCTCCACTCTATCTCCGGTCTATCCAAATACCCAACATGTCAAAGATTTCACTTCATTGAAATATCAAATCTTTTAAACACCTCTTTTATACCAACTTTTAAAACCCAAAAGCCAACATATCATTATTACATTTTTTCTCTCTATCTTTCTTCTCTCTCTTAAAATCTATTTTTACACAATCTAAAATTTATTTTACATGTTTGATAGTTAGAGAGAGAAAAAAATAAATATTAATTATTAACTAATTAAAATCTAACTTCAAAAATATTCCCAAACAATATCTTAAGAAAAGAACGAGAATGGATGGGAGGTTCTTACTACATTAGAGATCCGTCGAGCATGGGGGAGAGAAAGAAAGAGAGATGCGCATTTTTGTCAAGTTACATTCAACTAATAGTAAATTTTAGTGGAATATTTATTTTTCTAACAAAAGTTAACTCTATTTACCACCGCACTTTGTGATAATATTTCAGCAATGATAATACATTTGCCATTTTTTGTGTGTAAGAATGATTTCTATGAAAAAAGCCATAAATAGATAATCTCTCCGTGACATATTGGATCAATCAAGCTACATGCCTCTGTTCACGTAATTCTTTCTTTAGATAACCGAGAAATGCACATTGTATAAAGGGTCTTGCAACAAATATGAGATGCATTGCAAAATTGACAATTCTATTAGATTATATCACATCTATATAGACATGACATGATAAATATAATAGTAACTATAAGTGACTGTGATGGTGAGTGTTGTTGAACCACTGATATATTTTTATCTTCATATTTTAGTGATAACAAAAACTCATAAATATCATGGAGATTAAAATTATATTTAATAATATTTCATAATTATTTATGTCTAAAAATAAATTAATTGCTATCTCTGTAAAAAAAAATGCACTAAAATTCTAATCAATTACTGTATAAATAGCTGTCAAAGTTCCATATCGATTGGTGTTCAAGCTTCTATCGATTGTTGTTTTAGTCTAACGATTGCAAAACATGTTCACATCGATTGTCTTTTAACATATCGATTGCCTTTCAATGTATCGATTTTCTTTTAGCATATCAATTTTTCTTTTATCATATCGATTGTCTTGAAGCATATCAATTGTCTTTTATTACATCGATTGTCTTGAATCACATCGATTGCCTTTCTTAATATGGATTGTTGAGCATATCGATTGTTTTAACACATAACGATTACCCTTTAACATATCGATTGTCTTTAACTTCTCACATCAATTGATGTTATTAGTAATGATTCATATTGATTAATGATAGAAGGTTCAATAAGATATCAATTGTTGTTATTCATATCGATTGTCTTTATAAATTTCATATCAGTTATTTTTCTCATATCGATTGTTGTTATGATTTATACCTATTGACTTTCAAAATGTCTTGGCACCAAATGAAATTTCAAATACAATTCATTTGTTTAACTTATTATTTCTCTGACTGAAGTTACTTTTTTGTTGTCTCATAGGATTCCTCCTTCTCACAAAGAAAGAAAAGCACCTACCTACTATTTCCAATTATCAGCAGGAAATATTGACAGAAGACAAAAGAGGTATGGGCCATCTGACAAAAGACTTCTCGAGTCTAACATCCTCTTTACATTAAATGTTTGCAGGCCTATTCTACTTATAGTCAACATGTTGGACCTGCTACTGGGACCCTTGGAAGTATGCACCAGATGAAAGGTTATCTTCTATTCCAAAGAGCCAGTAGATACAAGAAGATATCTGTTAGACTCAGAGGAAGAAGAGTAGAAGAAGAGAGTCAAGAAACTCTAACAGCCATCTGTCAACGGTTCTCTTTAGCTACTCTATAAAAGGATGAAATCAAAGCAGAAGAAACACAACAACAAAAGCGAATCTAAAAATCTTTCAACACTACAAGAAAAAGCTGTTTTATCGACGGATATTTCCGAAGGAATTTTCCGTCGGAACTACCGACGGAATTATTGGGTCGGAAACATCCGTTGGTAAATACCGACGGATAAATATCCGCCGGAAATTTCCGTCGGTACTTATATATTACCGACGGTTTTCTGACGTAATAGTTCCGTCGGAACTATCCGTCGGAAATTTCACAATTTCCCTCCCCACCACCTCTCAGAAAACCCACTCTCTCTCTCTCTCTCTCTCTCTCTCTCTCTCTCTCTCTCTCTCTCTCTCTCTCTCTCTCTCCCCGCTCGCCCCTTCGCCAGCGGAGCCCCCGCGCCCCCTCGCCGACCCCTGCGACCCGAGCCCCAGCGCCCCCGCCGCCTCGCCCACCCCACGGCGCCCCCGAGCCCCAACGCCCCCGCCCCCGAGCCCACCCACGGCGCCCCCGAGCCCACCTCACGGCCCCTCCACCCCACAGGCCCCCCTCACCCACCCCACGGTGCCCCCTCGCCCCCACAGGGCCCCCTCCACCCCATAGGCCCCCTCACCCACTCCACGCCCACGGGCGCCCCCGAGCCCACCCCACGACGCCCCCTCGCCCCTGTGGCGTTGCCCCCTCACCCCCACGGCGCCCCCTCCACCCCACAGGCCCCCTCACCCACCCCACGGCGCCCCCTCGCCCCTGCGGCACTGCCCCCTCGCCCCCACGGCTCCCCCTCCACCCCACAGGCCCCCCTTACCCGTAAATGTTTACATGGAAAGGTTGGTACGGAGAAGGGGTTTGCAAGCTGCCTGCACTGCGTGAACTTGTCATCATGGACTGCCCTCTTCTTCACAGCCTTTGCCACTGTTTCCCCACTCAAGCAAAGCTTTTTTCCCCAAGGTCTTAATCCCTTTGGTGAATTGTTTTGTAGTTAAAATATTTGTACCCCATTCTGCAGTGAGTCCTTTTGGGATTTATGTTCTTCTTTTAACCTTTTTATCAAGAATTTGCAAGTCCTGTTTTATATGGGGGAGTTTGATCAAGATCCCATGTTCTTCATTTGTTACACGATCCCAAGCTACGCATCTCGTTAAGATCGAATAGTCCCATATTTTCAAAATTGATATATATTGAGGCACAATTAATTACCTTGGAATATTATAAGTTCAGAGCATGGTACACTAATTAAGCTTTTCTTTTGTTTCTGTAACTTTTAATAATTTTACAGCTTGATTCTAGTATTTGTCTACATATCACCTTAAACCCACACGTAAGGGATCTGAAGTTTATTTTGTTGTGATTCTTCAATTTTGATGATAATAAAATCTACTTATATTGGACTAATTATCCAATTTTTAAGTGTATGCACAATTAATAAGCCAATCTTGAAAATCTAAGGATGAAAGTGTATGAATTCAAGTTTAGATAGATGATGAAATTAGGTTCTCGTTGAAATTTGAAGTTTTATGTTTAAGGGTATTTGAAGTGTTCATTTTACTCTGTTCAACGAGCACTTGTTCATTTGTCTACATATACCTTAAGCAACTTTCAATGTAAATGATTCATGAAGTCCAGATGGGATCATAATGAATTTTGCAGTCAGTAGTAAGGTCCACATGTCCCATTTCCTACGTTATATCATTTATGGGTAAATATTTGTAAACAACAATCATGTTACTCAGTTAAGTAATTAATGAGGATAAGATAGGTGAGTCAAAAATATCTTGTGTCCTCTCATGTTAATCATTCAGCTAGGCACTTGCTATGTAGCAAATGCTTACTTTTATCATAATGTTGTACAGTCTTTAATATTTTTAATCATACCAAAGTGGTTAATGCTTCTTTTAATAACATTGGGTGCCTTTGTCTCTTACATGCATGCTGCCACAAAATTCTTATTCTTTGCAATTCAAAAGATCTTTATATTGGTTGTTATTTGTATTTTAGATGCTTATCCTTTGGCTTGTGGGGAACATACTTCGAGCCATGAATGTTCACCCTTCTCAGTTATTATCGTCTTTCTCTACATATCCATTAATGTGCAAAAAATGTAAACTCTTAGCTGAATTGTTTGTTTCCTTTTCAAAGTGGTGACTTAACAACATTATAGAAGGCGGACCGCGGACTTGGATTGGTTGAAGAATCGGCCAGATCTGAGCCCAATTGGATCTGGATTGAATAGGAAGTCAGAAATGGCCAATTCGACCAATGAAGTCGTAAAATCAGCCAGGATTGACCTAGATCAACCGATTCCGGTGGGTCCCAATATCTCAACCAAATCCAGTTGATCCCGATCTTGGCTGATCCTACTCGATCTGGACTGATCCCAGCTGATTTTGGCTGATCCCGGCCTAATTCTTGCAAGATCAGGTCAATGTAGACTACTAATTGGAACTTCAAAATTTGATTGGCGGATTTGACTAATACTAGCTGATCTCGGCTGATCCAACTGATCCCAGCTAATTCTGGCCATTCTGGCTGAAATTTCACCGATTCCCACCCCTACCCTCTTGGAATTGGATTGCCATTGGGCAATTCTGTGTCAATTAACTTGAGAAAGGATCCCTATCTTCTTTTGACTGACCAACCCTTTTGTGTGGGATAGAATTTAGGTAGGTGCAGGGTTAGCAACTCAGTATTTTTTTCCATCTAATATCAATTTTTTCCCAGAATGCCTTAATTGATGCCACTCTTTCTTAACTCTCATTTCCAATTACATGTAATGTAGTTGGGCGACATATATATTTAGGAATGATCCTAAGAAGTGCACATGAATGTCATCAAGGCAATGTAGCCTGAAAACATATATCTTCGGCGATTGATTATTGAAATGTTGATTCATATGATTTGTCTTCCTCAATTTAGACTTTTTTTTTCCTTTCAGGCAGGTGGTTTAGAGCTTATAGGGTTCTCATCCATTCTTCATTCAAAAAACTGTAAGTAGGCATATACATATTTTATAATGTGATTGCCTGTAAGATATCCTGATTTACAAAAAAACTATCTTCTTCTTCTTCTTCTTCTTCTTCTACTTTTATATTTTTTACAGAAATGCATGATTAAGTACAATTAGATATCCTATTTTTTTATTTTGTTCATACAAAATTCATGAGTTTTTAAAAGCACAATTTTTCTAGCTCTAATCCTATCTACTTCAAAACTCAGTTTAAACTACTATCTTCCCAGATGTAAGTAGATTGTTTGTGATTTTTTAGAGTTTCTGCTGATTCTTATTATATTATGCAAAATTGAATTTCATTATTGTAAAAATATGAATTCCTGCCAAACACAGGAGATATATCTATTTCTTTCTCTATTTTTTGCAGACTGTCAATGAAAAACCTATGACCTATGTTTACCATATATAGATTTCTATGTGAGAAGATCTATTTTTCCAGCCATAGGAATGCAATGTTCCATCTGATCTAAACTTCCCGTAGTCCATTGCCACTGCAACCAACCACTTTGCTTAATTAGTAGTCAATCCCAAGTCATTTCCCATGGATTCATGTTAGTATGTTATTTTTTTTCTACGGAGATGAATGTTTGATTGATTCTTTCATATTTACCATATTATGATTTAATTTCATATTTTAAATTACTCATGAATAAATTGTTATCAATTTTTTTTCTAATTAGTGATGAGAGTTCGCTATTGGAAATTAGACTCAAAGAAGAACAAATGTCCAACGTATCAAAGTACGTGTTTGTTTGAACGTAAAATATTATCGATGGATATTCGAAGATTGCATGATGGTTTACTTTTGGTGAAAGAGAAGATGAAGAAAATCATAAAGATTATTCGGAAAGAAGAAAGACAAAGTTTAGAAAATAAAAGTGGATTATCTGTTATTGTTCAAGATGAAAAAGGACTGCGATATTCTGTAATCTTACGACGCAGTTGGTGTGGTAGTATGTACATGTTTAGTGGAAAAGACTGGTCAAAATTTGTGGAAAATAATTGTGTCAAAGAACTTGACATTCTGAAAGTTATGTCTTCTCATTATGTATGAAGAGATGTATTTGGCAAACTATATTTAGGGATATCAGTGGTTAGTTCAAAACCTAGGAAATCTAATGAGAAGCTGGTGAATAAAGAGCCGATCAAGTGGTGGTGGCCTAATATGAAGACATCACAGTTTGTACTGTTTTTAATGTTCAATACCATTAAGTATTTATATAGTGCTCAAATTTATTTGATATTCATGTATGCTTACTCTTCATTTATCTTTACGTCAACGCTTTGTTTCACCCATTAGCTCTGAGACTCTCCATATAACGTATGTATCATATGTATGGTACTTGAATGATGTGAGGGTGTGTTGGATTTTAACTCGTGACATGACATTTAATCTGTGTAGGAAAAATGTCTTATGAGAATCGGTCATGGATGTACCATGGAATAGTGAATGGAGTTGTGACCAAGGAGTTTAAAGATGGAGTTGACAGTTTTATTCAGTTTGCATTGAGTAATTCATTAGTAGCAGTTGATCCAATGGGTAACATACGATGCCCGTGTTCGGCTTGTAAGAACAGAAAGTGGATATCGACATGGGATGTACAACATCATTTGTATACAAGAGGATTTGTTGCCCATTATGAGTTATAGCCGTCTCATGGTGAGTTGAATATTCAGTTGTCTGCACCAGCTAATTACTTTGCCTCCACAAGTACTTACGTAGACATGGTTGTCGATGCTGCTGGTCCAGAGTTCAATATTCATGAAGATCAAACAAATGAAGAAGTGTCAAATGATACAGCTCAAAAATTTTATCAGTTACTTCGAGATGTTGATGAGCCATTATGGGATGGTTGTGAGAAGCATACACGGTTGTCTGCAGTGTCGCAGCTACTGAATTTGAAATATGAATTTCATATGAGCGAGAGTTGTTTTGATCGGCTTCTCTTACTCGTCAAGAGTATGCTTCCTCAATCAGAGAGGTTACCTGCTGATTTTTACCGTGCGAAGAAGATGGTGAATGATCTGGGGCTTGGGTTTATGAAAATTGATGCATGTCTAAATCATTGTATGTTGTACTACAAAGATGATGCAGATAAGACATCATGTTGTATTTGTAAGCATGATAGATTCAAGCCTAAGAGAGGGGACAAGTCAAACCAGAAGGATGTTCTGTATAAGTCATTGCGGTACTTTCCGATCACACCTAGATTGCAGCGGTTGTTCATGTCCCCGAAGACAGCTGGACACATGACTTGGCATGCGGAAAGAGTCCGTTGTGACGATGGTGAAATGAGTCATCCTGCCGATGGTGAATCTTGGGCTCATTTTAGCCGTACTCATCCTTACTTCTCAAGGGATCCACGCAACGTGCAGCTGGGTTTATGCACAGACGGTTTCAATCCATTCGGAGGCTCGGTGACATCTTACTTATGTTGGCCAGTATTTCTAACACCGTATAACCTTCCGCCAGGCATGTGCATGAAGCGTGAGAATCTGTTCCTTTCATTGCTGATTCTGGGTCCAAGAAGTCCAGGAAAATATATAGACATATATCTTAGACCGTTGATTGATGAACTAAAATTGTTATGGTCAGATGGGGTTCTCACTTATGATGCATCCAGAAAACAGAATTTCAATTTGAAGGCTGCATTAATGTGGACAATAAGTGACTTTCCAGCATACGGCATGTTATCTGGCTGGAGCACACATGGGAGGTTGGCATGTCCTTATTGCATGGAGGATTCTAAATCATTCGTATTGAAATCTAGGGGAAAATCATGTATTCATTTGAATTATTGTCGTAGGTGCATGCACGATCTTAAGATGAAAGTTCGCAATAAAGCACAAGTTGAGGGCTCCATTACCCAGGTGTACCTTATTGAGGAGATATCGAACTTTTGTTCGATGTAGTTTGACACGGAAATTCGAACTCGACACACTCAACCTCCATGTAATGATGATGGTGGAGATTCTAATGTGTCTGACCGACTCTCTATGTTCAAGTGTCCCGGGCGAGCATTTGGATATTCTTCTACTCGCGCACTCGAAGACAGAGAGTTGGTAGCTGCAGAGATCTACCTATTTATGAATTGCGCAGAACTAGACCCTTACATTGAGTAAGCTCTCAACACTAATGAAATACATCATTTGCGAGCAATACTGCAGAACTTAGAGGTTGTGTGACATTTACATTGCAGAGAGTTTGACTCGGCCATATGCATATGTACACACAAAACTCTATATATTATTGTTCATATTAAATTCACGAGATCTAACGTACATACAATTATGCAGGGACTGGCTCCCTGTCCACGCCGGTCGTCTCGGCGACATGTATACGTATATATGTAAACACAAAACTCTATATATTATTGTTCAATTTAAATTCATATTTTCTAATGTGTATATAATTTTGCAGGGACCGCCTCTCCGTCGACCACGCGAGTAGCGCCACCTTTCCCTTCTTCCTCACCACCAGGTACATGTATGTTTCCATAGATTAGTATGTTTCTTTTCTTCCAATTTATACAACAATAGTGTACTTAATTGTTTTCAACAGAGGTGGAGAGCCAGCATCCAGCAGCGGATGAGGAGGGGCCTCAACTACCGGGACGGCAGCCATGTTGGATCTCAGGGTAAACTAGATCACTTCAAACTTATTGTATTTGTTATTTATGTTATACATTTCATGTACAAAATTAATGTGCAATTGCAGGGGGAAGATAGATCCCGGTTCTGCTTCCCGCTATATTACGACGCTGGTCCACGCACATATTCCAGGACCAGTGGATGCATGGAGAGAGATCCCGGTGCCCGTCCGAGATTTATTATTTGACACATTCACGGTATTATTAATTTTTACTGATTTAAAGTCATTTATTTAATTACTATCTCTATTAGTGCAGAGAGTTGAGTAATTTTATTTCTTTACAGCGGAGGTACGCGTTCACAAGACCTGAGGATCTCCCTCGAGCTCGAGCCGTCTGGGAGTCTACTGCCCAGACTAATTTAAGAAAGTCGATGTGGGAGGCCCGAGACAAGGCAATGAAGACCACAGGCAACCGGGATCCTATGGCTTGGCTGGATTACGACCCTGTTTGGCTGAGGAGGGACTATTGGGAGTCCCTTTGTGAGCGTTGGGCTACTGGACCATGGCAGGAGCGGTCACATGCGGCAAAACGCAACCGATCAACTCATCCAGAGAAGAATGTGCATACTAGTGGGTCCGTATCTTATGCGACCCACAACCAAAAATTGGTAAGCATATTATTGTTCAATTGCTTAATACATTGATTATTATTGTGAAACTAGATAATTTTGTTGAATTGTAAGCATCACGAGCTCGAGCGTGCCCCTACTTTTTGCGAGTTATTTGATCGGACTCATAAGCGGAAGTGGACGGATGACTATGCCAGCGAGAGTGCTCGCACGATTGCTGTAAGTCAAGCTATAAATTTTGAATTCAATTAAGATATTAAAATAATTTGTTTTCAATAATTTAGTTTTAATTTGTTCTGCAGGAGACCTATGATAGGATGATGGCGGATCGCTATGTAGAGGGCACTCCCCAGCCAGACTTGGATCCGGAGGCTTGGGTCGACGCAACGGGAGGGCCGAGGAAGGGTCGAGTGTACGGCTTTGGGGACAGCCTGGATACTACTCCAGTGTTGTCCTTATATGAGAGTTCGGTCGCTCCTCCAGCATACGCGAGTTCATCTGCTGCGCCACCCGTCAGTGGTGTAGAGGAGATGAGAACCCTCATTCGAGAAGAGCTACGGGAAGAGCTACGGACGCACTTCGACGATATAGTTCAGCAGTTGATCTCAACCATGCAGGGAGCACGCCCCTCACAGCCAGCCCCTCAGGTCAGTATTACTATTAATTTCATATACTTTGAATGAAATGAAACCACTAAAGAATGTCAAAAGGGAAAAAAGAAATCTAAATTAATTAACCTAACAGAAGTGTAAAGGGCGTTCAAATGATGGATCTAAAAAAAACCCGTCTAAAGGGTCAAAACACACAACCCGGGGGTCCAAAATCCCAAATAGGGATCTGATCGGCGTGTCGTTCACTCCGACACGACCGGGTGGGTTAAATTGACGTGTGCGAACTGACGGAATCCGGTTTGGATCCCGGATTGGGTTGGGCGTTGAAATGACGGATCTAAAAAAAAAACAAGTCTAAAGGGTCAAAACACATAACCCAGGGGTCCAAAATCCCAAATAGGGATCTGATCGGCGTGTCGTTCACTCCGACACGACCGGGTGGGTTAAATTGACGTGTGCGAACTGACGAAATCTGATTTGGATTTCCGGATTGGGTTGGGCGTTCAAATAAAGGATCTAAGAAAAAACCCAAGTCTAAAGGGTCAAAACACACAACCCGGGGTCCAAAATCCCAAATAGGGATTTGATCGGCGTGCCATTCACTCCGACATGACCAGGTGGGTTAAATTGACGTGTGCGAACTGACGGAATCTGATTTGGATTCCCAGATTGGGTTGGATGTTGAAATGATGGATCTAAAAAAAACCCATCTAAAGGGTCAAAACACACAGCCTGGGGGTCCAAAATCCCAAATAGGGATCTGATCGGCGTGTTGTTCACTCCGACACGACCGGGTGGGTTAAATTGACGTGTACGAACTGACGGAATCCGATTTGGATTCCTGGATTGGGTTGGGCGTTGAAATGACGGATCTAAAAAAACCCGTCTAAAGGGTCAAAACACACGACCTGGAGGGTCCAAAATCCCAAATAGGGATCTGATCGGCGTGCTGTTCGCTCCGACCCGATCGGGTGGGTTAAATTGACGTGTGCGAACTGACGGAATCCGATTTGGATTCCCGGATTGGGTTGGGCGTTGAAATGACGAATCTAAAAAAAACCCAAGTCTAATGGGTCAAAACACACAACCCGGGGGTCCAAAATCCCAAATAGGGATCTGATTGGCATGCCGTTCACTTCGACACGACCGGGTGGGTTAAATTGACGTGTGTAAACTGACAGAATCTGATTTGGATTCCCAGATTGGGTTGGGCGTTCAAATGACAGATATATAAAAAAAACCCAAGTCTAAAGAGTCAAAACACACAACCCGGGGGGTCCAAAATCCCAAATAGGGATCTGATCGCGTGTCGTCCACTCCGACACGACCGGGTGGGTTAAATTGACGTGTGCGAACTGAGGGAATCCGATTTGGATTCCCGGATTGGGTTGGGCGTTCAAATAACGGATCTAAAAAAAACTCAAGTCTAAAAGGTCAAACACACAACCCGGGGTCCAAAATCCCAAATAAGGATCTGATTGGCGTGCCGTTCGCTTCGACACGACCGGGTGGGTTAATTGACGTGTGCGAACTGACGGAATCCGATTTGGATTCCCGGATTGGGTTGGGCGTTGAAATGACGGATCTAAAAAAAACCCAAGTCTAAAGGGTCAAAACACACAACCCAGGGGTCCAAAATCCCAAATAGGGATCTGATCGACGTGTCGTTCGCTCCGACACGACCGGGTGGGTTAAATTGACGTGTGCGAACTGACGGAATCTTATTTGGATTCCTGGATTGGGTTGGGCATTGAAATGATGGATCTAAAAAAAACCCGAGTCTAAAGGATTAAAACACACAACCCGAGGGTCCAAAATCCCAAATAGGGATCCGATTGGCGTGCCGTTCACTCCGACACGATCGGGTGGGTTAAATTGACGTGTGCGAACTGACGGAATCTGATTTGGATTCCCGGATTGGGTTGGGCGTTGAAACGACGGATCTAAAAAAACCATAGTCTAAAGGGTCAAAACACACAACTCAGGGGTTCAAAATACCAAATAGGGTTCCGATCGGCGTGTCGTTCACTCCGACAGGACCGGGTCGGTGAAAGTGACGTGTGTGAACTGACGGAGTCTGATTTGGATTCCCGGATTGGGTTGGGCGTAGAAACGGCGGATCTAAAAAACCCAAGTCTAAAGGGTCAAAGCACACAACTCGGGGGTCTAAAATCCCAAATAGGGATCCGATCGGCGTGTCGTTCACTCCGACACGACCGGGTCAGTGAAAGTGACGTGTGTGAACTGACAGAGTCTGATTTGGATTCCCGGATTGGGTTGGGCATTGAAACGACGGATCTTAAAAAACCCAAGTGTAAATGATCAAAACACACAACCCGGGGGTCCAAAATCCCAAATAGGGATCCGATCGGTGTGCCGTTTGCTTCGACACGATCGGGTGGATTAAATGACGTGTGCGAACTGACAGAATCCAATTTGGATTCCCGGATTGGGTTGGGTGTTGAAATGACGGATCTAAAAAACCCAATTCTAAAGGATCAAAACACACAACCTGGGGGTCAAAAATCCAAAATAGGGATCCGATCGGCGTGTCGTTTGCTCCGACACGATCGGGTGGGTTAAATTGACGTGTGCGAACTGACGGAATCCGATTTGGATTCCCGAATTGGGTTGGGTGTTGAAATGACGGATCTAAAAAACCCAACTCTAAAGGATCAAAACACACAACCCGGGGGTCAAAAATCCAAAATAGGGATCCGATCGGCGTGCCGTTTTCTCCGACACGACCGGATGGGTGAAAGTGACGTGTGCGAACAGAAGGAATCCGATTTGGATTTCCGGATTGGGTTGGGCGTTGAAACGACGGATCTAAAAAAACCCAAGAAACGACGGATCTAAAAATAGTTTCTAATTAAACTTGAGAAATAATCACATATTTTAAATTTAATTTTGAAATAATGTATGTATATTAATTTTTATTAATGTTTCTCATATTATTTCTTTTTAATATAGGATCGACCTCCGACACCTGACGATCACGAGGCGGGGACAGCAGACGATCCGGCAGATCTGTCCTGATTTTTTGTATTTATTATTTTGTATGATTTTATATTTGTTGTATTTTATGATTTTATGTTGATTGTGAGTATTTGTGAAATTTATGAATATTGGAGCAGGTTTGAAAAATCATTGTTATTTCTATATTTTTTTAAAAAAATTACAGTAATTTCTGACGAAATTTTCGACGGATATTAGTCCGTCGGAAAATAGATATTACCGACGGAAATCACCCGTCGGAATTTCTGTCTAAAATACTGACAGGTTAATTTCCGACGGATTTGTAGGTCGAAATTTACCGACGGAAATTCCGACGGATTTTGCGATAATTTTCTGTCGGTAAATACTGACCAAATTTCTGACAATATTTTTCGACGCTTTCGGATGGAAATTACTGACCCAATTTCCGACGGATATTTCTATCGGTATTTCCGATAGATTTTCGACGGAATTTTGTGTCGTCGGTAATTTCTGACTAGATTTTTCCGACGACCTTTCGATGGAAAGCTGTCGGAAGGTTGTTTTTCCGACCGCTTACCGTCGGATTTCCGACGGATGGTGTCCGTCGAAAATCCCGCCTTTTCTTGTAGTGCAAGGAGTGTACATCCAGTGAGCATCCAACTCAATACACACTCAAAGTAAAGGGAGAAAGAGCTCGAGCCCATTCAAGAAAGAATAAGCACTCAAGTAGAAATCTTTAGAAGCATTCAAACCTCTCTCTCTCTCTCTCTCTCTCCATTCCCTCTCTCTTTGTGTTCTTGTGTATCTGTGAGAGAGATTTGTGGGTCTGCCTAAGAGAGTCTATCTTGCGTACTATTTTATCCTTAGGCATCGTCTCAGATCAAACATCTTCTTATTTATCTTAAGCTTAATCTAGGGGCTTTGGGCACAAGCTTCTGTTTAGAAGTATTCATTTTATTTTGTGAAGATAAGACCAGCAATGTGCTAGGTGAAGTGTCCAGCTGTGGGACTGTACACAGTGTTTCTCTTTGTTGGAAGAGAATGCTTGTTGTACAAGTGTTTCCCTTGATTAGAAGGAAAGACCAGCTCGTGTCTGGTGGTGTGACCAACTGGAGGTCTATACCAGTGAGTTGCTTCTCAGCTCTTAAAAGAAACACCTGACTGAGGTGAAATAGTGAGCTATCTTCTTGCTCAGAAAGAGAAGAAGACCAACAGGAGTTGCTGTTGTATGTCCTTAAAAGGGACTATACCATTGGTCAGTGGAAATCCCAAGAGTTGCTTAGGGACTAGACATATGTCTTCCATGTAGCACCCAGAAAAATTCCGTAATTTAAAATTTGAAGAAAAATAAAATTAAATATTATTAAAATAATAGAAACATACGTACCATTATCGTATGTGCAAAAACACATCGGAAAATTCCATAAATACTATAGTTCAACCCTAAATAATATTTCAAAATGTTCCACAAAGAAATTCGTGCGATGAAAAATCCGATTGGCCAAGTTTATGACGCATCGTGATCAATTATCATAATTAGGAAACAAAGTCGGAAAACCATTATCATGAGTAGAAAATGTGATCATAAATTAAATAAAATGATGGAGAGACTCTAAACAACATGTATTGACAACCCATTATCAGATTTGGGCTAACGGACAACTCTTGGCCCAAGAATAAACTCAAGCAAGGGAAAATACATGGAATTTTGTAACCGTGAATGAGCAGAAAATAGGAAGAGACAATTAGGGCAAATTCCAAGGCAATTAGCCTTACATGGCAACCCAAATTCGTGCCTAACCATACTAGAGGGTTTCCTAATGGCCAATACACTCTATTGAGGATGTGAATCATCAAAACATGGAAGGGTTCATGCTAAAACTGCAACCCTTCTTTCCTAGTTGTATTAGGACCTCAAAACAACCCTAGATGCTTAAATACTCGCCAAGCAACCCTTGGGGACGAGTTACCATCTTGCTGGGGTCATGTGGGGCTATGCTAGAGCACCAGAGGGGGAGGAAATCGCCTCCAACCGGAGCTCTTCTTCCCAGCTGCGTTCTGCATCAATCTGTGTAGAGAACCCTTCTTAGATTCGACCAAAGGTGAGTCAAACCTCTACCAAACCATGCAAGGATTATACCCCTGGAAAGAGGGTGGAGTCTAGTTTCTAATGGGATGGTTTTGCCCAATTTCTATGTAGTGTATCGGGAGTATTAAGCGTTCTCCTCCAAGCGTTCAGAGCTAGGGCTTTCTGGAGGACGAGTCTTATTCAACTCGAAAGGTAGGTTATCTCGGGCCAAACCTAATCAAGTCTTATACCAATGTGTAGTTCATCAAGTCTACTTTTATGTGCATGTGTTTTCCCCATTTTTTATCGAGCATACATGGAGTATTAAGTGTTTTCCAAAGGTCGTGTATATTTAGGGCTTTTCATGTTCAAGTCATTTCTCACACTTCCTGAGGTCAAATCATGTAAAACCAAAGCTATAGTTCTCTTCTTTTCCTCGTACCCAACAATTTTTATGTTCAGAGTTTTGTCCCAAGAGCCCTAGTTTGTAAGTTATAAGCATTGCATGCATTATGGTGCAGTTTTCTGCATTTTTAGGCCGAACCCTAAATCGTGACCAGTCCAGACGTCGCGTTCTGCATGGCATGAACGTGACGTACCAGACCGTCGCATTTATAGAAAAGGCGATCGAGTGTCCCATCGTGATTCTGTCATTGACTTGACCGTTCTGACACCTCAAACTATGCGCTACATGGTTTTCTGTGTCATGCATGAATGTGACGCAGTAGTACGTCGCGATTTAGATCGTTTTCCCGCTCTTGCATTTTTGTTATTTTTATATTGTAATTTTGAAAACATCACTTGAACACGACGTATCGAAATGTCGCGACTCAAGGATGATCGCGACATGCTGCCTGTTGCGTTATGAATGCGACAAACAGGGTCGTCGTGTTTTCAACCTGAAGGCGACGGTCTAGACCGTCACGATTTGATCTTTTACAACAAGCCCATGTTTTTGAACCGTGTACTGTCTTCTTAATTGCGACGACTGTGTCCATCGCGGATTTCAAAGCCTACCTGATACCTGTTTTGCATGGTCTAAAGTTCAAGGTTAGCATGTCATAGTTCCGTTAAGTGCATGTGGTTTGATCAGCGACTTAAAACTTGTTAACCTATGAAAAAATCATTACAACATGAATATCTATTCCATTGTTCTTAAATGATATGATCTATACTTGCAAACTATTGATTGATCATCTTGCTATTTTAGCTTGTTAAAGTGAATAATTGTTATCTTAAAATACTGCAAATCATGTCAAGTTAAGTGCATGTTTCAATCTCATGTCTTCGTGTTAATTGCTTTCTGCATGTTTGAAATCGATGGATTGTGGATTGAGACACGTACTTCACTACACACTTGCACTTGGAAACTCACGGCCGATCATTCTGTATCGGCAGTCTAGTGACCTTTCTCTTAAGACCTCTGTAAATCTTCGTACTCCGTGGATTCCCTCACAGACACTGAGTTAGTTGTACCATTGAAGTTCCCTGGAGTTAGAGTGCACTTCCTTTCTTCTCTTGTTCTCGTGAGAGTGATTTATAACCTTAACTTAAGCCATTAATGTGAAGAGATAACTAAAGTATAAATCGCGTCGTTATGCTGCTAAAATTATCTCTTGATCATTGTTATCATGAAAACCATGTTCACTTGACTTGCTACTTCTTGACATCATCATCATCATGAACATGACATTACCATTGTGTATATCTTGAAACTCTTATATTGGCCATGAATGACTGTGGGTATCTACATTTGAAAATAGTGAGATGCTGATAGGGCACGACATGTGTCCAAGGGCTCCAGTCTAGCCCCAATGACGGCGAGTCATAAATATACTATTAACCATGAGATATAATGATTACTGGTGTTGCATCTGCGTTGGGAGTATTTGCCTGTTGAATGCTAGATATAATAACCACATATACATGTCCTAGTGTGCATTTCAAGGTGGATCTTTCCTTGGTGTACATTAGTGTCTTCGTGCCTGATTAGTGAATCATGTTAAAAGTTTGTGCTTGCTTGCTTGTGTGATATGACCATCCTGCAATTATTGTAATTAAGTGATATCTTGTGTGCTTGTTACTTGCCACTCTATTGATAGCTCTTGCTCGTCATATCATTCTAGATCTCGATCTATCTTGTTCAAGTATCATGTTTAATGAGTTTTATTCGCACATGCATATCTTGATAATCGTGCTTACCTAGTTCCAAATTACTAATCACTTATGTCATTACCCGCACATTGAGATGTAAATCCTACTGGGCTAGTTTGCTCACTCCCTACTTTTAACCTTCTAGGTGACTATGAAGTGCAAGAAGAAGAACAAGCCGAGGATGGGAATGCGTCCGAGTGAAGAGCATTCCAACCATAGAGTTATTATTAGTTTACTTTGAGTGTTAGAACAATGTAGTAGGAAGTGAGGATTATATGTACTTTTCCTTTTATTGAGTCTTAGTCATGTCATTTAACGATGAGAGAGTTGTATTAGTTCTATTTGAAACAATGAATTAAGATTTGAATACAAAAATTAGTTGAGTTCATTATTTGGGCCCTATTGTTATGATGTGATGATACACATTTAGTGCTTGCTAACTAGAGACTTATTTGCCGACTGCTCACATCTCGGAATATCAAACGTATTACTTCAAATATATTTCCGCTGTGAAATTCTTGAGATGTGACATTCCATTTGAGAAGTATCGAATCAGGATAAATCTTTGTGTTCTTGTACTTACTTCTGCACCTCTAATTTTTATTGCACACACTTATTTATACTAACCAAACTTTTCAAGTGATGATTTTGTCTTTTAGATTTCAGATTCTCTGTTCACCTCCATTCTAGGCTATCTTTCCTGCCAACCAAGTGGGCCAACAAGTGCCCATACTAGTGGCTTAGAAAATTTTGATTTTGGGTTAAGAAATACTGACTTTGAGTTGAGAAATATTGATTTGGATTAAGGAATATCACATTTGGGTTCAAAAATCCCATATTGCCTTAATAGTAATTGCTTTGGGTTGAGGAATATTGATCGGCTTTGGCTGAGAAATATAGTCTTAGAGTTTTAAAATACTAACCTTGCTTAATAGTAATGAATTTGGGTTGCAAAATATTAATGTATGGCTGATAAATATAGATTTTTAGCTAAAAAAGATTGATTTTGACTAAAAAAATATTAATTTTAATTGTAAAATACCTACTTTCGTCCACAATCAATTATAGTCGGTTATCACTTGCTACTGCCAACCACTGTTGTCGCCCACATTATCAGCCACGTCATATTAGCTGCATGACCCATCATGCAACAAGTGTATTTTAGACAAATATAGTTTAGACAAAGGATGCCTCACTATTCTCACAATGAAACACCTTGGCCATTGATATAAGTCCTCCAGAAATAATATAATGTCATACTTTTATCATATTTTTGTTATGTTTATCCAATTGACCACGACACTTACATTTAGGGGTGTAAACGAGTCGAGTTGAGCCGAGTAATATGCTGCTCAAACTCTGTTCGTTAACTTTTAATCGAGTTCGAGCCGAGCTCGAACTATATCGAGTATTGAAAATACCTGTTCAAACTCGACTCGTTTAAATACTCTCGAGTACTTCGATCCCTTAACGAGTATCTTAACGAGTTTAATTGAATTTGCGAGTTCGTATATATAAGTATAATCCAATCTATAAGTAAAAAATTGATCGTTCATAAGACCTAAATTTATCTTATTTAAAGCTCATATCTCAATAGTTTTGATAAGTTACTTAATTTAACTATTTTAATATAATGTTTGAAATATATTCATAATTTGTCACAAGTAATATGAGATTAATAGATAGACACCGCAAGGGAGAGGGTTGGTGCATGACAAGGTAGGGGCGGTGCTACAACTCTCCTTCGCACACCGCCCAGAGCCCCCTTTCTGCACCATCGGTGACAGTACTGCGACCGCCGAGAGCACCGTCTATCACTAACGGATGGTCCACAGTGGTCGCTGGAGATGCCAATGGCTGACAACGTGCCCCTCGGCCCCACCGGGGGGCTCACCTACTGTGCAGGTCGGTCTTGATAGGAAGAAGATGCTTGATATCTAGTGGACCTTGCAACACTAAATTTTATGTTTATGCCCCTATTTACATGATTTGTGTATATACTCTCATTTGCATAATTTGTGTATATACACTGTGGATTTAGTCTATGACATTTAAGCTCTCATAAATATTTTATATTGTAATAATAACTGTATAAAAATAAATAAATATTTTTATATCAATATATACTTATTATATTTAAAAAAAATTAAATAAAGTGTTAGCGAGTACTTAGACAAACTCTTAACGAGTATTTAATCGAGCTCTTAACGAGCTCTTAAACGAGCTGTTCACGAGTATAATCGAGTCGAGCTCACATGTGTTCAGACTCGGCTCGTTTATGAATCAAACTTTTTTTTTTTGTTCAAACTCGGCTTGTTAATTAAATAAACGAGTCGGACCGAACTTTTATCGAGTTGAGTTTCGAACTACTCGTCGAACGTATCGGCTCGTTTACATCCCTACTTACATTGAATGTATGAATCACATATGGAGATATGCTGAAGAACAAGCCTTGCCAATTATTTTATTCATGTAGCAATCAAGAATAATGTGAAAAATGTGAGACAATAATACTTGTTTAATTTTTAAAAAAATTATTTTGACGACCAGCAATCTTCCTAAACATTTGGTCTGACATTTACCGGTAAATAAACATCATCTGACATCACAATTCACAAAGTTCCAAAATATTATCCCACTCAATTAATTAATTAGTTTGAAGTGGCATTCCCCAATTATTTTATGCACTTTTTCCTTGAGCTCCTCCGGGGCACCCATGCGCCGGATACGAGTCTTCGCATCCCACTTCCAATTGACATCTTCGTCCTCTTGGCTCTTGCACGACGCTGGGAGGCGCCACAGAGTGGAGAGCGGGAAGCTGGGTTGGTCGGCCGGGTGGGCATTGGCTCGTCGGTGCGTGAGCACAGCGGAGAGAGCGAAGCAGCAGGGAGGGGGGTGGGGATCAAGGACGCGCGCGCGCTCAGAGACAGAGAAAGAGGGTGGAGAAGATGAAATACGTGCTGGTGACGGGCGGTGTGGTGAGTGGGCTGGGGAAGGGGGTCACGGCGAGCAGCATTGGGGTCGTCCTCAAGGCGTGTGGCCTTCGCGTCACCTCCATCAAAATCGGTTTTTTCCTCTCTTTCCCTCGTCTTGGACTACCATTTCCTTTCTTCTCCACGACTGCGGCTACATGATTGTGCGCAGGGAAATGCTGGTTTCTTTTTGACCCATTTCTCCGTAGCGTTTCTTCTTCCTATTTTTGGGTCATGGTGCAGAATTTGGAATTCCTCTGTGGTCAGTACAGAACCCTTTGAAAGTCCTACCTGCGCATTCTGCCTGCATCTCTATCTATTTCTTTCTGTATTTTTGCGCCATTCCGTCGGACGTTTTGGTGTCTATGCACATTTCCGTGTCAGAAATGTCACCCAGCGTCTTGTTAGACAAGCTTTGTTGTCTTGTTTTCCAGGTTTCTTAACTCTGTTGTCATGTTGGGACTTTGTTGTTGTGAGAAATTCGTAAGCTTCCCCTGTTTTGCTATAATATTGCCCACCGCCAGCTTACCTTCTCAAAAGGGCTGCTTTGCTATAAGTTCCAAACTCTGAACATTCTTCTTTTCCATTTTGGTGATTGGTTTTGGTTTGATTTATGTGTTCTCATGTGTTGACTGCAGATCCATACTTGAATACTGATGCAGGGACAATGTCCCCTTTTGAGCATGGAGAAGTTTTTGTACTCGAAGATGGTGGAGAGGTTGGTCTCTTGCTCCTTTTATTGATCAACTTCCAAGGCACCTGCCTAAATACAGTTCCTTATGCTAATTCCCATGTCTTATTATTGTGTTTATGCATTGATCATTGCACTTGTACTAGTATGCTCTATTTTTGCAGCTTTTAGCTCTTGTTTGCTGCTCTTGTCCCATGTGCGAGAGTTCTATTTGTTGGGCAAAATGCCCATCTCGCGCATGCGTGGCGCGCAGGCACGCCCACAAGGGGCACGTGCCTGGCCCCGCGGGGCAGCCCGCCAACGCAAGTCGCGTTGGCGAAGGCAGCCGGTCGCATGTGGCCAGGGACCACACGCGGCAGGGACAAGGGCCACGCGCCCCTTTCTCCCTCTCTTTTCTCTCCTTCTTTAACCCCCCAACCGTGCCTATATAAACCCCCATTTTGTGGTAAAAATGGTTTACCCCGATGCTGTGAAAATTCTGTGGGGTTAGGTGCCCTTGAAAGCTTTAAGTAGAGAAGGCAGTGAGGGTCTTGTACCCAAAAGAGGAGAGAGAGAAGCCAAGGTGTTTGTCTTTTGTCTCTCTATAAGTTCTCTCTACGACATCGACAAACTGGGGGTTGTCATCATCGGGCCCTAGAATTTAAGATGTGAAGCAGTGAAGGTGACTCTGGTAGCCGTCTACCTGCCTCTGTGACATGGAAAACAATCTTGCGAGATCTCGCGAGAATCTTGATATTGGCGCCTCCTCGAGAAACGAGAAGGCCGAGATGAGTAGTAAGAGACTCAGGGTTAGGATCCTCTGAAGCCAGGGTTGTCAAGATCCCCTTATTTACCTAAATATTATTTAAGTAAATGATATTTTCATTTACTTAAGATATTACATGTAAATAAGGAAGTATCCTCTATTTGAATTCACTAAAAATATAAAAAAATCATCTCTTATCAATAAAAAGTTAACTCTCCCATCCAAGAAGAAAATCACGATTTTGATGACTCTATTAAAATAACATCTTTCTAATCTCTCATAATTTAGTCTATCTAAAAATTTCAAATAAATCCAATAAAACACTAAAAATCGAAAGTCCAGTGAAAAAAGTCAAACGTGCATATGACTTCTCCAATGGAGCAACTCTTCTATTGACAGCAACTAAGTCCCAGTCATAGTTCACTGTGATATTTAGATAAATAAGATTTTTTATCATGGGTTCTCATGTCATGAATTACTTTTTTCTTTTTATGCTTAAAGTAAAATCCTATGGTTTGAAAAATGAAAAGCACATCCCGAATTCCAATTCCCACACTCTTATTGTATGATATATGTGAACCTATGTCATCCATGGCTGAAACGTGAGAATGTATGCGATTATCTATGTTCCTTAAGGAATTATCTATGTGAACCTATGTGATCTACACTTTTATGTTATCCTGATCTCCCGAGATCTCTTGTCTTTGACCCTCCTGAGACGAAGTCGAGATATGATATGGCAAACATTGCTCTGTGAAGATCTTATTGTATCGTTTTCGTTGTAAGGTATGTCTTTATACACAAGACTTAGTGTGTATATTGTTATTTTATTTCGGAGTTTTTTTAACATTGGTATCAGAGCCATGGGTTGGTTCTGATTCTCTACTTTTCCTGTAAGTAGCTATAAAAATGGCAAGTTCCTTGGTGTCGTCGCACCGTGAATTGACAAACTATTTCGAGGAATAGTTTTCGGAAGACAATCTGATGACGGTCAGTGAAAACGATGTCAACTCCGGCTCCCTGGCTGTGGATCCGCCGCTGGAAGTGTCTCCTCGACCGTGCTGTTTGACAGCCTGGGAGTACCGTAGGTACCTTTTGGCAGTTCATCGTGGATAGGTGTTGGCCTTGGACACCATGGCCAGTACAGCGGGTGCAGCGTGTACAGGTGCAGCGGTAGCGGCATAGCCGACTCAGGGACTCAGGCAAAGGCTACACCTCTAGGAGACGACACTTCGGATAGTTTGAGTGTCCATGGGCCCCCTTCTCTGACCCGGTCAGATCCCTGGTTTCCACTTGGCGATGCATAGCCTGCTTGGGAACTGTTGGCATAAAAAATATTCAACCCCAAAAAACCCCACAAATACCCAAACCTCCACAAAAAGCCAAAATCCTATAATTTCCAAAAAATCCCAAAACCTCCATTTCCCAAAACCCATAACTTCAAAATACCAATATTCATCAAAACCCAAAATTTTCAGAAAATGCCCATTTATGAAAATACCCAAAATTCCCAAAAGAACTCCACAAAACCCAAAAATCCCTAGAAATCTCAAAATTCTAAAAAATCCCACAAAAAACCCAAAAATACCAAACCCCCCCAAAATAGGCCCAAATACCCCACCCTCCCGTTGGGGTCCAAAAATTACAGAAAATGCCACCCTCTGGTTGGGGTCCAAAAATTACAGAAAATGCCATCCTCTGGTTGGGAAATTACAGAAAATGCCACCCTCCAGTTGGGGTTTGAAAATTACAGAAAATACCACCATCTGGTTGCACCCAACCGGAGGTGGGGTACCTCCGGTTTGGGCTACTGGAGGTACCCCCCTCCGGTCCCTCTCTCACCCAAACCGGAGGGGGGGTACCTCCGGTACCCCCCTTCCAACCGAAGGTCCCCCTCCTTCCAAACCGGAGGGGGGTACCTCCGGTACCCCTTCCAACCGGAGAGGGGGGGGGGGTACCTCCGGTTGGACCCCCAACCGGAGGTACCCTGTAGCGTATTGGCTATTCGGATCGATTTTTAATGTGTTGTGAGGGCCAGTGTGTGGCCTATGTGATGTGTAGCAGGAATTTACGCAGGGTTTTGTGCGTCGCGGACTGGCTGGTTTCAGCCCAATCAGTCAGTCTGTGTTCTGTTCTTGACGCGACAGAGGGGTATGTCGCGACCTGAACGCGACACTCAGGGACGTCGCGTTAGGGTAATCGCTGTTTTAGTTGATTGTGGGCATGTGTGCCACGTGTCAAGTGCTGGGCTGTCGTCGAAGGGGATCGCGACGCCCAGGTACGTCGCGACCTGGTCGCGGTCGGACTTCATGTCGCGTTTCGAATTGCTGTGGGTTTTTAATAAACTCTGACAGAACCGAGCTCTCATAAGCTCAGCTCGGCCAGGGGAGGTGCTGTGCGAGGGTTTAAGGTCGACTTCGACTCTTGATTATCGATTTGCCGCGTTCTCGCCGCGAGGATCGCGTGTGGAGCGGGAGGAACGCCAGTTTATCGTCAGTTTAAGGTTTTACATAGCAGGTAGGGAGATTCCACCCGTTGTTCTTCGTGGAATTCATGTATGTGTGGTTTGTGGGGTGTTTTACTGTTTTCTGATATTAGATACCATGCTAGGGTATCACAAAGAGCATGTAAAATGAACTAGAATTGGGTGTAACAGGAGGTTTCTATGGTTTCTGGCGAAGGGGTTCGGATAGGGTTTTCACCTGCTAAGGCGACGGTCATGCCTGTCGCGTTCTGAACGCGTCGGCGCGATATGTCGCGACCTGAAGGCGACCATGTGACCTGTCGCGTTAGCAGTCGAACGCAGCAAATGTGCATGCGTTGGCAATACTTATGCATGTTTAATGCATTCTTTTGTATCGTAGGAGATTACCGTTGTGTTTGGAAATGTGTGTAATGATGCTGGGTCATCAATGTACGCTTGAGAATACTGCTCACGTGATGAGCGTGTGGCTCATATGGTAAAGTGTGTGAGTAGCTTAGAGACTCACTTGTGGTTTTCGTGACATGCGTGTGTTTCTGTGTGCGTGGCAAGTAGTGTTACGCCTTTCGTGGTTACCTCTTCAGTTGGGAGCCCCAAGTTCTGAGGTGAGCCAGGCACGTGGGTGTGCTCGGGGTTTGTCCCGGTACAGTGGTACCGTCAGGGTCTTGCCGTCTTCCTGGACACCCTCACTCCTGAGGAGAGTTGTCGTCCGGCTGAGGGAAAGACGACAGGGGACAGTGACTCTTGAGTTTGTTGTTCAGTCACTTGCAGCGCGCTCGTAGTTGGGGGATCGGACACCAGTAGACGTACTGGACCCCAGCTAGTCCTGTTTCCAGTGCCTCACTTTAGGGAGCTTAGGCCAGAGTCCCTAAAGATGCCAGGCATGGGCCTACGGGGTGTGGACCGTAGGTGTGGTGGTTTAGTTGGTCTCCACAGTCCTTGTTGTTTTAGTGGAGCAGCAGCTGGACCTTTTGTCCGTGGCTGCGAGACTGAGAGGTAGATCGGTGTGCTTGTCCGGGTCGGTTGCTGGTGTCGCAAGCCAGGCTACGTGGCCCGAGTTTGGCGTTTACCTACTTTAGCTCGTACACCTGCTTGGGTCTTCCGTTTATTTATTATAGCTGTTTTGTTGAGATTGGCTAGCGGTAAGTATGTTTACAGCTTTAATAAACTATTTAATTAGCTTATATATATATATTGCTAGAGTAGCTCCTGCTTTAATTCCTTGTGTGTTGGTTTACTCGGTTTCTGGGGGAGTGTCCCTACTGAGCCAGTGACTTGTGAGGCTCACCCCCTACCCTACCCCTTTCAGGTGAGGGAGAGCAGGAGATTTCCCGTCCTTCTTCTAGTTCCGAGCCGCACCGTAGCGGAGCAGGGTCTGCGCCACCTCCAGCAGTGTAAATTTCCTGGCTTGTACGCCTCGGGGTATGCCCCAGGTTTCCTTTGTACTAGTTTTGGTTTTAGTCGAGAAACTGGCTATGTAATCCCTGTAATTATTTGTGGAATGAAATGTTTACTTCTGTCCAACTGTTTCTTTATATTTCTACGGACGTTCGTGAATGGTATCCCTTGCGAGGCTTCGGCCCGATCGCGGGAGACGGAGCCGTGTCAAGCACGTTATCAGGTTAACGGGTTTGAACGGTATGGTCCGTCACAGTTGGTATCAGAGCCTAGTCCGTATAAATGTAAGGGAACAAGGAAGTTATATAGCCTATTCTCTACTATAACCCACTGCTGGAAATGACCCTGGGTTTTATGTTGATTTGTGTTACGTTGTGTGTTGGAAATTATTTGCGCAGGATTTGAGATGGCTGATCGGAGAGATTGTGGAGGAGGTGGTGATGATCAGGAGGATAATACTCAGAGAATGATAGAACGGATATGGGAGAGTCTTATAGAGATCCGCACTAGATTGGATCAGCCAGCACCCGTACAGACAGCAGTGCCAATTGTGGAGGAGGCAGTGCCAGCAGCACCAGTTGTACCACCAGTAGGAGTTAAGGTACCACTTGTGGTGCCCGTGGTTCCTGCAGTTCCAGCAAGGCCGGCTGCGGCAGAGGAGACCACAGCTTTGGTGGAAAGGTTTCTGAGGTTACAGCCCCCTACTTACTCAGGTGGCCCTAACCCAGATACCGCTGAGCATTGGATCCATGAGATCGAGAGAGTCTTCGTGATTATGAGATGTTCTTCAGAGGATAAGGTTATTTTAGCTACTTATCAGTTGAGGGGATTTGCTCAGGAATGGTGGAGGCTTAAGTTGCAGACTGCATATGCTGGAAGGACAGAGGATCAGATCACTTGGGCAGAATTTTTAGCAACTTTCAATGATACATTCTTCCCGTTGCAGATTCAGCAAGCAAGAAGAGAGCAATTTCGAACTCTATAGCAAGAGAAGTTATCAGTGTTAGAGTATCAGATGAGGTTCATGGCATTGAGCAGGTATGCTCCTTATGTGGTAACTGATAATACGATGATGGTAGAGTATTTTATTAGAGGGTTGAGACCGGAATTGCAAGATGCAGTAGCTCCACTGATGTGCAGAACTGTAGAAGAGGCAGCTCAGAGGGCAGCTGTGTTGGAGAGGACTTTACAGTTTAGACAGAGTCAGTCCCAAGTGAGTGGTTCTGGTAGTTTTCGTCTTCCCCAGCAGTCACAGGGTGTGAGTAAAGGGAAGGCACCTTCTGGAGCATCGTCGTCAGGTATTTCGAAGTGGGGTAAGCAGATTAAGAAATTTTTCCAAGGAGGTCGAGGCAGAGGCAGGCAGCAGGGTTTTCAGCAGGGTCGTGGCTATAGGCCACCGGTTCCAGAAGAGTCTCAGCAGAGTACAGTAGGTCAGCCATTCCGGGAGGTCAGGTGTTACTCTTGTGGACAGCCAGGACATTATGCTAGAGATTGTTCGTCTCGAGGATATGGTTATGGCAGAGGAACACAGCAGCAGCAACAGACATATCAGCCACCAGCAGATAGAGGTAGAGGAGTACCTTTCAGAGAGGAGGTCGAGGTCGAGTGATGGCCATCACCAGGGCGTAGGCAGAGGCATCAAATCTCATTGAAGGTATACTTCCAATCTTTGATTTCTCAGCTAGAATATTAATTGATCCGGATGCCTCTCATTTATTTATTTTCGAAGATTTTCTGGATAGTATGGCTCATCCTTTAGAGGAGAAGCAGTGTGAGTTAGTTGTTGAAGTTCCTTCTAGTGATTTTCTGGATAGTATGGCTCATCCTTTAGAGGAAACCCATGAAGTGTGCAAAAACCACAGAAATACCCTTGCTGTCCAGAAATTGCAGAAATACCCCGGTGAGGAAAAAAATTACAAAAATACTCCTGCTGTCCGGAAAATTACACAGAAGCCCCTGACTTGTGGGAAACCACATGAAGTCCCCGGGAAGAGCAGAAAATTGCAGAAATACCTCCAAGATGAGAAAATTGCAGACCCCCCCCCCCCCGAAAAATGTAGAAATTGCAGAAAAGACCCCGTGTAGGTAAAAAGTTGCAAAAGAACCCTTGCTACCCCGAGAAGTTGCATAGAAGCCCCCAATTTGTGGGAAATTGCAGAAAAGCCCTTGAAGAGTAGAAAATTGCAGAAATATCCCAGTTTGTGGGGAAGAGTGCAGAAATACCTCTGAAGGGTTGGAAATTGCAGAAAAGTCCTCAAAGGGTGCAAAATTGCAAGGAGGTCCCTCTGCTGCTCAGAAAATTACAGAAAGACCCCTGAAAGGTGCAGAAACTACGAAAATACCCCGGTTCTGGGGAAATTTGCAGAAATGCCCCTGCCGTTAAAAAAATGGCAGAAATACTCTGGTTTAGGGGAAAACTACATGTAAACCCTCACGGAGTTCAAGAATTGCATGGAAGCCTTTGGTCGGACCAGAAAATGGCACGATGCCCCTGGCAAGCTCTAAAGGCAACAGAGCTCAAGGTGGGAATGCCGTTGGCACGACTCGGTGGAGCGGTACCCACGTCACTTCTCTGAAGCGACATGCGCTCTCCTGGGTCGGGCCTGGGTTACCCCCCTTTGCCAGAGATGCTCGAAAGAGTCAGTTGATGATGGAAATGCCCGAGTATGCCAATCAACGACAAAAACACCTGAGGAAGTCGACAAATGGCCGAAGCACTCAGGAAAGCCAAGAAATTGCAGTGGCATCGAGAGAAGCCAATTAATGGCTGAATTCTCCGAGACTGCTCAGAAAGGCCAAGAAATGGCAGAAGCTGTCCCAGAAAGCCAAGAAATGGCAAGGATGTCCGAGAAAGTCAGAAAATGGCAGGGATGTCTGAGAAAGCTAGGAAATGGCAGGGACGTCCGAGAAAGCCAGGAAATGGCAGGAATGTCCAGGAAAGGCCAAGAAATGGCAGAAGCTGCCCCAGAAAGCCAAGAAATGATAAGGATGCGTGAGAAAGTCAGGAAATGACTAGGAATGTCCGGGAAAGCCAAGAAGTGGCAGGGATGTCCGAGTAAGCCAAGAAATGGCAATGATGTCCAAGCAAACCAAGAAACGGCAGGAGCACATGGAAAAGTCAATCAATGACGGGAATACCGGGAACTACTCGTGGGAGTCAAGAAATGACGGAAAGAACTCGAAGATGTCAGCTAATGTTAGAAGGTCAGGAAAGGCCCGGAAATGGCAGAAGTACCTGGAAATGTCAGTAAATGACAAGGAGACCCCGGACAGTTATGGATATAATACTGTCTATGCCTCCTCCAAGTTTCTTTTTCGAAAGACAACATTGGCCAAGTTTCCAATTCTCTGATCATGGCGGCCGATGCTTGCAAAAATACCCTGATAAGGAAGAGTTGCAGAAGTCCCAGAAAGGGCGGAGAATTGCAACAAAATCCTTCAAAGGGTGGAGAACTACGGAAAAGTCCTTGAAGGGCCAGAAGCTGCAGTAAACTCCTCAAAAGCAAGAAATCACATAAAAGTCCCTTTAAAGGGAGGAAACTGCCTGGCTCATACTGTTTGCATGGCTCGGTGGAGCGGTACACACGTCGCTTCTCTGAGGCAGCGTATGCTCTCCTGGGCCCGGCTCATGGCTGGCCATCCTCAATTTTGGGATCGCTAAGAAATGGTAGGAATCCCTGTTAAAGGTCAGGAAATGGCTGAAAAGCCCTGGGACGTCAAGAAATGACTGGAAATCCCCAGGGAGCCAAAAATGATAAGTGTACCTCGAGAAGTCGCCGAATGACTGAAAAGATCTCGGGATACCGAGAACGACAGAAGCACCCAGAAAGGGCACAAACTTGCAGAAACCTGGCAAGACCACTCAAAGGTCCTGTCACAATCAAATGGTGACGGTGACCATAAAGCAAACACAATGGACTGACAGTGATCATCTTGGCGATCCAATAGTCTCATTGTGATGAAATCCAAGTCAACGGTCTGATTGTGACTGAAGCAAATTCAGAAGAATCAGATCGTGATCAAATGAAGTGTTGAAGACCCGATTATATAATCGGAACCCTCTTTGTGCAGGTCTTAAAAGACCAATTGTAATTTAAATTACATGTGTACAAATAGTAAAGTTTTCAATTTCATTTGCAAGAGTGTGTACCCATAAAGGGCGACCATTAAGGTCATTGTTGTCACAACAAACAGAGACAAAATACTTTCTTTGATAGAGAATCAAAGGTGTTCGAGTTTAACTCAATGTAAATTAACACCGACTTTGGTCGGTGGGGAAAGGTCTAGTACTCGAAACCCTAATCGTCTGATAAAAAATAAATGCGCGGAATAAATGTTGTCCAATAAATGGACATCCTAAATTTGTCTGTTGTACATACTGGCACGCCCGCTAAAGTAAAACAAAACAAAAAAGAAAGAAAGAAAAAAAGAAAAGAAAGAAAAGAAAAAGAGAGGGTGAATATTTTTCCGCGTCCGACAGGAACCATGGCCAGTTGACTTAGAGCTGTGTATGCATGTTAGGCCCCTCTCCACTTCACCTCTCACTGTCACTTTTAGGACCCCAGAGGGAGAGTTGGTAGTGGCTAAGGGTTACATACAACTGCTGTAGGGAGTTGGAGATGACATGTCATGTACTGTGCTAGCTTTTGTAGCACATTTTTGTTTCCGCTTTTGCACGTGAGTCTGTTCACACTTGCAATAAAAGTTGTACATGTAACTCGTGTATGTTTATAAATAAACAAGTGTGTTTATGGTTAGCATATTTTGTACATATTTTCTTAAATGTTATGCAAATTAGTTTTGCATATGTGTTAATTTGTTCGAAGTCATTCTAACCGTGTTGAATTATCTTATATAAGTGGGAGACGATTTTAATTGCCTGGCTCTATTTTCGATTTCACTATATAAGAAATGTTCAATGTAATTCGTTTGGATTTCTAGGAGCAAATTGGAACAATGTGTAAATTGATGACAAAACGTTTCCTGTTTGACATGTAGTGGTAAATCATGGCTGTCAAGAATGTCATTGCTTATCTCACTAAGGGTGAAAAATTGAATGGCTCAAACTATGATATAGCACTGCAAAATGCAATATTTACTAGATGAGCAAGATGTGATTGATCACCTTCGGTGTCTGTCACCGCCCATTGAGGGCAATAGTAGCACAGACCAAGAAGCTTATGTAGCTTGGTTCAAGAAAGATCATAGTTCGTGCTTGACCTTGTTAAGCTCTATGGTTGACGATCTTATTGGCGCATTTGAGAACTACGCCACTACCAAGGAAATGTGGGATCAATTGAAATTTACTTTTAGAGGGACCTCGGTAACTTGGTTGAGGACTCTTGTTTTGAAATTTGAGACTTACCGGATGGACTAGCGCCACATGGTAGCTGAACACTTTAGGGTTATATCAGCTATGATTCGTGATCTAAGGGTGGCAAGTCATGAACTCATCGATGAACAGTAGGTGCAGGCAGTGATTAGATCCTTGCCAAATGAACGGACCCATTTGAAGCAAATTCTAACTCATAATGAGAATATCAAAAACTTTATGGTGTTTCTCGGCATGTGGAGTTAGAAGCCGAGCGCGAGATAGTGCATCGTGTTGTTACCAATGTATCTCAGAGTAGCATACGCTTCAAACAAAAAGGGTCGCAAAAGAAGGACAAAGGACTAGATTCTGCACCAAATTCCAGTAAGGATAAAACTTTCAAGCGCCAATGTGGGAAGCGTGGTGGCAAGAAAGACAAAAGCGGTCTGAAGTGTTTTAACTGTAAGAAGTGAGGCCATTTCGCTCATGAATGTTTGGAGCTGAAAAAGGTAACTCACAACCCTAGCTCTCAATGTACGTGTGTTTATACACATATTTTGACTGCTCATCCTAACCCTGTGTGGATCGTGGATTTAAGAGCAACAAAACATATAACAATGGATAGAGCGGGTTTCATGGATTATCATCGGATTCCAGCAGGCAAGCAAAGACTATTCACGGGTGATGGTACTAGTGAAGAAGTCTGTGGAGTCGGTTTACAACTCACTATTCCATATATGCCACAACAAAATGGTGTTGCTGAGCAAAGGAATAGAACAATGCTGGATATGGTTAGGTTAATGATGGCGCATGCAAATATGCCAATATCCTTTTGGGGAGATGCTTTGTTAACTGCAACCTACATTTTTAACCGAGTGCCTTCGCAGTCAATTCCTTCTACCTCATATGAATTGTGGTATGGCCACAAACCAGACTTAAGTCATTTACGCTCATGGGGATCTGCAGGATATGTCCATGACTTGACAAGCAAGTTTGTGAAACTTGGCCCAAGAGCTCAAAAGTTCATCTTTATTAGATATCTTGAGAGCTCAATAGGTTATGCTATGTTTGGACATCATCCAAATGGAGGAATAATAGAGCAATAAGTTCGAGATGTTGTTTTCTTAGAAAAAGAATGTCCTAGTCTTGGCGACAATACAAGGCATCTTGATCTTTATGAAACAAATGAACAACTGAATATCCTACCATCTTTTGACGAAGGGAGGGAAGTGTTCTCATACCAATGTTCGCTGGAAATGATAATGATGGTCAATTTAGTGGGAGTGCACCAATAGAAAGTCAAGATTCTTTACGTTGTATCAAGCATGGTTTGCCGGATCGGATCGAATCGGATTGAATCAGGAGAAATCCGATTCGCTCGATTCCCATCGAATCAGACCGATTCCCATCCGATTCCCATGCGAATCGGTCCGATTTAGGCGAATCGTGGCGGATCAGGAAAAATCCGATTCGCCCCGATTCCTCGATGCGGCGAACCTTGGTATCAAGCATAGGCATATCCCTCTTCGTTTTTTTGAAATTAACAATGAGGTACTTCTTTGTGAACTCATGGATGATGAAGAGCCCAGATCTGTTCAGGAAGCTCTTGCTTCATCATCTAGGAAAAAATGGATAGTTGCCATGTAAGAGGAGATTAATGAAGTCCGAGAATTAGTGAATCTTCCACCTGAGCATAAGGCGATTGGAAACAACTGGGTTTTCAAGCTTAAACGCAAGGTTGATGGGACAAATTTTTTGATAGGTAAGTTGATGGGACAATTGACAAGTATAAAACAAGACTTGTTGCGAAATGTTTTACTCAAAAAGAGGGTATAGATTATGATAAGACATTTTCACCTGTGGTAAGATTCTCATCTGTTCGTCTTATTCTGGTCATTGTCGCGCATCTTGACTTGGAATTGTTCCAAATGGATGTGAAAACTGCATTTCTCAATGGAGAACTAGACGAAGAAATTTATATGGCTCAACTGGAGGGTTTTGAGACTAAAGGTGAAGAGCGAAAGATTTGCTGTAGGGGTGTTTATGGTTTGGTTTATAGAAGATTTTTAAGAAATCAAACTAAACCAAATTCGAACCCAATCTGAACCAAACCAAACTGAAGTCCCTTGAAACTAATTCAGTTTGGTTCGATTTGGTTCAATTTAACTTGAAAATGAATGGGCCTTTAGATTCTCTTAGTCTTAAATAAGATTTTAATCACTTGTTTCTCTAATAAATCACTATCCAATAAGATTTGAAATGAAGTATTAAATGTTGATGACCATATTACCCTCCATAATATATATTTTTACGTAAATACATTAAATAAACTTGATAGATATATACAAATTAAAAATTATTATTGTAATTCAGTTTAATCGGTTTGGTTTGGTTTGGTTTATAGAGCTTAAAAACCGAACCAAACCATGGTTTGGCGTGGCGGATCAAATCGGTCCGATTCGGCCGAATCGGATCGAATCAGGAGAAACCCGATTCGCCCGATTCCCATCGAATCAGACCGATTCCCATCTGATTCCCATGCGAATCGGCCCGATTCAGGCGAATCGTGGCGGATCAGGGAAAACCCGATTCGCCCCAATTCCCCGATGCGTCGAACCTTGAACCAAACCAAATTTTCCTTTTCGGTTTGGTTTGGAACCAAACCAAAATTTTTTCATGTTCAAACCGAACCAACTAAACCGAATCGCTCGGTTTGGTTTGAACTGAATAATAAACACCCCTAGTTTACTGCCTCAAACGCTCCATATATGGTTTGAAACAATCGTCTAGACAGTGGTATCTAAAATTTCGTAAGGCAATTGTCTCATATGATTTTGAGATGATTGAAGAAGACCACTGTGTGTATGTCAAGCGAGTGGGAGAAAGATTTCTTATTTTATCGTTACATGTTGATGATATTTTAATGGCTAGAAATGATATGGAGCTAATCAATGCCACGAAGAGGTGGTTGTCTTCCATCTTTGAGATGAAAGATATGGGTGAAGCGAGCTATGTGCTCCGAGTGAAGATTGTGTGGAATCGCTCGGAAGATCACTGAGTTTGTCTCAGGAAACATACATTAATAAGATCCTGAAGCATTTTCGAATGCACAATTCCAAACTCATTGATACTCCAATTGATACAGGATGTGTTCTTAGTACTTGTCAATGCCCCAAGAGTAAAGAAGAAAAAGAAAGTATGTTTAGAGTGCCATATGTTGCTGCGGTTGGAAGTCTAATATATACTATGTTGTGTATCCGGCTAGACATTAGTTTTGCCGTGAGCTTAGTTAGCCGTTACCAAAGTAACCCTGATCTCTTCCATTGGAAAGCCGTTAAGAGGATATTACGGTATTCGTGAGGGACGTCCGATTATGCACTACGATACAAGGGGGGCAACTTGAAACTTATCGACTATAGTTATGCGGATTGGGTTGGTGATAGAGATGAGCGGAAGTTCACTTCAGACTTTGTGTTCCTGTTGGCTGGTGGAGCTATCTCAGGGTGTAGCAAGAAACAGGCTTGCATTGCCCTATCCACAATGGAGGCCGAATATGTTGCTTGTTCTGCCTCTAGCCAAGAGGGGTGTGCTTATTTGTTGCGGTGTTTGGCGATTACACCTCATGGGAATAAGGGTGTACTATTGTATATAGATAGTACTTCAACATTAGCCTTCGCCAAAGAGCCTAAATTTCATGGCAGAATAAAGCACATTGATATGCGTTACCCCTACATTAGGGATTTACTGGCAAAAATGTAAGTGGTGTTTCGCCAGATTAGTTCTGTTCAAATGATAGCAGATCTATTAACGAAACCGTTAGCCAGAGAGAGTTTTGTAACCCATTGTGGATCTATGGGTCTTTATAAATTATGATTTGTAATAATTTACAGTATTGACATCATCAAAATTTGTTTATCATATAATGATATCTATGTGAACGATTGGTTGCTTTATACATTGTCAAAGTGTCACAAGGCTAGGATCAGCCCTCTCATACTGGTGATCCACCTTTAGCGTTTATAGATAGCAAGCAAAGATGAGGTACTTGATGTTGTGAAACTCTAGATGTCTGGAGGGTGAATACAATATCCCGAGTCATGTTTGGATGCCGCCTTGGCTAAGGCCGAGATGAGATCTAAATTAGTTCAGATTGACCATGTGGATTTTAGCTGTAATCTCATGAAACTTGTTATATCCGGATATGTGAGTAGCGAAAAGACGCTAAATAGGAGCGATTGGTTTTGAGACTCTAGTCGGTTGCATTTGTTATAATTGGACTTGTATCCGTACAGTGTTATGATAATATCTTTATTTGTGACATGCCTACATGAATAGAAGAACACCACAACATGCGAATTATCCCACATGTGTAATATTCGACCGCGCATGAGAATGATGAATGGTTCTCTCTTCATCATTGTGTGAGCTCATAAATCACACTTGTTTGTGATTCCTAATGTACCCCTAGTGACCTATAGTGCTGTGCCATGAAGAGAAAACTTGATGTCGCTACTTTAACATGTTACTTAGGGCGATAATTGATATCGTCCAACGGAACATGTCTAACAAAGCGGTTAAGACAAACTGAATTGGCACATGCAGCATAGGAAGGCATCTTGTTATTTCACTATGCTTAATTACTTATATCCCATGAGGCTCAGTTGCCCAAGTGGTGATAAAGTCATGAGTGTTATGCTTTTGGATTCAATACTGCCTGCTGAGAGATCCGGAGTATCAGAATCAGGTGAATATTAAGAGCATGAGGTACATATTGAGATTAAGTGATATGTTAGTAAGATGACTACTTAACAGAACACTTGTTGGTGACTCGGAAAATCTCATAGAGGTCGCACGCCTTATTTTCTATATGATCGTTGATGTCGAATGCCAAAGAGAACAACAATACGCCGTCAGCCCTAAATGGGCAAGTGGGAGCTTGTTGGGCAAAATGCCCATCTCGGGCATGTGTGGCGCGCAGGCACACCCACAAGGGGCGCGTGCCTGGCCCCGCGGGCCCGCGGGGCAGCCCACCAGCGCACAAGGCCTGCTGGTGAAGACGTCCAGCCAGGGGCCACATGCGGCAGGGACGAGGGGCACACGCCCCTTTCTCCCTCTCTCTTCTCTCCTTCTTTCACCCCCCAACTGTGCCTATATAAACCCCCATTTTGTGGTAAAAATGGTTTACCCCGATGCTGTGAAAATTCTGTGGGCTTAGGTACTGTTGAAAGCTTTAAGGGGAGAAGGCAGTGAGGGTCTTGTATCCAAAAGAGGAGAGAGAGAAGCCAAGGTGTTTGTCTTTTGTCTCTCTAGAAGTTCTCTTTGCGGCATCGACGAATGGGGGCTCGTCATCATCGGGGCTTAGAATTTAAGGTGTGAAGCGGTGTAGGCGACTCTGGTAGCCGTCTACCTACCTCTGCGAATATCTTATTATATCATTTCCGCTGTGAGGTATGTCTTTATACACAAGACTTAGTATGTATATTGTTATTTTATTCCGGGGTCTTTTCAACACTATTTAATGATTTCACATGAATGAGTTGATGCAATCTGAAATTCACTACCTATTCTTTAAATGGTAGCCTTTAGATGCAACTTCCTTTTCCTTCTTCAAATACCACTTTTTTGGTTTATGGATGTTGATTTGAATCATTTGATCCTTTATGCTCTCTATCTTCGCTTATCAACCAACCACAAGAGGAAAAACAATAAAAGGTACATTTTCAATTCATCCGATTTTGAACTGGAAAACAAGTACTTCTTCACCAACAGAGTCAGTAAGTTGGCCAATTTACTGTGATAAAAAATCTAGCTGTTTATGCACATTGTGGTCTGGCAACAGAATGTCCGTTGGCCAATCAAAGAACCTCTCTATTTGCCATTGTCTTTCTACCATGAGATTCAGTTGGTCATGAGGTTGAAAGTTATAAATCTGACAGTATGAAATTCCTTTTTCAAATAAATGCTCAAGAATTTGCTGCATTCCTGACAGTTAGATGCCCAACTTGTCTTTGGTACCTAGGCACACAGTGGGCCTTCTTGGACACCCACGATCTTGGCCTTTTAGCCTCAGTTTGGTAACGAGTTAACTTAAAGTTAACTCAAAGTTAACTCAGAGTTAACTCAAAATGTAATTTGGTAACAAAAAAAAGTTAACTCAAATGGGTTAGATTAAAAGTGGGTCAGATGTGAGTTAACTCACAATTTTCCAACCCACCTCTAGAGGTGGATTGGAGTTAACTCAAGTGGGTTAAGTACCTTTTTCTCTTCGCGGTACACAACATTAATTGCTACTTTCTCTTTTCTCAACACAACATTAATTGCTACTTTTTTTTTCAAGTCACTTTTTGATATGAAAGTGGGTTAACTCACTTTATCTTGCCAAAGTAATCCCAAGAGAAAGTGGGTTAACTCACTGTAGTTAAACTGGGTTAACACACAAGAAAACAAACTAAAAAATGAGTTAACCCTGTATAACTTTAGTCATGGGTTGGAGTTAACTCTAACCCCAACCCATTGCCAAACTGAGGTAGAGAATCCCACAAAAAGGATCAAATTGACCTAAGAAAGCAGCAACATACACAGGCCACATGCTAAACTTAGGTCCTGCCTCCACTTGCTGCTTGCTGATCCCTCCCTGTGTTAAAAAATGACATGAAGATGGAGTAGATCTTGGTTGATTCTCACCCAGGGTTGGCTTGGCTGCTTCAGTTAACCTGGAACTGAAAAAGACCTGAAGGCAGTTTATCTGAATTAAATGGTAGTTATGGGACAATTATGTTACGTGTCATTGAATAAAGCAATTTGTTTCATTGTTGACAACAATTTCATTCCTTTGAGCTATGTTTTCCTAATTCTCATTGATTATTGCAGATATTATTATCATGACTAATTAGGTGAAAGTGAAACTTGTCTTTTCCTATGATATTTGGCGTTAACTTATCTAAAGTAGGGCTTTGTTTTTAACCAAGCCAATTATCAAACATTGTTATGATTATGTTCTCTGTCTTCTTGTGTTGTCTATCATCTCATCTTTTCATATGATATTCCTGAAGAATGATGTATCATATCCTATATTTGTGAAAGTTTTTTTTATGTTTCCTTTAATCTAAGATCCTGGATTATAGGCAGATTTCATCTCATCATGTACTTGTTCTTTGATCATGTCTGCCGCATTATTAGCTGTTCTCTATGTGATCACTCTTTGTTTTCTGTTTCATGCTCATTTTACTTGATGATTCTTCACCTTGAGTCCTCAAACTTGTACAATGGCTTAATTGAAAATCCTGTCAAAGAAAGGTTGATCTTGATCTTGGAAACTACGAGCGCTTCTTGGATGTTAGGCTGACTCGGGACAACAACATTACCACCGGAAAGATATATCAGGTGAATAAGCCTTTGATACACAATATTTGTTGAAGAAATCCCTCTTTTTTTTCTCCTTTACTGAATCCATTTGTTGCTTCTTCAGTCTGTCATTGACAAAGAACGGAAAGGAGATTATCTTGGAAAGACTGTTCAGGTGATGACCAACATTAGCAAAACCAGATAGTACTAACCGGTGCCCTCATTTTCAGCATACATCTATTATTGAGTTCATGAATACAATATAAAGTCCTGATGATCATTGTTGTAGTGTATTTCAGGTCGTGCCACACATAACTGATGCTATTAAAAATTGGATTGAAACAGTATCTTCTGTTTCAGTTGATGGAAAAGATGGGCCACCTGACATTGTGCCATAGAGTTAGGTGGAACAGTAGGTATGCTCTAATAACCTTAACTCTTGTTAGCAACCATGTTCTTTTCCTTTTCCCCGGAGGGTGGGGGTGAGTGGTGTTAATGGGGAAACGAACTAGCATTTACATCTTTCTCATTGACAAGAAATTAAGATGGACTTTTGGATCATCAGGTGACATTGAATCAATGCCGTTTATTGAAGCCTTGCGTCAGTTGTCATTTTCTGTCGGTAAGTTAGTTGTCATTTTCTGTTGGTAAACTTTCAAGGTTTACTGCATTGCAACTGTTTATCATTCTATTAGACCATCCCATAGTACAGGTTCCATTTGAGGGGGCATCATCAGTGCCATTGTTATGGTTATAAGTTGGGTTATACTTGCTAGTTATGTATTTTCCCACCTCCTATTTATACTTTTTTTGTTGCCTCATATTTTATAGCTTCTAGGTTTCTGTTAGTTATCTTGGCTTGTAATCTACTTTACATCTACAACCTTGGTCATTTACTTATGTGAATGAAGCTTCTGATATTTCTAAAAATTCATTAGCTTTAGCTTCCAACACCCAGTTCTATGCTAAGGCAAATTCCTTGCACTTGCCAATAATCTCTATACACATACAAAGTTACAAACTACGGATACAGTTGGTAGAGCTGAGAGAAACTTCAAGTTCAGATTACCCAAAATCCTCTTATAAGGTACATTTTTTTGTAATGATAGTGATCTACTATCACAATCTCTCTGGAATGGAAAAGTACCCTAGCAAACTCCTTTCAAATGCAAGGTACAGGGGCAGTTCTGGTAGGATGTTCTGTAATGCCAAAAAGTACACAAAAAAGCAAGTAGATGTGAACTTTTACTAATTTTTTTCACATGGGCCTTTTATGCCCATGTAACATGTCTTAAATGATAATCTTCATGCTTGAAAGCAAAGGCCAAGATAGTGCAATCTGAAATGCTTAATCTTTGTCTTGGGATTCCAGTGATTGCAATCCCCCAGGTAAGTGTGCCTAAATGTCAACTGCCCAAGGGGAAGAAAATCTGCATACTCTTTTGGATGACTTCGGGTTGTCTGTGATTACTAATGAACAATATGATTCTACATGAAATCCTACCCAACTACAGCTTGATTGGATGATGCTCATATTGTTTGCTTTGCTGTTCACTGATTTTTCTGTTGAACAGCAGTCAGAGAGAACTAAACCCACAGTCCCACACTTGAATACTTGGTTGCTCAGGTTCCAACAGCAAAACAAATTTGCACGTATTTGTGAGTGTAGGCTGCTATAGCCTATAGGATCAACACTTGTTATTCTTGGAATGATTGACTTCTTTAAGCGGTCTCGCCAAGTTTCTGTAAGCTTATGCCTTTTCTAGGTGCTTCTGTCATTTTCCGGTATTCCTGAGGCCTTTTCCAGCAATTTGTTGACTTCTCGGGGTACACTTGTCATTTCTTGGCTCCCTGGGACTTTCTGGTCATTTCTTGACCTCCTAGGGCTTCTCAGCCATTTCTTGACATTTCTAGGGATTCTTGCCATTTCTTGTCAATCCCAAGACTGGGGATGGCCAGCCATAAGCCGAGCCCAGGAGAGTGCACGCCGCTTCAGAGAAGTGACGTGGTTCCCGCTCCACCGAGCCGTGCAAACAGGATGGGCCTTATGTGATTTCCTTCCAGACTTTTCTGCCACTTCTTACTTTAAGGAGTTTTTTGAAGTTCCTTGCCCTTCAAGGATTTTTTCTGCAGTTTTCCACCTTTTGAAGAATTTTACTGCAATTCCCTGCCCCTCTCGGGACTTCTGCACTCTTCCATATCAGGGTATTTTGCAAGTATCAGCCGCCATAATTAGTGAATTGAAAACTTGGCCAAAGTTGTCTTTTGAAGAAGAAACCCGGAGCAGATTTGGATAGCATTGTATCCATGGTTGTTTAAGAGCTCCTTGCCATTTTCTGACATTTCCAGGCACTTCTACTATTTCTTGACCTTTTCTGACCTTCTGCCATTAGTTGACATCCTTGGGTTCTTTCTGTCATTTCTAGACTCCCCGAGTAGTTCCGGATATTTCCATCATTGATTGACTTCCTCGAAGAGCAAAGCAAGAAAGACAGACCTCATCGACCAAATATTAAACTGTTAAGCAAAGCTATAAAGGCAAGTCTCAACAATCGGGCTCCAGCCCAACTTTGAGCAAAGTCAGAAAGACAAGTCTCAGGGTAAAATTTCAAATCAAGCTGTTAAGCAAAGTCAGAAAGGCAAGGCTCACTCAAATCTCCAATTAAATCAGGTCATCAAGCAAAGCCAGGAAGACAAGTCTTGGAAGGAGGATATCGAAATCAAGTCCCTAAGGAAAGTTAGAAAGATAACACTCAGGCAAAGAAGGCTGGAGTTAGCTCCGAGCAAAGCCATGGAGTGGCTATTCAATGAAACTCAGCTATAGAGACGACTTGGTGGAGCGAGTCCATGTCACTTCTTTGAAGTGATGTGCGCTCTCCTAGGTCCTCTTCTGGGCACTCTTGAGTTGAAAAATGCGCAAACAATAGGAGCCAATAGCTCATCACAAGAAGCATTGCAGAATTAGTCGTCGGTTCAAACTGCAACAACAAACCGTTGTCTAAGGTCGCTGGCGACATTGCATAAATGCTGAAGCTCACCAACTATTGCTGTGGTTTTCAACCCAATTCCCCGTCAAGTCATTAAGACTAAGGGTAAAGTTTGAAAATGGCATGGGACGTCCGCCTTCGCCTTTGGCTTCGGAACAGATCCCATGGGGGGCATTTGTTGGCACTGAAATTCCAAACCCAAAAAACCCAAAATCCAGAAATACCAAATTTCTAGAAAAATCCCCAAATTCCTGAAATATCCAATTTCCATGAAATACCATATCCCCAGAAATTCCAAGAAATTCAAACCCTGAACTATCCAATCTCCAAAAATCTAGAAATATCCTCAAAACCCAAAATCCTATTAATCCAAAATATTATTTCCCATAATTTTCTGTTTTTTATTCAGAATAACCAGAATTGAAGCAAGAGTTTTAGTTTTTCAGTTTTTTTTTCATTTTTCAACTAATTACTATAGTAATCCAAATTAAGCAAAAATAAATAACATAATAAGATATTCACATTGAATTAGTAAAAGCCCAAAACAGTAATTATCATCAAGAATTAGACATCTTGGTGATTATTTAGTTAAACTAAATGAGTGACAGTAGGAATAATCAATGATTATCTATTGTCGACTGCGGAATATGATAATTTTTATTTGATTTAATTTTATTCTTTTGCGGGGCATGCCAATCTGTCGAACAGACAGAATTTGAGATCCTCTTGATGAGGGAAAATGTATGTCCATTTGTTGGACAAGTGCGGCTATTTTTTTTAACATATTGTTTATTTTATCAGGCGATTAGGGTTACGTGTACTGGACCTCTTCTCTATCGACCGGAATCGATGTTAATTTATATCGGGCTTAATCAGATTAAACCCGAACACCCTGATAGCAAAGTCGAGGTTTACATTTATATAGAAAATAAGAACACGATGATTTTTTATCGAACGAAATAGATTTTTTTAAAAAGAGAGCATGGACTCTTTTGTGAGTTTAACATGCAATTTGAGGGACAAGTGGGTATGAACCCGGGGATTTATTTATATTTGAATGTGTTGTGTTTTTCAGCAGAATTTCCGCATGGGCAGAGTTTCCGCACAAAAATACACACGAACATATTTGATGAACATATGGTCGTATTTTTTGGCAGAGTCTCCGTATGGACAACGTTTCCCCATAAATACACACATATGAACATATATGTTGTGAATATATGAGTATGCCTTAGGTAGAGTCCCTGTTTGGACAGAGTCTCCTTATGGAGGCTTGCACATATGAACACAAACATATTTTACCCTCGTGGAGACTTGCTCGACATGAGGGAAATAACATAAACATGTTTAAATGTTTATCCCCATGGAGACTAACTCGACGTGGAAACATTTGAACATGAGAATATTTGATATTTAAATATTTTATGTCCACAGAGACTAACTCATGTGAAAAATATTTAAACATCGGAACACATGAACATGTTTAAATATTTATACTCATGGAGACTAACTCGACATGGAAAAATATTTAAACACTGGAACACATGAAACACACGAACATTTAACATTTTCAACTCCATGGAGACTAACTTGACATGGAGATATAAACATGTATATTTAGATTTTAAACCCCCCCCCCATGGAGACTAATTCGACATGGGAGGAATTTACAAAAATTTCGTAGTCGGAGGGGGGGACGGGACGACCTTGACTGGCCGGAGGCGAATACCTTCCCCAACAAGTCACTTCTTTTTCGATCTTCCGATTTGCCGACTGAACCCCCTTTGCCATCGGGCTACATAGGGTATTTATAGGGTTTTCCCCCTTTACATGGGAAGAGAGAGAGGTAACCGGGGGGAGGTTCCCCGGTTAAGGAGTTTTCCTTAACCGGGGAGGTCCCCCCCAGTTAAGGAACCCTTAATCGTACTCCGGTTGGAGGTTTCTTGACCCGGGGACTGTTGACATAAAAAATAAAATTTAGTGTCAATCCCCCCATTAATTTATTCCCAGAAATCCCCCTCCCCTAAACCAATGAAGGCACCATCGGTTAGGGGGTTTTTTCCCCTAACCGATGGGGCTACCATCGGTTAAGGGGGTTTTTCCCCTTAACCGATGGTGCTTCCATCGGTTGGAGGGGGAGACCCCTCCAACCGATGGTGCTTCCATCGGTTAGAGGGGAACTCCCCTCTAACCGATGGAAGTTCCATCGGTTAAGGGGAATCCCCTAACCGATGGGGCTTCCATCGGTTAGGGGAGTCTCCCCCTCTAACCGATGGAACCCCCATCGGTTAGGGGGGGATTCCCCCTTTAACCGATGGATGTTCCATCGGTTAGGGGTCCCCTTCAAAAAAAAAAAAAACAGAAAAAACAAAAAAAACAGGAAATAGGCACATCCCCTAACCGATGGTACCCCCATCGGTTAGAGGAGTGCCCCTCCCCCTAACCGATGGTACCCCCATCGGTTAGAGGGATTTTAAAATCCTCTAACCGATGGAACCCCCATCGGTTAGAAACCCCCCATCCCATGCAATGTAAGGGGTGCCTTCCCCTATAAAAGGCACCCCATCCCCCCCATTTCAAGAGGTCGGCCCGAGGAGGAGCTACAGCCCTCTCCCCAAAAGTGCTGTCCCCTATTTTCTGAAATCCCCAAAGAATAGAAAAATTCCAAATTCCCAAAGTTTCCCGATCTCCTCTCTCAATCTCATTTCTTGTGTGAGTGAAGGTACCAAATCTTCTTCCCCCGAGTGTTGAGAGGTTGTCCGGATGCGGCGTCGGCAAACTTCATCGGCTAAAAGTCCGCAATAGCGGCACCGGCCCTCACGGGCTATAGGTTCTAAATACCGTCCGTTCCGGGCATATGGTATTTTAGATACCTTTGTTATTCATGCCACCTCCCATCGAGTTTTAAACTCTCCGGGATGGTGTGTTTGTGCTATATGCATATGTTTCTTAGAGGAGACTCTGCCCAAGTGGAGATTCTGCTCGAGAATATATTCATATATTCACAGATTCGTATTTATATATGTGTTTCTTAGAGGAAACTCTGCCCAAGTGGAGATTCAACCTAAGAACATATCTATAAATTTCAAATCTGTGTTTATATTTATATGTTTCTTAGAGGAGATTCTGCCCAAGGGGAGATTCTGCCCAAGAACATGTTTGTATATTCACAAATTTGTATTTTATATGCATGTTTCCTAGAGGAAACTCTGCCCAAGTGGAGATTCCGTCTAAGAACATATCTATGAAATTCAAATTTGTACCTATACATATATGTTTCTTGAAAGGAAGCTCTGCCCATGCTAGGGTTTTTCTTCTAAAAAACATATCCATGTAATCACAAACTTTGTATTCATATACATGTGTTTCCAAGTGGAAACTCTGCCCAAATGGAGTCTCCGCCCACGGACATGTCTATATAATCATAAATCCGCAATTATATGTGTATGCCTCTCAAAAGGGATTCCGTTCAAACGGAGATACCTTTTCCGGATACTCTATTCAAACAGAGATACCGTCGAGAAAATATGCGTAAACTGCAGATTTATGTTTATACACACATACTTTCTTGAGGGCAAATTCCCTCCGGGCAAAAATTCTCTGAGGACACATGGATATAAGTACATGTTCATATGAATATATCCCCGTGAAGGCATTCCGCATAGGCAGAAACTCTACCAAAATAAGTTTATGAAAAATGTGATGATATACACACATCCAAAGAAAAAGGGGACAGGACCCGAACTGTGACAGGACCCGAACTGTGACAGGACCCGAACTGTGATAGGACCCGAACTGTGCTCAGATACTCCCAAGAGCAGCATGAATGCATACTCACAAGAACTGTGTTCGTATGGACAGTTTCCAGAAAGGAACTTCAAATTGACAAGAACGTCCATGGAGATATGTGCATACGTTCTCCGAAAATCATACTCGTACAAGTAAAAAAATGAATGATGAATGAATGGAACGATGAACAAGGAGAAATGAAATTCTGCCTCAATTCAGACTTCATTTAAAAGAAGGATGTTGTAAAAGAATATCATGTCATAAGGAAAATTAATGTAGCAACTTTTCTAATACAGAAATGCTACTTTGAATCACGACCTTCCCCAAGTTCAGAATCAAATGCACGGGTATATACCCGTCTGCAATAATAATCTTCAGGTTTTCCAAAATAAAACCTTCAAACAACATCTTTCTCAAAAAAAAAAAAAAGGAAAGGAGGGAGACCCCAAATGGGTTCACGGAAATATACCCGTTCCCTTCTTAAAAGTCATATCTCGAGCTCCACAAAGGGCAGTCTTTTCAAAAATGAAACACTCAAAGCAAAAGTATTTCAAAAATAACCAAAAGAAAAAATGATACATCATGACTAGGATTTTCTAAAAAAAGTGTGTATTTTCTCATCCCCTTTGCTATGAATGGTATTCGGGTTAAAACTGGTGTTAAATAACACCAAGAGTCTTAACTCGATGTAAATGTAACATCGACTCCGGTCGATGGAGACAGAGGTCCAGCACATGCTACCTCAATCACCTGATGAGTATAGATACGGGACTCAAGGAGTTCAGATAAAAACGGCGCACCTAGTCGCCCGTCACACGGGCATCCCCGTCCATTTCATGGACAACCCAGTCGTCCGTCACACGGGCACCTTTGTTCATTTCATGGACACCCAATATTTCTCTTCCGCATTGCGCGGATTCCCTTTTTTCGTCTGTTAGACAAACTGGCACGCCCCGCAAATCATGATACACAAATCAAAGCACGTGAAATAAATGAATACCCAAATGAAATGAATACATGAACCAGATAAAATCAAATGAGCCATCCAAAATCAAATGATATGTTAAAGTGATATAAATCCCGCGTCAACAGGGACTCCTTCCCCTGATTTTCTATAATATCCCCTCCTCGGACCTCACCGGGGAGTGTTTTGATGGCGTGAAGACTCCTTCATTTCTTGAAGATCTCCGGACGACGAAGTGCTTGAATTTGGATTTTTGCAAGTGCTTGGTGCTTCTCCTTGCAAGTGATTCTCGAGTTGTAATTTCTTTCGAATTCTGGGTCTTGTTGACCTCATGCCGCTGAAGATTCTTTAAAACTTGTCTTCTTCGAAGCATTGTTCTTTCCGAACTTGTACTTTATTGAAGGATTTAGTGTTGGCTTTCACAACAAGTCTTTCTCTTTAACTTGAAAAAGATTTGGACCCAATATTACCTAAGTAACTATTGGATCAATATAAATATCTTCTAGCATTCCTTTATGGATATCCATTGCAAACTTTCGGGGTTCAACATCTATCTTAGACATTTGTTGTTATTTTTGTTTAAACAAGAATTAACAAAGTTTAAAGTTTAACATTTTCACAATTAAAAGTCCACAACATTAACAAGAATAAATAAGAATAAAAAAATGCAAATATTTAACAGATTGGCAATTTAACTTTTAATAAAATTCTTCAGAAAAGCTGGTCAATAGTGGGCCAATAAAAAAGCACATGTGATGGGTCTTTTCACTCCCATTGCATGAGATAGGAGGGAAGGTGCCTGGGCAGGTTAAAAAGCACATTTGATGGGTGCTAGGTTATATAGGTGCTAGGCCAGACAAGCATGGAGTGGGTGCCTAGGCAGCTCATAGGTGCACAAAAAGGTGCCTGAGCAGGGAGCACAGGCACACTTGTGAACAGTGTATGGAGATTTCGATGGCCTATTTCAGGGTTCTCATTCCTTGGACCCTCTCTGAGACCGAGAACTTATGAGATTTCAGGGGCTATGTCTGTTTGTGTCTTTGGTCCTATTAAAGGCTCGAATTCTAAACCCAAAACCTAGGCTTGAGTTAAGGGAATCCTCTACTAATAAAGAGGGAAGGCTCTCACGTATTATCTGATGTGGTACTAAACCTCAACTAGTCCCATTAGCACCCTGTCCTTGTTTCTTGCCTATTTGTCTTTGTGGCAAATGATAAGGGAAAACCTTTTCGATAGGGGTGAACACGGGTCGGTTCGGTTCGGGTTGGTTCATTTTTTGGCCAACCCGAATTGAATCGAATCCCAAGGCCAACCCAAACCGAAGTCTAATGCCCTATATTGCAAACACGCGCTTGGTTTGATGGCTAAGGTGCTGGCCATTCCCTACGGAGGTGTAGGGTTTGAATCTTAGTTTTGCCCCGTTTTTTGACAAAAATTGACAGTTTTGGCACTTTTTTGACAAAAAAACTCTTGGCAGACAACAGTTTCGAACCTGCGACGCCGCAAAGCCATGTGGCCCATGCTTTAGCCAATTGCGCTACGTTTTTTTGAGTTACAAATACACATAATATATATATATATATATATATATATATATATATATTCGGTTTACTCGGTTTCAAAAAGTGAAACCGAACTGAATTCCGTAGGGGCCCAAACCGAACCGAACCGGTCGGTTGAACCAAATTCTGAACAACCCTACTTTTGGAGACCTTTTGTAGGTTGCTCGTGCATCCATCATGGAATACAGAATTGACCGGGATTGGCAGAATTGGGCGGATCGGGATTGGGATCAGCTATGGCCGATCCGGTCTATTCCAGATGATTCCGGCCAATCTAGGCCGGATCGGGATCTGTGGGGTCCAATTCCCGACCCCGATCTGATTCAGAAATCCATGACATCCATCCTGTCCTGCAGACCTTTTTTTCCCCCTTGTGATATTTAAACTAGAGCTTCTGCCATGAGTTCAACTAATTACTGTGAATTTGGCACAATTTTTTCTGATTGATTCGACAACAAATTTTGATGATAAAGCCTTGGTTATATGCTGTCTGAGGGTTTCTATTCCACAATGATTGTATTATGTCATATGCTTCACATAGCATCCCATGAATTATCTCTTGTTAGTTTATTATTACTTCATCATCATCATCATCAGAGCCTTATCCCATTATTTGGGGTCGGCTACGTGAATACTTTTCCGTCAAAAATTTCTATCAAGTGCTATAGTTGTGTTTAAACTCAAGAAATCCAAGCCTTTCCTAATAACATCGCACCATCTCATTTTAGGCATTTCTCTAGCTCGTTTAGCGGTATCCACTAAGATTTTGTCACATCTTTTAACCGGCGCCGAGTTAGGGCAACGATGTACGTGTCCAAACCACCTAAGCCTATTTTCTCTCATTTTCTATCAATTGGAGCTATCCCCAAATTCTCACGGAAATGCTCATTCCTAATCTTATCTTCTTAGTTTTACCAAACATCCATCTCAACATCCTCATCTCCGCCACACACATTTTGTTAATGTATTCATTTCGCACTGCCCAACACTCGGTACCATATAATAAAGCAGGTCTCACTGCCATTCTATAAAACTTTCCTTTATATTTCACTGGTATACGACGATCGCAGAGGACTTTTGATGCATTTCTCCATTTTTGCCCACCTGCCTTAATCTTGTGTGCCATATCGTCATAAATCTCTCCATTCTCTTGGATGATAGACCCTAAGTATCGAAAGTTACTACTCTTAGGAATGTCTTGTCCATCAATTTGAACCATATTTTTTTGTAACACCCCCTTATTATTATAATTATAATGCATAAACTCTAACTTACTCCTACTGATTTTAAAACCTTTAGATTCCAAGGCATGCCTCCAACTTTCTAGCTTAGCATTTAAACCATCAATACTCTCATCAATTAAGACAATATCATCCGCAAATAATATACACCAAGGGATATCATCATGAAATTACTTAGTTACCTCGTCTATAACTAGAGCAAAGAGATACGGGCTTAGAGCAGAACATTAATGCAAACCTACTGTGGCCGAAAATTCACAAGTCTCTCCAGCAATAGTTCTCACACTAGTAGTGGCACCCTCGTACATATCCTGGATCAAGTCAACATATCCTTGAGAAACTCCCTTCTTTGTTAATGTCCATCAAATCAAATCACTCGGTACTCGATCATATGTCTTCTCCAAAACAAGAAAAACCATATATAAATCTTTTCTCATCTCTCTATACTTCTCTATTAACTGCCTGTTGGAACGCGGAATTATCTTTAAATAAAGCCCCTTCGATGCTTTCGCCTCGGAGGCTTTATATTTTCGCTGCGGGCGTGCCAGATTGTTTACAGGAAACAGACAAAGATTTATTTTATGAGGTGCATTGGGTGTAAATCCTGAAGCCCGCGAATATTTCATTTCACTTTTTCCGCGTGCGCTTGTATTTTCAAGGCGATTGGAGTGGTCGTGTACTGGACCGTTCCTCACCGACCGAAGTTGGTGTTTCATTTACATCGAGTAAAAACTCAAACACCTTCGATGCGATACGTTTGTTAAAAGACCTTATGCTGAAGTTTAGAAGAAATAGATGACGAGTAAATTTCCACAAATTGCTCAAGTGCATTCATGACATTCACATCGACGCCTTTAATGGGATTTTTGTATCTCCATTAGGCGTTTACAATATATGCCATTTACATTTGCGCTCGCGGCGGGGTGTTTGTGCCTCCGTCGGGCGTCTACATAATACAACATTTTGTTTTCACTCGCAACGGGGTGTTTGTGCCTCCGTCGGGCGTGTACAACATGTGACGATTACATTTATGTCGACGATAGGGTGTTTGTGCCTCCGTCGGACATGTACAACATGTCATTTCATTTGCGCTCACAACGAGGTGTATGTGCCTCCATTGGGCATTTACAAAGCATGTCATTTCATTCATGTCGACGACGGGGTGTTTGTGCCTCCGTCGGACCTTTACACGTTATCATGTTTGCATTTCCGTCGACAACGGGGCACTTATGCCTCCGTTCGACAACACGCCCCAACGTGTGCCATTTCGTGACACCGGAGGACTCATGCAACAACAATACTGAATGTCGGGTCTTATATGATGACCTGCAGAGTGATCAGTAGGAGCTTTCCTCCCAGCAGCACGAATAGGGCAGAGAGGCCCGAAGCACGCCCACGGAAAGCGGAGAGAATCCTCGACGCTCGGGGAACTTAAGCGCGAGAGCGAGAGTCTTGGGTGGGTTTTCTTCCCAGGAACGCGCGCCTTTGCCATGACTTTCTTGGACATCCCGACCGTTTTCTGGCTTTCTGGGACATCCCTGTCATTTGGTGACTTTCTCGGACATCCCGACCATTTTCTGGCTTTATGGGACATCCCTGACATTTTTTGGCTTTCTCGGACATCTCGGCCATTTTCTGGCTTTCTGGGACATTCCTGGCAGTTCCTGGCTTTCTAGGACATCCCGGCCGTTTCTAGCTTCACGGGACATTCCTATCATTTCCTGGCTTTTTCGGACATCCTGGCCATTTTCTGGCTTTCCCGGACATCTCTGCCATTTTCTAGCATTCTGGGACATCTCTGCCGTTTTCTGGCTTTCCTGGACATCCCGGCCGTTTTCTGGCTTTATGGGACATCCCTGTCATTTGGTGACATTTCCCTAGAACTCCCCTCGAGTCCGGCTTCAAGTCACACCCAGGAGAGCGCACGCCACTTCATAGAAGCGACGTGGGTCCCGCTCCACCGGGTTGGACGAGAGGCGCGAACCGTCAGGCTATCTTTGCCATCTCCCGCGCCGCAAGGACGTATCCACGATTTTTCGGGCAGTAGGGTATTTATGCAATTCTATCCTTCATGGGGATATTTCTGCAATTTTATCCTTCGTGGGGATATTTCTGCAATTTATCCTTCACGGGGATATTTCTTCAATTTTCTCAGAAGCAGGGGTATTCCTGCGAACTTCTGAGACATTTTTGTAAATTTCCCCATAATTGGGACACGTGCAATTTTTACACCTTTCAGGGGTCTTTCTGCAATTTTCTGCTCTTTCCAGGGGACTTCTGTGCAATTTTACAGAAGCTTGGGCCCATGCACGGGGCATATGTGCGATTTTATACACATGCACAAATTTCCTTCTCCCTAGGGGCCTTTGTGTAATTTTACACAAACTGGGTCCCGCACGGGGTCTTCATACGAGGAACAAACATCTCATTCATGTCGACGTTTACAAAGCATGTCATTTCATTCATGTCGACGACGGGGTGTTTGTGCCTCCGTCGGACCTTTACACGTTATCATGTTTGCATTTCCGTCGACAACGGGGCACTTATGCCTCCGTCCGACAACACGCCCCAACGTGTGCCATTTTGTGACACCGGAGGACTCATGCAACAACAATACTGGATGTCGGGTCTTATATGATGACCTGCAGAGTGATCAACAGGAGCTTTCCTCCCACCAGCACGAACAGGGCAGAGAGGCCCGAAGCACGCCCATGGAAAGCGGAGAGAATCCTCGACGCTCGGGGAACTTAAGCGCGAGAGCGAGAGTCTTGGGTGGGTTTTCTTCCCAGGAACGCGCGCCTTTGCCATGACTTTCTTGGACATCCCGGCCATTTTCTGGCTTTCTGGGACATCCCTGTCATTTGGTGACTTTCTCGGACATCCCGGCCATTTTCTGGCTTTATGGGACATCCCTGACATTTTCTGGCTTTCTCGGACATCCCGGCCATTTTCTGGCTTCATGGGACATTCCTATCATTTCCTTGCTTTTTCAGACATCCTGGCCGTTTTCTGGCTTTCCCGGACATCTCTGCCATTTTCTAGCATTCTGGGACATCTCTGCCGTTTTCTGGCTTTCCTAGACATCCCGGCCGTTTTCTGGCTTTATGGGACATCCCTGTCATTTGGTGACATTTCCCGAGAACTCCCCTCGAGTCCGGCTTCAAGTCACACCCAGGAGAGCACACGCCACTTCATAGAAGCGACGTGGGTCCCGCTCCACTGGGTTGGACGAGAGGCGCGAACTGTCAGGCTATCTTTGCCATCTCCCGCGCCGCAAGGACGTATCCACGATTTTTTGGGCAGCAGGGTATTTATGCAATTCTATCCTTCATGGGGATATTTCTGCAATTTTATCCTTCGTGGGGATATTTCTGCAATTTTATCCTTCACGGGGATATTTCTTCAATTTTCTCAGAAGCAGGGGTATTCCTGCGAACTTCCGAGACATTTCTGTAAATTTCCCCATAATCGGGACACTTGTGCAATTTTTACACCTTTCAGGGGTCTTTCTGCAATTTTCTGCTCTTTCCAGGGGATTTCTGTGCAATTTTACAGAAGCTTGGGCCCGTACACGGGGCATATGTGCGATTTTATACACATGCACAAATTTCCTTCTCCCCAGGGACCTTTGTGTAATTTTACACAAACTGGGTCCCGCACGGGGTCTTCATACGGGGAACAAACATCCCCCCCCCCCCCCCCCCCCCAAAGGAGGGAGACTTCTCCTCAGGGCTAGGACAGTCCGCCCCAAGTTTCGCCAGAGTGGGGGAGAGAGCCCGCAGGTGGGGGTGGAAGGGACACCCGCGCCGGAGTGGGCCCCGTGCAGGGGTGGTCTGGCGCCCATGGGCGCCGGGCCAGTGGGCCCCACGCACGGGTGGGCCGCCAAACCACCCGCGCGTTGGCCTAGTGCGGGTGGCCGCGCGGGCCCCGCGCGCAGGCCTGGCGCGGGTGGCCCTGGCGTTGGCCTGGCCGGTTTTTTTTTTTTTTTTCTTTTTCTCTTCTTCTCTTTTTTTTTTTCTTTCTCTCTCTTTTTTTTTCTTTTGGAGTTTTGGGGGGATTTTCCCCTCTCTCTCTCTCTCTCTCTTTTGTTTTAATTTTTTTGGTGCCAACACTGCCGTAATAAGAAAATAGCTTCTGTAGTAGATCTACTTGGCATAAAATCAAATTGATTTTCTGATGCCGTAGTCATACATCACATTCGTTTCTCGATTACTCTTTCCCAAAGTTTCATAGTGTGACTCATAAGCTTAATTCCACAGTAATTATTACAGTTTTGAATATCCTCTTTGTTTTTATAGAAAGGAACCACGACCCTTTTTCTCCATTCTTCTGGCATTCTCCGTTCCTTCAAAATTTTATTGAAAAATTTAGTTAACCACTTAATACCAATGTCTCTTAAGGCTTTCCACACTTCAATAGGTATGCCATCCGGTCCTAAGGCCTTGCCCAATTTCATTTTTCTTAAAGTATCACCCACTTCTGACATCTTAATACGCCTGAAATATTGATATTTATCACATTTTGTTGACTCATGATTTTCTTCTAAAGAGACATCCTTAAAGCATGGTTTGGCGTGGCGGAACGAATCGGTCTGATTCGGCTGAATCGGATCGAATCAGGAGAAACCCGATTCGCCCGATTCCCATCGAATCGGACCGATTCCCATCCGATTCCCATGCGAATCGGCCCGATTCAGGCGAATCGTGGCGAATCAGGAAAAACCCGATTCGCCCCGATTCCCCGATGCGTCGAACCTTGCCTTAAAACAATCTCTATTAAGGAATTTCTGAAAATAGCTACACCATCTCTCTTTAACCTCTAGATCCTTAACTAAAATTTTTTGATCTTCATCCTTAATGCAACGAACATGATTTAGATCTCTACTCTTTTTTTTCTCTTAATTTAGCAAGTTTAAATATATCTTTTTCACCCTATCGGGTTCCTAGTTTATTATATAATTCTTCAAATGCCTTTGATTTAGCTTCGCTAACTATTCTTTTAGCCCTCTTTTTAGCTGTTTTATAAGCTTCTAAAGTTTGACTAATTTTGTTACTTTGCCAAGCCTAAAAACAATCTCTTTTAACTCTAATAGTATTTTGGATTTCCTCACTCCACCACCAAGTCTCTTTCTACATTCCTTTTGCCTTTAGATTCATCTAAGAGTTGTTTTGCTACATTCTTTATACAATTTGCAACATTATTCCACATTACATTAACTTCTTGGTCTAAATTTCGAATATTTTCTTTTACTAGATGATTTTTAAATGTTTCCAAATTTTTTCTTTTCAAATTCCACCACTTAATCTTAGAGCAATTATTTATGATAGTTTTTCTTTTAAATTTTGGGATAAGGACATCTATTGCTAGTAACCTATGTTGTGGGGCTAAACTCTCTTTAGGGATAACTTTGCAATAGTGTATTATTACTTAATGCATTTAAAACTTTGGTGGCTGGGCTATGGATATCAAGGATATGTTTCATATAAATAAAGCTTGATAATTAATGTGCCATTTACTGGAGCGAGGTAATTTATGATTTCTTATTGGGTAGAAGCTGCAATTGTATACAAGGTCGGCTAGAAGCATTATGCATTATGTGCCCTAGCTAAAATCTGATCATAAATTTTCTTTTAGGAAAAGAGAACTTTTGCCTCGTTCATGTGAGCCTTATACCAGTCTTGGGTGTGGTTGGCGAGCAGGTACTTTTTCTGTATCCTTTTCTTTAGATAACTCTGGTAATTGCAAAGCAATGTTTCTTTTGTATATTTGAAAATGTTGCTTCTGGGCCTCAATCAAGTTTGCCTAGCCTTCCACCATTGTCTATTCTATAATATTGTCATTGCTTTTTGATATTAATGGGTGTTTCTCCCTTTTTCTTTTGTTTACAGAAAACAAAGCCAACTCAACATAGTGTTCGGGAATTAAGAGCATTAGGCCTGACACCTGATCTTCTGGTATGCCGCTCTGCACAGGTATTTCTGACTCTACAACAACATCCCAATATTTCAAGTGTTTAAATTTTTGCGCTTGCACTCTATGAGTGATCTGGCCATGTTATTGTCTCTTATCTTATTTTCATGTGTTGATGCGTGGTGCAAATCTCTTATAACTCTGGTTGCATCAAATGATTGCTTCTTGCCAATCTGAAGAATGATTGTGAAGATGCAAGCCAAACTAGAAAATAAGGGAATTATCTAGTTTTCAATGAAGACTGAGTTGTATGGCCTTCTTTTACTCGTCAATGTTTAGATCAGCAATTCAAGTTCACTTTCATTAAGACTAACACCATCTAAGATCTTTTTCATGTGAATATTGTATCATGCTTCCTGAACAGTCTCCTTTCACGCTTCCACCTCTCACCATAGTTTTCTTCTTCTTATAATTTACTAAATATACTGTAGGTGACTTTGATAGCTCAGAGCCTCAGGCATTGAGTCCATTAATCCCAATTGGATGGGATCATATGCCCATTTGCTTAGTTAGTCCTGATTGTGAAGTCCATTAAGCCCAATTGACCCAATTAGCAAACAACATGGTTTAGACCACAAAGTCCACTTAGCCTACTTGGCTGAGTTTGCTCGGACCACTTAGTCCTAGCTGTTCTAATCGGCTCAATTGGCCAATCCACATTATAATTGGGCAAAGGATTATGGATCAAGCCACTAACATAAATTGGTTCAATTGCTGAATCACTTGACCTTTCCATGCTCAACTAGTGAACATACCTTGCACATTGAATGTAAACCAGTCAACCTGACCTAAATATTGTTGTAATCTTTTTTTTATTACGATGTTTTATAGGGTGTTTGGTTGCAGTTTTTTTAAAATCTCTTTCTAACTAAAAAATTATAGTATGTCAATTTTTGACTGAAATTTTAAAATTGAGGAAAACTGCTACTATCTGTTTGGCAGAACTGGCACAATTTTTAAAATTTGTGTAGACCTATTTGGTAGACACTTTTCACTCTATTATTTTTATAGTGAAAGTGACAAACATATTTCAAAAGGAGTTTTGTACCCAACTAGTTGATGCGCTTTTTCCAACACGATGGTGTTCTACCAATAATTTAGTTAGGTACGTCAATCGTGTTTGATCCCACTTCAACCTTTCATTAAGACCACTTGCAGAAGATGCTTGTGTTTCAGACATCCTGAATTCATAAAATAAACATGCTGAATTCAAGATAATAGACCTCTTGAATTTATAAATAGACATGCTGTTTTTATTCAAAGATTCACAAATTAGCATGGTAATAATTTGCTACAGTGTGGGGTTTTATAGAGAGGTGGGACAGCATGCTACAGTGTACAGTGTGTATATAAACATGGAAAGGGGGGGGGGGGGGGAGGGGTCTTCCAGCGGGAGACATAGGGCAGGGAGGGGGGGCTTCTGCGGCAGGGAGGGGTGGGGGCTTTTGCGGCAGGGAGGGTGTGGGGGGGGGGGGTCTTTTGGGGATGAAGGGGAGGGGGGGCGGGGCTTCTGTGGCAGGGAAAGGGAGGGGGGCTTCTGTGGCAGAGCGCCACTGGCACGAGGTGGGTGGGGGGAGGGGGTTCTGGGGAAGAGGGCGAAGGGGGGCGGGGGGCTTCTGCGGGGGGGAGGGGTGTTCCGGCGGCGGGGGGCTTCTGCGGGGGTGGGGGGGGTGGGTTCCGGCGGCGGTGGCAGAGCGCCGCTGGTGCGAGGAGGGGAAATTGCTTGATCCATGTTTTTATTTCGGGAGAGATTTATACGGGATAGGATTTCTTCTCCAAAATAAGAAACGGCTTGCCAAACATGGTCTTCGTGGCTATCTATTTTTCTTTTAAATTTGAGGAAAAAAATTGATAAAAAAGTGCAACCAAACACTCTATTAGGGTTGCTATAGTTGGATAGACACTTAATGAAAAATTGTGAGGTCATAGTATTGGTTCCCATCATGGATGTAAATGTAGGATGGGTACTACCTTGAGGTTCATGTGGGTTCCAACCTGGTGACTGCATTGGGCTGGGCATGGGGTCTATTGCCTGTGATGTGTTTGGCCTCTCCATACGTCTGGCTGCTAGTGATTCAGGTTTAATCTTCTGTGGAGTGAGTTTGCTCTTGATATTCTTTTTTCAACAAAGCATGTTTTATTGATGGTTATTTTCTCAGTGTGCATGTAGGCGAATCTAATTCTGGTCTTTTGGGCAATATCCTTGTAACCTTGTCCAAAACCAAGCATTTATTCTCTCTTTAAATTCAATCAAACCTAAACCCAAAAATATCCAAAGTTGTGGAAATACCTGTGTTAATAAAAACTCAATGAAGATCACATAAAAATCTAAAAAAATGTAAAAGTCACCTAAGATACTCAAAATACCCCCGAATTCTTTAAAGTCATTTTATTGAAGTTTGTAAATTATTTTATTGAAGGCTTTAACCAAGCAGTTAACGAGGGAATTATATACAGAAGTTGACCTCCAATCTATGTGGAATTTGATGACCAATTTTCAAATGGTCTAATGCAGCAAAGGAGTTCGTCAAATATACCTGACTAGGCACATAGAATTTATAGGTGATAGTGTCTAATGAAGTGGACTCCACTTTTCTATTCACATCTTTGAGGGGCATTTCTTAAGCCCATCTTTAGAAATATTCTGTTGCTGCCATCTTTTTCTATCATTGGAAGACGGGAAGTGGGCTGATAATGCCCATACCTCATTCTGCAAATGGCCATCTTGGGTGGTTGGATGAAGTAGATTTGGTGGACTTATTAAGAACCCACATAAACTTGACATTGGGGACAAACTTTTCAGTCTATAAACATAGTTGGCTAAAAGAAGTCCTTGTTCTTCATCACCTTCCTTCTCTCTTTAGCAGAAAGGCATCGGAGAAGAGCAGCTTTTTGACCTTCAAGTTTTTCTTGTGCTGGCAGGATCCCAGCAAAGTGTTGTCCTTTTATAACCTTCTGTATGTGATAGCAAATTACATCGAAATGGGTGCCAACTTCCGTCGCCTACTTGATAGGATAGGCTGAGAGATGACCTGATCTTTAACTGCAATGTTATAAGCTTAAAAGGATTCTTTCTCATGATTCTATGAAAAGGATACGTAATTGAGCAAGAAACATTTATAAAGAAAGAAGAGGGCATACTTCCATCATCCTCGCTTTCTTGATCTGAATGCAAGATAGATGGAGAAATTAGTAGAGGAATGACCAGTGGACGCAAAGGCCTTGAGTCTTCCTCCATAGCATCATTACTTTGCTTCCATGATCCATCTATCTACCTTGTCCATGTCTTCAAGCATTTGGATCCTGGGAGCTCCCGAGGAAGACACTCTGCTTATGGTTGCTGTGCACATGGAGCTGAGGATCAGTCTTATATTGTGGCTGCCTAGATGCCTGAGGGCTAGGACTGGTGTTGAACTCCAAATATATATATATTTAAAAAAACTACAAACAACCAAAAAAAAAAAATGAGAAAGGAGAGGCCACCCTCCTGGTTTGACCAACTCTCCCAGTGGCTTGCCTACCAGGAGACCACTCTCCCGGTTTGGCCAACAAGGAGAGTACTCTTCCAGTCGCCTATGGTGTAAAAGAGAAAGGAGAAAAAGAGGAAAAGAGAAAACTTATCGGGACTCGGGAGGACTCTCTCCTGCTGGGAATACTGGGAGAGTTTGCTTTCCCATCTCTATAAAAGGGGAGGAACTGGGCCTTGGAAATCCATCTTGGGGGAGTGTTGAACCCGAAAAATATCGGGGCCTAAACAAACCCCGGGCGACGGATACGCCCTAAGAGAATCGGGAATAAACTCCCGATCCCCGCTCGGACGTCAGAAACCAACAAGTCCGAGTATCCACGCTAAACCACGGCGACCCGGGAGCGAGAAGCCCGAGAAGCCTTCGTCGACGAAAAGTACGTACCCCGGATGTCAAGAAATCCACGTCCGGAGAGGAGTGCGGAGTCGCGCCCGAAGCCGATGGGCTCCGAACGATCAAATGCACGTGTCCCTCAAAAACGAGGACAAATGCACGTGAAACGGCCGAAGAAGCGCGAACGGTGCACGTGCGCACGTCCGCGGGCGTCGACCGACAACCAAGGGAGGCCCACAGAGCTCTCTCCCCAATTTCCTCCCGGAGATCACGGGGAAAATGACGGGGGATGGAGTGAGCCCCACCCTTAAATAGGTGGTGGGCCAGAGAGGCCCCAAGAGGGGCCGCCGGTCGCCCCCCTCGCCAGTGAGGGGGGCCGCCGGTTCGACCCCCCCAAGGGGGCGCCGGTTCGGCCCCCGCATGCAGGGGGGGCGCCGGTTAGCCCCCCGCGGGCCCCGCAAGCAGGGGGGGGCCGCCGGTTCGACCCCCCCCGCGGGCCCCGCAAGCAGGGGGGCCGCCGGTTCGACCCCCCACGGGCCCCGCGGGCCAGGGGCGCCGGTTCGGCCCCCTGCCCCGCGCAGGGGGGCCGCCGGTTCGGCCCCCTGCCGCGAGCAGGGGGGCCGCCGGTTCGGCCCCCTGCCCCGCGCAGGGGGGCCGCCGGTTCGGCCCCCTGCCCGCGCAGGGGGGCCGCCGGTTCGGCCCCCTGCCCCGCGCAGGGGGGCCGCCGGTTCGACCCCCTGCGCAGCAGGGAGGGCCGCCGGTCAGGTCCCTGACTGGCGGCCCCCTCTGCTAGCCAAGAGGGGCGCCGGTCAAGTACCTGACTGGCGACCCCCTCCGCCAGTTCGCTCCCTCTCTTGGGCATCCCCGCCGGTTCGCGCCCATGCCTCGACGCCTGCGCCCGGAGACCTCCGCCGGGGAGGGTACCCCCGCCGGTATGCCCCCCTCAAATCCTATAAATAGGGGGGCATACCCCCATTTGAAAAGGGAGACGACAACGACACACACGGAAACCGCACGAGAAGGGAAGAGGCAGGGAAAATCGGCCTAAACGCGCCATCCCCGGCCCAAGCTCTCGAGTCTGTCCGAGCGTGATCCGTGCGTGAGCTTAAGTAGGCCGCACGTGCCGACACCTGTTGGTGCTCCGTCCTCGGCGTTCGGGCTGCATTGCGCCACGTCCGCAGGGATACGCCACAGGTTGTCACATGACTCTCAGCACATGTACTTAAGCCCTCCGGCGTCATAAAACGACGCACGTCGAGGCATGTACTTGAGTCCTCCGGCGTCATAGAACGACGCCCGTCGAGGCATGTACTTAAATCCTCCGGCGTCATAAAACGACGTACGTCGAGGCATGTACTTAAGTCCTCCGGCGTCATAAAAAACGACGCCCGTCGAGGCATGTACTTAAGTCCTCCGGCGTCATAAAACGACGCACGTCGAGGCATGTACTTAAGTCCTCCGGCGTCATAAAACGACATACGTTGAGGCACATATGTTTAAGTCCTCCGGTGTCATAAAACGACACACGTCGAGGCATGTTAACCTATGGAGGCACAAACACCCCACTGGTGACACAAATGTACTCATTATCATGTAAACGTCCGACGGAGGCACATACACCCTGTCGTCGACGTCCATGTACTTGGCTTGTTATATACACGCCCAGTGGAGGTATAAAACCCCACTAAAGGCGTACATGTAAATGTAAATGTCATGTCATAAATATAAATGACATGAGCATGCTTGAATAAAATTGTGGAAATTCATTTGTCATCTGCCTTTTCTTCTTTAAATTTCGGCATACGGTCTTTTAATAAACATTACGCATTCGAAGGTATTCGAGTGTTATACTCGATGTAAATGAAACATCGACTTCGGTCGGTGGGGAACGGTCCAGTACACGACCACTCCAATCGCCCTGAACGCGAGCGCACGCGGAAAATAAATTCGAGGGTATCAGGGTCCGCACCCAATACTCCTCATAAAATAATCTTTGTCTGTTTCTCGCAAACAGTCTGGCACGCCCACGCAAAAGATCCATCTCGAGGATGAGAGAGATGGATCGAAATAAGAAAGAAAATTCCGCGTTCCAACAGGGAGGAAGAAGAAGACACAGCACAAGGGCAGAAGGAGAAGAAGCCGCTGAAGACCTGTTGCTTCAGAAAGCCAAGTCCCTGCTGCGCTGGACTTGAGCCCTGTTTAAGGGAATTTTCTACAAAAGTTTCTATTTGGATGGGTTATTGTAAATTCATGATGGAGGTTTGATATTTATCTCATGGAACAAAAAGAAGTATTGTGCAAAGTCAATTTCCGAGATAACTTGCCTTCAACAACTTGAATTTTCCATGAATTGCAGAAATTTCAATTATACCCAGAAAGGTAATTGCACAAATACCCAGAGCAAGGTTCGACGCATCGGGGAATTGGGGCGAATCGGGTTTTTCCTGATCCGCCACGATTCGCCTGAATCGGGCTGATTCTCATGGGAATCGGTCTGATTCGATGGGAATCGGGCGAATCGGGTTTCTCCTGATTCGATCCGATTCGGACCGATTCGATCCGCCACGCCAAACCATGACCCAGAGTTTGTTAAAATTGTAATAAAATCCTTGAAATGTGACAAATTGCAGAAGTACCTTCTGCTGTTCAAACATTGCAGATATATCTTTGGCTGTTCTTAAATTGCAGAAAAGTCCGTGAAAAGTGACAAATCAGAAATATCTTCTGCTAAACAGAAGTTGCAGAAATACCCAGAAAGGGTCGGAAATTTCAGAAATATCTAGAAATGGTAAGAAATTGCAGAAATATCCAGAAAGGGTAGAAAATTGCAAAAAAATCCAGAAAGGGTCAGAAACTGCAGAAATACCGAGAAAGGGTTAGAAACTACGGGAATACCCAAAAAAGGTAGGAAATTGCAGAAATACCCATAAAGGGTGGAAAATGTAGAAATGCCCAAAAATGGTAAGAAATTGCACAAATACCCAAAAAGGTAAGGAATTGCAGAAATGCTCAGAAAGCGTCCCAAGTTACAAATATACCCCCGTCTTGGGTGAAAATGTTCTTTGGAGACAACAAGTCAACTTAATGGTCTGAGCACAATCAAAAGAGTGATTATCATCTTGGCGATCTAACGGTCCGATTATGATGAATTCAAGTTCAACTGTCCGATTATGATGAAATTCAAATTCAACAATCTGATTGCGATGAAATTTAAATCCAACGACCCAATTGTAATGAAATTCGAGTTCAACAGTCCAATTGTGATGAAATTCAACAGTCTGATCTTGATGAAATTCAAATCCAACGGTCTGATCATGATCAAATTTAAGTTCAATGGTCTGATTGTGATGAAGTTCAAATTTGACTGTCCGATAATGACATAAGCAAAGTCAATGACCTGTTCGTGACAGAAGCAAAATCAATGGATCCAAATGCAGATTGAAGTAAGTTCAAAGGGTCCGACTGTGACCAAATGTAATCTTGAAGACCCGATTATGTGATTGGGGCCATTTGTAAAAGTCTTGAAAGACCAATTGTAATTCAAATTACATATGTTCAAAGAAATGAAGTTTTCGAATTTCTTTGCAAGAGTGTACCCATAATGGGTGATCATCAAGGTCATTATTGTCACAATAAATAGAGGCAAAAGGCGTTCTTTGACAATTAATCAGAGATGTTCAGGCTTGTTCTGATGTAAAGTAATAGTGATTTTGGTATGTGGGGAAAGGTCCAGTACATGAACCCTAAATTGTTTGATAAATCAAGTATGCAGAATTAATGATTTGCCAAAAAGAAATATACACATCTATCTAATGAAATGGATATTAAAAAGAAATAAATTCTGGGTATAAAACAGAATGGCACGACTGGTGGGACCTTCCCTACCCTTCATCTCTTAGTCAAAGAACAATCTCGTCTCTATAAAAGTTATGACTCCATACTCTTGCAAGAAATAAAAAAATAAATCCTTCTTGTTGAAGCTGCCTCGACCATGGTTGCTGTTGGGGCCATCAAAGCATGGATGGCATAGTCGGGTCGGGGTGCTGGGTCGGACCCAGCCGACCCCGACCCGAGTCGGGTCGGATCGGAGGATCCGCCCGACTCCATTGGAGTCTAGCCGATCCAGGATCGGCCAGCTTAAAAAATGATAAAAAAGAGGAAAAATCACAGAAAAATCAGGAAAAATTCTGTAAAAACATATAGTAATAGAACATTTTGGGTATATCTATAGTCTAGTTGCACATATGTTCATATTACAATACAGAGCAACGATAATTATGATACCTTATTTACCTGAACATCATTTAAGTAAATGTTATATTTGTAGTTTCATTTACTTAAGATATTATATGTAAATAAGAATGTACCCCCCATTTGAATCTAATAAAAATATCAAAAAAATCATATCTCTTACCAATAAAAAGTCAACTCTCCAATCGAAGAAGAAAATCGCGATTTCGGTGATTTTAACGAAATGCTAACTTTCTAATCTCTCATAATTTGGCCTATCTAAAAATTTGATAATTCAAATAAACCATATGGAACACTAAAAATCCAAAGTCCGGTAAAAAAAGTCAAACGTGCATATGACTTCTCCAAGGGAGCCACTCTCTTACTGACAGCACTTAGCCTGCTTGAGACCTCTCAGGATTTGGTCAAACCTAAACTATCATCACTCAAAGTCATGAGAATTGTCACTTTCTAGTTTCTTTTGAAAAATCACATGAGTTTAGGTGATGATAGCTTAGGTTTGACCAAATCCTGAGAGGTCTCAAGTAGACTAGGTGCTATCAGTAGGAGAGTGACTCCCTTAGAGAAGTCATATGCACGTTTGACTTTTTTTACCAGACTTTAAATTTTTAGTGTTCCATATGGTTTATTTGAATTATCAAATTTTTAGATAGGCCAAATTATGAGAGATTAGAAAGTTAGCATTTCGTTAAAATCACCGAAATCGCGATTTTCTTCTTCGATGGGAGAGTTGACTTTTATTGGTAAGAGATATGATTTTTTGATATTTTTATTGGATTCAAATGGGGGGTACTTCCTTATTTACATGTAATATCTTAAGTAAATGAAACTACAAATATAACATTTACTTAGAAAACTCATCCGCTTGTAAATTCTTGGTGTAATACTCACTCATCAAATTTGTGTAAAAATTTCTCACTGATCAGGTGTGATCAGTCTCATCCGTGTAAGAATTTGGAATTCCTCTTCCAACTCGTCCCGGAATGGGCGTTATGGCAAAGAACAAGAAGAAAACTAAAGGAGGAATTTGTCCAATAGTCACAAATGGTGCCTCACAGGTTGACATCCGATCCAACCTAGTAGTAAGCGATCCTCCAAAAGCAACCAAAATATTCCTTGGTGAATCGGGCGAAAACTTGAACTACGCACATACAAACTTTTTAAAAAAGGTAAAGCCAACAGTTCAGGTAAATAAGGTAAGTGAAGGGGATCAGACGTACTTAAGCTGAGGGAATCGGCCAACATCAGATGGAGTCGACATGGAATCGGGGTGGAGTTGGCCTGAGTCAGGCTGAGTCGGCCCGACTCCAGCCGATTCCGGTCGATCCACCCGATTCCACCTTATACCGTGGGTGGGTCGTTGTTCCCCCCCCAAATCGGGTCGTCAATGGCTGATTCCGCTCCGAGTTGGCCGACTCCGCTCCGAGTCGGGTGATTTTGCCATCCATGCATCAAAGGGAAGGTTCTCTTTTGAAGCCGAAATGTTGGTATAAAGCACATTTAAAGTTACTCCCACTAACAAGAGGCAACACCATCCCAGCCGTTATTACTGTCACTTGGGGCATCAAGGCTAAATGCTTGCTTTCAAAGCCTAAATGCCAACATAACACATGCCTAAAGCTACTCTTGCTAGCAAGTCGTAACACCATCCCAGGCGTAGAAGAGGTATGGGTTGACTGACATAAGATATCTTTTCTTCTCACTCTTTTCTTCCTAGCATTTATTGGCTGCAGGTGTCTGGTACTTCCATGAAGTAAACATTAGACACATTCAACTTTCTGGAAACTTGCATAAAGCCGAAGCTGAAGACTCGACGGGCATATCAACGGATAAGTCTTCTAAGAGTCTATAAAGAAAGAGTTGACGCAATCACACAATAGGGAGAACTGTCCAATTCTTTTGAGAGCACACCAACGCAAAGCATACATTCCTCAACAAGAAGATAAAGTTGAGCGTCGAAGCCTTTATCTTCAAACTTTCTCCCTCTCTCTCTCTCTCTCTCTCTGCGTACTTGCTGCAATCTTCTTCTAGAGAGAGTGTTGTTTGTTTCAGATCAAGCCTCTCCTGTGTTTATCTTGGGCTTGGTCTAGGGACCTTTGTAATCTCATTGAGATTCAGGCTTTTTCTCTTCGCTGAAGAGAGGGCTTGTTATGTGGGCATTGCTACCTCATATAGAAGGGAAAACTCGAAGTGTTTCGGGGTGTTATTGTTCCCCTTGGTAAAAGGGAGGATCCAAGGTGTTTGGGGGGTTGTTCCTCTTCGTGCGTGAAGAGAAGACCAGGTAGGTAGGTGTATGAATGTCCTTAAGGGGACTGTACCCTTAGTGAAATCCCAATTGTTCTTGGGGACTAGACGTAGGATTGAGGTGTATCTCAGGGCCGAACTAAGATAAATCAGTGTCTCCTTTGTGCTTGCTTGTATGTGTGATTATCTCCATTTATCTAACTCTAACAATCAGTTTTAAGTTTAATTTTTAAGCTGCAGAAATTATCAAGACAACCCATTCACTCCCCTTTGGGCTTGCTAACCAGGCCAACAACATATATATATATATACTATGTATACACATATATATGTATATATGTAATACATATACAATTATATATACACATATATATGATTTATATCCAATTATACATATACATACATAATATACATTATATTAACTATGTATAAATAATCTCATGCGAATCGGATCGGTCCGATTCTCCCGAATCGGATTGAATTAGGAAAAACCTGATTCAATCCGAATCGGTGATGTGACGAACCTTGTCTATGCTATGCCATGTGCGAAAATGTCTTTTGGGGACAACAAGTCAACTCAAGGGTCTGAGCATAACCAAAAGAGTGACATGACCATAAAGCTAATCTAATGGACCGATGATCATCTTGGTGATTCGACGGTACGATCATGATGAAATTCAAGTTCAACAGTTCGATCATGATGAAATTCAAATTCAATTGTGATGAAATTCAAATGCAACGGTCCGATCTTGATGAAATTCAAGTTCAACGGTCCGATTGTGATGAAATTCAAATTCAACGGTCTGATTGTGATGAAATTCAAATTAAACAATTTGATCTTAATGAAATTCAAATCCAATAGTATGATCATGATTAAATTCAAATTCAGCGGTTTGATAGCGATGAAATTCAAATTCGACTATCTGATCGTGACAGAAGCAAAGTCAATGATCTGTTCATAACAGAAGCAAGTTCAATGGATCCAAATGCAGACTAAAGTAAGTTCAAATGGTCCGACCTCGACCGAATGTACTCTTGAAGACCCGATTACATAATTGGGGCCATTTGTAAAGTCTTGAAAGACCAATTGTAATTCAAATTGCATATGTTCAAAGAAATGAAGTCTTCGATATTCTTTGCAAGAGTGTACCCATAACATAAAGGTCATTATTGTCACAATAAATAGAGGTAAGAGGCGTTCTTTGATAGTTAATCAAAGGTGTTCAAACTTATTTTGATGTAGATTAACATCGACTTCGGTTAGTGGGGGTAAGGTCCAATACACCAACCCTAAATCATCGGATAAATCAAGTACATAGAATTAATGATATGCCAAAAAGAAATATACACATATCTATCGATTCTATCCAACGAAATGGATATTAAAAAGCAATAAATTCCGTGTGTGAAACAACTAGTCATGGTGCCTATGCCTATAATGATTATTAAAGAAATGACATAAGGGAAACAACTGTGAGATATGCTGTTGAACCCCATAAATTTACAATAGACATTTGAATAAAAATGTCTTACACCGATCCAATTTTTATTAAAGAAATATTGGATCTTGGTCTTTTATTAAGTCAAAGAAAAAGACTTACTACAAAGGCCACTTCACTACTCTTTAAGGGGAGTCCAAAATCAACTTCACTTCTCTTTGAAGAAAAATACAAGACCTACTCTTTGTCGCCGGAAGAACACAAAGGAACAAGCTCCAAGTCTTGCCGTTGCACGAAGAGAACGAAGATCAACCACTCGGTAAAATGGCCAAGGGGTCATATTTATAGAAGGGTGAAACCCCCCATAGGGAGAAGCCTCTCCGCGTAAGTGCCACCTAGGGTAGGGGCACCTCCGGGTAAGACTACCCGGAGGTACCTTGCATCCGGGTAACCTTACCCGGAGGTGAGGGCCTCCGGGTAGACTACCCAGAGGTGCCTACCTAGTCTACCCGGAGGCCCCTACCTCCGGGCAGTCTACCCGGAGGTAGGCCTTCCTCTCTCTCAAGCCCAAGGAAATTGGGGGGGGGGGAGCGAAAAACGAAGAGTGAAGGAGGTTTTTCGGAAGAGGCCTTTTGCGAAGATCTCGACGTGTTTGTGCTCGACAAATCAATGTCGTCTTCAAATGAGAAATTTCCGTGTATATATCCCCATGTCGAGCTAACTCTATGGGGGTGAATTATAAATGTTCATGTGTATACCCCCATGTCGTGCTAACTCCATGGGGGTGAAATATAAATGTTTATGTGTACATCTTCATGTCGAGCTAACTCCATGAAGATGTAATTTAAAAGTTCATGTGTATACCCCCATGTCGAGCTAGCTCCATGGGGATGAAATGTTTATGTATTTATATGTGCGTACGTCCATACAGAGACTCTATCTGAGTGGAGACTTTGTCCGAGGCACGTTCATATGTATATCTCCATGTGAAGACCATGTGGTCATAAACACTATGTGTGTTCATGGAGATCATGTGTTTATATGTTTATGTGTGTATCTCTATGTGGAGACTCTACTCGAGGCACTTCCCTTCAAATATCAAATAAATTCTTAGGTTCATGCCCATTTGTTCTGAAAAAAAGTGCATGTTAAATTTGAAAAGGAGTGCATGCTCCCTCTCCAATTCTATTTAAAATGTAGATCTCGACCTTATTATCAAGGGTATTCGGATTCAATCCGATGTAAATTAACACTGACTCCGGTCGGTGGAGAAGGGGTCCAACACATGAAACCCAAATCGCTTGATAAAATAAACATGCGGAACAAATGCACTACATAAAGGCGCGACCGTCCAAGAAATGGACACAAAAATCTCGCATTAAGCGAGTCTTAAATCTTATCTGTTAAATAGATTGGCACGCCCACACACACAAACACACATATCACCATACCTCCATATCACAAACAAAAAACAAGAATTAAAACAAAATATATGTACATATGCATGTTTTATCCCCGAAAATCGAGGGGAGATTCCTCCGTGTGTTCCACATATGCCTAAAATGGGAATACAATAATTTACCTGAATAAGTTGAGGCAAAATTGAAAAGTCATGGAATGAAGGTGTCTGCATAGTGCTGAGTTTGCTAAATTGAAGGGCCCAATTTGCCTGGATTCCCCTAGCACTGCTAGGTTGCAGCATTATCCACCCTCAGTTCCCTGTTCTGGAACCTGAAACTTGTGACAGTCTGAATGCTTATAAGATCTTGCCCAGCAGTCTCTTCGTCCTTTGTTCTCCCCTTCATGCCTGCTCTCTTCTAACATTCAACATTCTACATTTCACCTCAAGGTTAGTCTGCATTTGTTTGAACATTGTCCATATCTTTCAATTTGTTTACTTATTGTCTGGTAATCTTGGACGTTGGCCTTTTTCTTCACATTACTTGCCAGATGAGTTATCTCTGTCTGGTCCCATCATAAGTCTTAGTGCTTTGCTGCCTTCTTTAGGCCAATAAATGGCTCATACTTGTTTTTTTACTAGGCAAACACATAAACTTCTTATTTTCATTCTTAATTTACCTTTTGATTCATAAAACCATCTTGTTGACATTTTTTTTTTGGGTTGATGTGATCAAGTACTGTATCTCTTGGGCTACTGCATATATTTTGTGTTCTAATTCCTCACAATTCCTGCAAATGGATGATTTAGTCACAGACTCACAATCTCTGTCCCAGAAGCCAATTTCTGCTATCTGCAGACTGCAAATCCTTTTTTAATATGACCTTGCTACCTTTTCACCATGCTTCCTTTGTGCAATGTGAAAATTTGATGTATCTAAAATTTCAGCCTTTACGGGAAAGTACAAAGCAGAAGCTTTCTCAGTTTTGTCATGTCCCGGTAAGATCTCTTAAACAACTTGGATTGGCAAAGTCAAAGCTTCTAGATTGCTCGTTCTATTTCTTTTGATGTCTGCAGATAAATGGATTGTTTGGTAACAAGGCTAGTGAGAGGCTTCTGGCTACCTTTTAGCTGCTGTCTTTTTGTATTTTGTCATTCTAATACATATGTTCCATTTTAACTTATGAAGAATTTATAACTTCTCTCATTATTCTTTTTCTGTGTATAGGCTGGTAATATTCTTAATATCCATGATGTTCCGAATATCTGGCATGTTCCCCTTTTACTTCGGGTAAGTGGAAAGCTTGTAGCAAAAAACATTGTCATTTCGTGAATAATCCATTTATCATTTGCTTCAATGATCAAAATTCAGGTCAGTGATTAAACATTTTTAGATACAAGACTCACTGTTCATAAGAAGAAAAAAGAAGAGGCTGAGATTGCTGAACTATGTGAGAAACAATGAATCAATATAACATGAAACATTTAAATCTAAACTTGCTCTAGAAACTGTGAGAGCCAGTTGGTCAACTAATTGGACTTTGGAAGTCGGAGCTAATCCTTTAGTGGTCTATCAATGGTTAGGTAAAAGCCTCTCCTTTTTAATGGAAAAGATGCTCATGTGATAGAAACCAAGTAGATAGGACCTGTTGAATCTTGAATTATATCACTTTTAGTCCATTATCTTGTCAACATTGCTCTATTATAGTCACTTGAATGACAAAAGGATTGCAACAGAGTTCAAAAGTTTGGTCCTTCTCAGGTCTTAGGCTAGGCAGTATTTTCCTTCCTTGTCAGTCAAAATGTGCAGTAATTTATTTTAAGTAATTTTTACATGTTCCTTAAATACTATTCTAATTAAGAAATTTTGCAGAACCAAAATGCTCACAATGCTATTTTAAGGCAATTGAACTGTTTCAGGCAAGTTTACCACCTGTCTGTCTTTATACATCACTTTCTGGTTTGCTAAAGTAATGCCAAGAACACTATTTCTACTTACTGTAGAAAATTTCTTCCAGTATTGCTACTCATCCCGATTTGGATAGATGGACAAATATGGCAGAGAGTTATGATGACCTCACTGATTCTGTAAGTTTCAGCTATGACTTACCGTTTCATGCTTGAAGTTTATTTGGTAAGAACTGTTTGTTTCATTCTCTTATGCCATTGCTGCAACATGTTCTTGCAGGTTAAAATTGCTTTGGTTGGAAAATACACAGGTTTATCAGATTCTTATCTTTCTGTGGTAAAGGTATTGTTGCAGTTTGTTTGTGTTATCTTCTTGTGGCTTAGTTGTTGAATACCCTATTTACGAAACAAGGTCATGTACAATACACCACCTTCCATAGGTTTATTGTTCGATGGGGTGATGCTTTTTGTTATCATATTGGAGTTGGTTTACTTGGTATTATGGTGAAATTATAGCCGGCTTAGGTTAAATTCTTGAAGTGTTAAATAATGGCAGCACCTCTTCATTCATCTCACATTGACATGGAAACATGAAGAGTTCAATGTGTCTTTAATTTGTGAAGTTTTTTTATAGGGATAACATTAGGATCAGTGAAAGTGAAAAAAATATGTTTGAACTATGTTGTGTGTGACAGGCCCTTCTTCATGCATGTATTGCATGTTCCTTAAAGCCATCAATTGAATGGATAGCAGCTTCTGATCTTGAAGAGGAGAGTGCAAAGCTTGTATGAGCTCTTAGTCTTCCTCACGACTTAGTACTTCTACTTGTTTATATTTCTCATTTCCTGTTTGCTTGACTTTTGCAGGCACCAGAGATCCATGCCTCTGCATGGGAAACCCTTAAAGTAAGATTTAGTTTTACAAAGTTTAACTCTGTTTGTTACCCTAGTTGTGCCCACTGCCATGCTGCATGAACTGAAGAGAAGAAAAATAGTTCTATATGTTATACATAATCTTATTTCAATGTCAATTGTTAAGATTGTTAATATATTTTTCGCATATCAGAGTGCTGCCTGTGTTCTGGTTCCGGGTGGGTTTGGAGATCGTGGAGTGCAGGGAATGATTTTGACTGCAAAATATGCTAGGGAGAACCACATCCCTTATCTTGGAATATGTCTTGGGATGCAGATCTCTGTGATTGAGTTCTCCAGATCTGTATGTCTTCTCTTCTTTGTTGAGTCTTTGGATATAAGACCCTAAAGATCAATTTATTTTCGTCCATTTGATCTATTGAGATCATGCCAGGTTTTGGGCATGGAAAATGCAAACAGTACTGAGTTTAACCCTGAAACCCCTGACCCTGTTGTGATATTTATGCCAGAGGTATGTAAAAAGGAGCTTTGCCATATCCCATGAAGCAAGAAGACAGTCTTTTCTTCAGAATATCTTACTTTTCTCTCCCATAATTATCACTTGCAGGGATCAAGGACACATATGGGGAATACAATGAGACTTGGTTCTCGTCGAACATTCTTCCAAACTCCCAATTGTATTTCTTCTAAGCTGTAAGTCACAACACTCACTTGTTACTGTGAGTGTATAGGACATATAGAAGATTTAGAGATGGAAGCACCAAGGTTAATCTTTTAGTGAACTTATTAATGCTTGTTCTCACCATCCTGTTCTTGTGTCTGCATGGAAAGCTGATAAATGAAAGAAAATTGTGTTAATGAGGTTTTGTAAAATGAGCAAGTTTTCTGTGGGTTAAAACTTGTATGTTTTTTTTTTTGTGTAGTTTGACAAACTGAGGCCAATTCAAAATGCAAATGTCTTAGGTGAGCTGAATCATAGCAAAGTTCGACTTTGCCTAATTTAGGCAGTTCACTCTAGTGAGGGAGTAGTCTCACTTGCAGTCTTAATTTAGGCTTCAAATACCATCACAGATCTGAGCCATGATCCTTGAGTCTAAGACTCTAAATTCATTTTCCATTTGTCCATGTGCAATTCCATTTTCAAAGCTCCTAACTTCAGTAGAACCTTCATAATATTTGCCCTTTGTCCCTTGATATTGGTCTGGGTTGATTTAACCTTCTCTTTCACTACAACTTTCTTTATTGTAGATTCTTTATCTAGCTTGTCTTCAGACTCCACATACACAGTGAATTTGTCATCAGCCTCTGATCTTATAAATTCTTTATATGCAGATATCAATGTTCTCAGTACGTGGATGAGCGCCATCGTCACAGATATGAGGTTAGTAGGATAATGAAGCTAATGGCTTGTTTCTTATATTATTTATCATTTGAGGGTTCTTGATTTTTTGGGGGGGGGGGGTTTACCTATGTCCAAAATTGATGAGTTTTAGCATGTTTCCTCCCTTTCCCTAATGATTTATGCAAACTGCAGGTGAACCCTGATATAATTGGCAAACTGGAAGATGCAGGCCTGCAGTTTGTTGGAAGGGATGAAAGTGGAAAAAGAATGGAGGTATACTCAAGTAAAATGATATCTTCTACTTTTCTACTTTCTTCTTATGCTTAAAAAAAGGGCATTGTTTTGCATATTCCAAGCAGATTCTGGAGTTACCAAATCACCCCTATTATGTCGGTGTGCAATTTCATCCTGAATTTAAATCAAGACCCGCCAGAGCTTCACCTCCGTTTGTAGGTAAGTCTTGGTATGAATAAGTCCACTTACTGCATCAGACTTCATTGTATCTAATCTGTGGTTCAAAAACACTTCTGATTATGTTTTCCACACTCAATTGGCTGTGTTGGTGTGGTGTTAAATTGACCTAGAAAAGTAAATTGAATTTAGTTGATAAGCTGAATATTGAAGCACACTTTTTGACTGTTAAGTATGATGGACACTGGAGACAGCTGTAACCAAGTGGATCAAGGCAGTGGGTTGTGGATACACCACATGTGGGTTCAATTCCCATGGTTCGGCCAGAGTCTTTCAATTTCAAATACCAAAAAATTGAGTAAGTAGGTAATCATTAATTACAAAGGTAGCGGGTCAATTTATGTCTATATGTGTATGTAAATATAGAGGAATGTTACAGTGCAACCAGCCCTCTTTGTGCAGCATGGTTGCACTACAGCATAAGCTGTTGGATCAAGATTTGCCTGCAGAGAATTTCTCATGGAACCCACTCTCTCTCCTGCATTCCAAACCCTCTCCATAATTACCTCACCTCAACCTACCTCTCTCTCTCTCTCTCATATGGGCAACTCCCTTTCTGTCCAATGCAGGTGTGAAGGAGCTGTCTCAGAGAAAAGACAGTGGGTTGGGGGGGGGGAGAGTTTAATATGAGAGAAACCTGCATGGACCTTAATCTGACGGCTTATGCTGCAGTGCAACTACACTGCATGAAGAGGGTTGGTCTCACTGTAGCAGTCATCTCTCTGTATATAATGCATGTTGTGAAATAGGGGAAAACTCTTTCCTCACCTTTGCCAATAGGTATGAGTTACCTCTTCCTGAAGAGTCAAGCCAACACCTTCTATATGATGGTGAGCATTTATAACATCAGGTTATCTGCTGAACAGAGAGTGCAAAGTTATTAATGTTCGGGAATACAGTGAAGCATGCAAACTGCTTTATTTAGTATGCATAATGGATGCTGCTGGATATAGAGAAAAAAAAGCCTTTAGAGGTAAACCCCATACTTAACCACCAAGACCACCTACCCTCTTTGATCTGTCGCATGATGAAATAAATTTGATCTTAAAGGATCTAGCTAGCTCATTCTCAGGTTGATGATTTATCACTTTGATCCAGACGTGATAAAAATCTACTTTCAAACTCTTGATTACTTATTGCATGTTCTGTTGTACTTTAAGTTTTGTAGTTGCCCTCTGCCATCACTTGTCAGAGTAAAGATTGTTGAGTCTCATGTCTGCTAACAAAGTCACCTGAAGTCTTCTAACTATTTTGTTGATCAGCACCTGTGATTTCAAAGTTTACGGGATGCTGCAGATCATGTCAGGGTTCTTTTTAGGTTGTTGGTAACTCTATCCTGTTGAACTTTAAGATTTCTCTGACCTTCTTGAGACATTCTACATTGTGTTCGAAGACTTAAAATATTTGAGGCTATGTATCCACATTATAATACTGTTGCTTAGTTTTTATATTCAAAAGCCATAATTAAATATTGTACTATAATGTTTTTGTGTGAGCAAAGGTTTAGTGATGATATGGAATGGAGTTTAAAAGGGTACAGTTATAATTGACACTATGATCTTGTACATGCAAAGAGCCTGTGCACGCTCTAACTTTTCCATTTAGCATAGTGTGCTGTTTATTTGCTTGATGCTAATCCCTATTACAGTCAAAAGTTCAACTGTTATTTGTCAAATTCTAGTATACTGATTAAACTACCGCTTTTTATGTAGGCCTTATACTTGCAGCCACGGGGCAGCTGCAGCAGCATCTGAACCAACTTCTCAATTCAAGTCCACAAGTTGTTCCATGATGGGGCCTCCTGTCATTACCCAGTATGAAGTTTAAGATCATCAGTAGCATAGCCGTGAAGTCATGGGTCCACCTAAAGAAAGAAGCGCCCATGTTTTCTTTGTGTAATGTTCTAGATTCCTCTCATATGGTCTGGAACTACGTACGGAAAGCTCCGGAGGGAAACAGAGACGTAGAAGCTTTATTTATTTGATTCCAGTTAAGTTGACAAGAAAATAGAAAGTTGGAGCAGGGGAACAAAAAAAGGACTTACAGAAGGGATGCTCAAGAAAGCACCTACTTCATAGTTCAGGCATCGTGATTTCGTAAAAAGAAGAGGATCCATTTGGAACATTTTGCTAACAAATTTTTGATCCTGGCATCATCCGGCAGAAAAGGAAAAAATAAAAATAAAAATGAAGTGTTACTAATAATGCATGTTTAACCTCGTCCTTTAATTTATGCTGTTTACTCTTTCTGGTACTGTCTTGTTTTGGTGATTCTTGGTGTGATATTCAGATGTGATTTTCAGCTGCGGTTGATGATTTTTCATTATTAGCAATGTTGTGCATGCGAAAAAGGAAAGTCAGCGACGCAAGGTCATGACTTTTGGATGTAAATAGATCGGGTTCGGCTCAGATAGATCAATGCCATATTTTATTTGCAAAAAAATTATAAATACTATATTTGAATAGTACCATATTATTTTTTTGGGCACGGCTATGGGTATATCCATAATGGGTATGAATATATCCACGGGTTTCTGTTTTCATCTAAAAAAAGATAAATTATAAAATTAATGAGAAAGACTTTCTGTACTTATGAAAGTGCAGAAATGTCTAATCATCCTGCACTTCTCCCCTCCATTAGTGGAAAAGAGAAGAGAGGTCTATGTGGCAGCTTCATGTCCACCAGTGAGAAGGGGGAAGTGTAGGATGACTAAGTATTTTTGTACTTTCACGAGTGCAGAAAGTTTTTCTCAAAATTGATATAGTAACACTTCAATCTTTCTTCAATTTTCTTCATAGTATTAATCTTTTAGCAAATGATGCGGCACATAACTATAAAGGAATAGTCATACATTAAAACAAATTAGTAATTGCTTTTGTAAAAATATTCTTCTTTGAAGTTTAATTGCACGATAATTCATCTTTAAATGATATTGTTTGCATATTTACCTTATATGATAAAAGTAGGATAAATTAATTAGGAATCTTTATCAAATATTTGATTTATTTTTGAGTTCTTGATAGAGCTGTAACATATTATAATAAATATTATTTTCTATTATAATATATATTAAGTCTTGTTACAGTAAAGATCTCTCATGTTCCAGTCAAAGATTATTAATTAATTTATCTATAAAAATATCTCTAGAGATCCTACCGTTGGGGGGTTAATTTGTGTGAAATGACTTTGCGTAGGGAGGGAGCCCATTCCTACCATCCAGTCCCTCCAGCAGAAGGGAGGGAGAAACCTCGATGTCTCATCTTCCAGGCTTCCAACTCGCTCGCTGCTCCTCGCTACTGCGAGAAGATGCGGAACATCGCTTGTGCGGCGTGGCATTTGGGGGCAGTTGCGATCTCGGAACCCTGCCCTGTCCACAAGCGCGGAACTAACATTCTTCACGATCCATGGTTCAACAAGGTCTCCTGGCTATCTGGTTGCGGATGGCTGCTGCGAGGATGGAGGGGTCATCAGGGAGGTATTTGGGAGGAGGACAGCATCTTGCGAGTAGGACGAGGCTGAGGAGCAGGCGAAGTCGGTGGGGACGAGGTTGGCGACTGTGGAGATCTTAGCCTTCTTCGGGTGCCCAATCGTGAAGAAGAGAGTGTTGAGGAAGCTGGTGAGGCGAGCTTCGGGGGAGATGGGAGTGGAACTCTCCTTCTTGAGCTCGCTGTAGAGCTTGAACGCCCGGAGCCTGCTCCAATGGAGCTATTGTTGGCCTTTCGCTTGCTCTCCTCCGGGGTCATTTGCTTTGGCTGGTGCAGATGGGTCGCGACAGAGGGGGCGGCCTCCGAAGAGGAAAACCCGCCGAAGCTCGACTCCGATGAGTTGGATGTCGAGTTGTCGACGAACCGATCCCTCTTGACCTGGTCACCTGGAGAGAGAAGAAACGTAGAAGGGATCTAACCATCTGAATTTTTGTAAAAATTTGATAAATAGAGAATTTATTATCACATATAGAAAATTTTATCGGATTTAAATAAAAATTTATATATATGAACTAAATAATATATTACAGTTATGGATAAAGAAATCGTGATGAATTGTATACATTTGGCCTAACAAAATTGTAAAAATAAATTTTTGATAAAATCAGAAATTTATTAATATATGTAAATAACCTCAAAAGCCATTAATCAAGTATGATAATTGGACCGGTGAGAGTTTGTTGGGTCAAGTATGAGGGTTAATTGAGCATAAAATAGAGAAAATGTTATTTTAATTCGTATAACTAAATTAACTAGTTAATCAGTGAGCTATTAAGCCCAAATGAACTATGAACTTGGGCTAAAACCAAAGAAAATTTTAGCCCATCATGGGAGGATGAGTTCTTGGCCAAAATCCTAATAGAATTTGTGCCTGAAGGTTCTAACAAAGGTAATAAATACAAAGAAACTCGTAACTTAGAAATTAGAGTCTCAATAGAACTCCAATGACCTAACCCTTTAAACACAACCTAATACTCTCCCATGGCTGACCTAGTTTGCTGCTGGAGAGGCTTTGGACATGGGATAAGTTGAGGGATGGAGGAAGACGTGAGGATTTGGAGTTTCTTCTTTGTTCTTCCCAAAAACTCGAGCAAAAAGTCTTAGAAGACAAACACGACCAAAGGTAGATATTCTCTCGGGCTCATCTAATTAAATGACCTTATAGGTATCTTGATGTCATGAATCTCATGGTCACATTCCCCAATTCTTATTATGTTGTTTGATCATATTTTGCATTACAAGTTCCATGTTCATGTGTAACTTGACTCATCACCTCTCCTCAAGATCTCTCTAGTCTCTTTATTTCATGCCAATTAAATTATACTGTATAATCATCATGAAGTCTTGAACATGTTGATACCCTTTTCTCCAATTTTCATCAAGTATATGTCTCGAATTTCTGAATCTAAGGTCACGTGTCGTTTAAACAGAGGTCTGCGAAGGGTCTTTATGTAGCATGCCAATCTCTTGTTTAAAACCTAATTCAAGTTTACTGTACATACTTTCGTGAGTCCACTTTCTTTTCATGCACTTTTCCCTCTTTTTCATCAAGTATTCATGGAGAATTTTGCTATTTAAGCCTACTGTGTCATGTCCCCTTGGAAGGCAACTCGTAATCCAAGGAGGATTGGTTTCTGTTTTAGCCTCGGACAGGAGACCACATGATCATGACGGCCCGATACGTCATGATCTGGGCATTGTCACGACGTGACCTAGTTCAGGTCGCTACACCTAGAACCGTCGCCTTCTTAAGGCGACAGGACACCCCATCGCATTCTTAGTATAAGGGCTGATGTCCTCCGTTTCTTGGATAGTAAGTTATGATGTGTACACACTAAAGCATCTATTAATTAATGGTTGGTAACAAGGTGTTAAAATGACTTAATCATGTTAATGACATCTTTTAATGTTAACTCTCACGTTCTTGGAAATATATATGTATATCTCATGCCATTGTTTTGCACCGTTGTTTCAGAGATCGTTGGCTTGTGTCAGTGTGACGTGTTCTCACAGTGTTGTAGATAGGAACACCCCTCCATAATTGACAGACTCTCCGTCAGGTATTCCTCCTGTTGGACTAGAACATCTTCAAGTGAGATCTTTGTAAGCCATCGCTAGCCTTACATTCCCACAAGATTGTCAAGCCGGTTGTACCATGAAAACTTATGAAACCTTTCTGATTATGCCAGAGAACTGTATGACATGTATCAACCAGCTATGTGCCGATTGTTCTTGTTACTCTCATCTTGTCTTGACCCTATTGTTTTCTCGTGGTCTGATAAACAAGAACTCGAATTGGCTCTTGGATTACAAGTTCTCATCTTGTTCTCTTGTTGAAATCTCGACTTACTCCATAACATTCTCGTGGCCATTAAATGATTGTCTAGATAAAATCGTGTAGATCTTCAAATCTGTTGGACTAACAATGCTATGTATTAATGGGGCCCAATCAGTCTTGGGAGGAGCACTTGAATATGGTGTACCTGTAGGGATTGTTTGATCAAGATGTTGGTATTACACCAAAATCGTGTTAAATTGTCTATGACAATCAAATCGTGTACTTGTGTATCATGCTTGTGACATTGCGATCGTGATATGGCCAATTGTGTACTTGTTATTCGTGACATGCTCTTGCTTGCTTGTTCGTGCTAGACTCATGACTGTCTTATCTTGTTACTTGTTAAGTACTCTTGCTTTCTACTTATCATTATTATTTGAACTTTTGTTATCATGCCCGTGTCTTTAGATTTCTTGCTTGCCTTAAAATGTTAATTCATGTAAAGCCTACTTGATTCAAGAGATTTAAGACCTACTGAGCATTTGTTCACACAGTTGCTACGTTTATTTCAGATGATGAGTAATAATCATGAGATGAATGGGGACGGGCAAGGGTGAAAGAATGTCCCAACTCTCTGTGTGAAAAGATGGTCTAGTTGGAGTCAAGAGTCTAGTTTGATGTTAGAGTTTATATTTTCCCTTTAGCAATGTATTAGTCTTGATGGGCCCTATGTATTGGCTGGAATAGTAAATGCAATGAGCCTTTGGATTATGGAATGAATGGAATAAAGTTTGATTATTGTTTATATTGTCTTGTATCTTTTTTGTGGTATGGTTTGTATAGATTTCTTATATAATGTGCACGCTCATACCTTTATCATGCTGCTCATCTCGATATTTCACGTGGGGAGTGACAAGGAGAAAGAGAGAAGACAAGATTTTTTAGTCATTTTACATAAAAACTAACTTTCAAGAGACGTGTGTTGACATTTCCTTCCATTCCTGTAGGTTTCTGGGGATTATCATGTAAGATGTGTATATAAAACAAGAGAAATCCTTAGTGCCCTCCAAGAAAAGCAAGAAAAGTGATGTGGATTGCTTGACAAACAATCTTATTAGTAAAGAGAGAGAAAATCTTGTTAGACTTTTAATCAATAAGATTGTTCTTTCCCTTTTTTGAAGGCACAAGCATTTCTCATAAAACAATGTGATTTTAAGACATGTTATCATGTAATTAGACTTTTAAGAGGAGTATTTATGTAAAAGTCATTAGTATATAAAAGTTAAAAATCATAAGTTAGAACAACAATTTAAATTATTAATTTATTATTTATTTAAAATAGATTCAGATCGAATATAAATTCAAGTACACACTAAATCCATATATGTTTGACTCAATATTAAATAGGTATTTTAAAAAATTTGAATCTATATCTATATCTGATTATGTAGGTATTAAATATTGGACTGCATGAATGTGACTCTTGGATGTAATTATTATTAAAAAATTAATTAAAAAAACTTAGGTGACGAGCCTTCAATAACTACATCGTTTTGTAAATGTTTATCTTTATAAGAGGACGATTGCTTTCTTAATTTAAATCACAGCCGTTGGATGTTTGATAAATATCTACCTATTCACAAGTGAGACTTTGAACTTTGAGTTTTACCTAGCTTACCATCGATATGATCGTTGGATGCTTGATAAATGTTATCTAATATACACTACAAGAAAAGCACCTTTAGATACCAATTTTGCGACCGAATAATTCAGTCGCTATTTGGTCTCAAACATAGACTGAATAGCGACCACATTAATTGGTCACACACTTGAGACCGTATAGCCCGAATAAATCAGTCGCTAAATTTCAACGACCGAATCTATTTCGGTCGCTATGCGGTCTCTGTTTGAGACCGAATAGTGACTGAATTATTTGGTCGCAAAATCGATCGCGAAGGCCTAATTTACCCCACCTCGTTCCCTCTCGCACCAGACCACGGATGGTCGCCGCTGAGGACGCCTTACTCTGACGCCGCCGAGGATGCCTGCTACCGTCGTCACACGCCGAGGATGCCGCCACTGCTGCCGCCGTCGCTGCCGAGGACGCCACCACCTGCCGTCGTCGACGTCGCGGCCGCCTATTTCGCTGACGCCGCTGCTCCCTCATCGCCGGTAAGCTTTCCTCTCTCTCTCTCTCTCTCTCCTTCTCTAGACGTCCCCCATCCCCCCCCTGCCGTGCGCCGCCCCTTCACCGCAATGCATTGCCCTCTTTTCTGGCCCCCCACCCCCCACAGTGCCCTTTGCACTTCCTAACCCCCTTCTCCTCCTACCCGCCCCTACTCCCAGTAGTGCCCTCTGCAGTGCCCAACCCCTATCTCCCCTTCTTCTCCTGCCTAGCCCTTACTCCCCGCAGTGCCCTCCGTAGCCAGCCCTCATCTCCCCTTCTTCTCCCTGCATGCCCCCCACCCCCGTAGTGCCCTCCATAGTGCCCAGCCCCCATCTCCCCATTCTCCTCCTACCCGGCCCCCCATCCCCCGTAGTGCCCAGCCCCCATCTCCCCCTTCTTCTCCTGCTTGGCCCCCTACTCCCCGTAGTGCCCTCCGCAGTGCCCAGCCCCCATCTCCCCATTCTCCTCCTGCTCTGCCCCCAGCCCCCGCAGTGCCCAGCCCCCATCTCCCCCTTCTTCTTCTGATTGCCCCCCCACTCCCCGCAGTGCCCTCCGCAGTGCCCAACCCTTATCTCCCCATTCTCCTCCTTCCCGACCCCCCCAGCCCTTGCAGTGCCCAGCCCCCATCTCCCCCTTCTCCCCTACCCAGCCCCCCATCCCCTGCAGTGCCAATAAAATGCTCGTATTTATTGGGATGATTACTAAACAATATTGTATGTATAAATATATATCATGTTCATTAGATAAAATGCATCATGCTCAAATAATTAAGTTATGTGATTTATTTCCTAAATTGAATGTTAGATTTCATGTTAGTGGGAGCACCCCTATTTGCAAATGGAGCCTTTAAATAGGGTACCGAGCATTTGGCAGTGAATTCCGGTGGCAATTATGTTAGCATCTTATATTTAAAATTTTGCAGGTCATCTTCACTGTTAAGTGGAAGATGTGTATGTATGTGTTCATATAGTATGACATTAGAGGCATTTTTGGGTGTTTTTAATTTTTTGTATGGCATATTTGATGAAAAAATGGGAGCATAATTGTATAGCCTGCAACAGTTTATATAGCATGATATTAGGGGCATTTTGGATTTTTTTTTTAAATTTTATAGCATATTTTGCTGAAAATTGGGAGTATAATTGTATAGCCTACAGGTTGTCATGTTAAACAAGTCGAGTTCGAGCTTGAGCTCATTTACGTGCTAATTTTGATCTCGACTCGTTTAACCCAACATTAATATTTAATTAGTTGGGTGTTGTATGTGAGCTGAGATGTGTGGATGCAACCTTAGATTGCATGCATCTTAGGAGAGCGTGTTAAGCCCATGTCAATCAACCTACCCATTCAAGACTTTGGGATTGATGTGCACGTTCTCATTTTGAATGATGAGAATGTGTATATCTAACTCAAAGTCTTGAATTGTCCCATTTGGACAGTCTGTGAATGTTTGATCACACTAGGTGGTTAATTACTATATGTGTTTGTGTTGTTTGTTAAAATTTTGGTTGCGCCTTCTCACTCCTCTCTGATATACCTTTATTGATTTTGATTATTTTCTTAACCACTTACTATTTTTTAAGAAAATTTCTTATCAATAAATATTTTGTTGTATATTGGAGAGGTGTGGGGAGATGCTGCCGAAATTTTTAGCAAATAACACAACATATATGGTAATTAATCGTGCGATCAAACTTTCACAGATGGGTTAAAGTGAAATCTAAATAATATTTCCTTCCTATTTAAAATGGTAGAGATGGACGATGTGAGAAAAGTTGGACCTTTTTTTTGTAAACAGGTCAAAGTTTTGTGTGTTAACATTTAATTTGCACAGGAAAAATGTCTGAAGATCGTTCATGAATGTACCGTAGAGTAGTTGATCAAGTGGTGTCTGTGAAATTTAAAATAGAATTGAGAGATTCATTCAGTTTGCATTGAGAAATCCTATTGAAGCTGTAGATTGTGACGGTCGTATCTGATGTCCTTGCATAGTCTGTAAGAACTTGAAGTGGCTTACAACATGGGAATGTACAATGTCATTTATACATAAAGGGGTTTGTTAAAGATTATACAAACTGGACATGTCATGGTGAAACATTGTGGTCCTACGAGGCTGCCAATATTGAAGTGGAAGTTCATACGCTGATATGGTCATAGATGTTGCTGTCCAGGATTCAATGTTCATGAGGAGTATGTACACACTGAAGAACTACCAAACAAGACAGCTGGATGATTTTCAGCTACTTAAGGATGCTGATGAGCCATTGTGGAATGGATGTCAAAATTACTCTCGACTATCTGCGGTCTCATAGTTATTGAACTGAAATCTAAATTCACATTAGTGAGATTTGTTTTGATCGTTTGTTGCTCATTATCAAAAGTATGTTGCCACAAGAGAAGTTACCTGAAAATTTTAACTGTGCAAAGAAGATAGTAAATAACTTAGGGCTTAAATATGAGAAAATAGATGCATGTCCTAAACATTGCATGCTATATTATAATGAGGATAAAAATAAGGTATCATGTTCCATATGTGGTCATGATAGATTCAAGCCTAAGAAGCGGACAATTCAAGGTAAACCATACCATACATTCATTGCGGTATTTTCCCCTCACACTGAGACTGCAGCGAATGTATTGTCATCAAAGATAGCTCAACATATGAGATGGCATACGGAAAGAGTACGTCGTGAACATAATGTAATCAACCATCCTGCAGATGTTGAAGCTACGAGTAACTTCAACCGTGCACACCCTAGTTTCTCAAAAGATCACGTAATGTGAGGTTGGGTTTATGTACTGATGGTTTCAATCCATTTGGAGGTTCAATGACTTCTTACTCCAGCTGGCCAGTTTTCGTGACACCAATAACCTTCCGCCGAACATGTGCATGAAACGAGAGCATATATTTCTATCCTTATTGATCCCTGGCCCAAAAAGTCCTAGAAAAAAACTAGACATATATCTCAGACCATTGATTGATGAGTTGAAATTGTAATGGACCGATGGAGTTACTACCTATGATGCATCTCAAAAGCAAAATTTCATTATGAAGGCTGCATTGATGTGGACGATAAGTGACTTTCCTACATATGGAATGTTATCTGGCTGGAGCACCCATGGAAAACTAGCATGTCCTTACTGTATGGACAATACCAAATCATTTGTACTTAAGTATGGTGGCAAGTCATGCTGGTTTGATTGTCATCGACGATTTCTACCAAGGGACCATCCTTTTAGAAGGCAAAAGATACATTCTTAAAGAATAAAATTGAATTGAAAGAAGTTGATTTTGAACGGTTGTCTGGTCCACATTTAGCGGCAAGGGTACATAATTTACCCGATATAGCACAATTGTCAAGCAGCACAAGACAACTCCCTGGATTTGGGAAGGATCACAATTGGGTCAAAAAGAGTATCTTCTGGGAATTGCCTTATTGGTCAACTCATCCTATACGACATAACCTCGACGTCATGCATGTTGAGAAGAATGTCTTTGATAATGTGTTCAACCCATTATGGATATAAAGGCAAAACAAAGAACAATGTGAATGCCCGTTTAGACTTGAAAATACATTGTAAACGTCCAGAATTGGAACTTCTTGATAGAAATGGTACAATAGTTAACCGAAAGCAATTACCCCTTGGAGCTGCACAGATTAAAGAAGTAGCTTTTGGTTAAAACAATTGAGATTTCCAGATGGCTATGTGTCCAACATTGCTCGTTGCGTGAATACAAATGAAGGAAAAATATATAGAATAAAAGTGCATAACTGTCATGTGTTTATGCAGAGGTTGCTATCTATTTCCTCTTGCCTTTGTGATGTTTATACTGCCCCTGTCGTGAAGAGACAGGAGCCACAATGGTAGAAGAGATCATATGGACCGAATAGGTCCGAACTTGTTTGAATGGATGTGCTTTGCTTAACAGCATCAGCTTTCAAGGGCATTGAGATTCCCCTTGCCGATAGTAGCAGGCCGTACTTTAGTGTTGACGTACATCCTGCCACTCTTCTCTTCGTAACTTGTGAATAGGGGATCTTTGGATGACATCTCCTCTTGGTGACCGGGACGACTCCCAAGAAGAAAGGGGATCCGATGACTTGGGGAAAATCTCCGAATGCGATCGGAGTCGCCAATATCCGAACTTGGCGTGGTTGTTGACAACAAGCGGTCCATAGGTGACGACCATCTTCAACAATTTGCTCTGCTCTTTGTACCTTCAAAAGGAACATCAGCATTAGGACTTTTCTGGAAATATTTTTATACATGTCTCATCCTTCTGCATGAATGGTGAGAAGAGGTCCCACCGGGCGTGCCAATTGTGGACACAGGATTTTTCTGCACTCGATTCATTCATTCATTTAATTTTGGTTCATGGTATTCATTCATTTCCATATTTTGGATTTTGGTATTTGCGGGGCGTGCCAATCTGTCTAGTAGACAGGAGAAAAGGTCCGCGTGATGCGGAGGAAGGGTTTTGGTGTCCGAGGAAACGGACGGGTATTGTGTTCGAGGAACGGACGGGTACTGGTGTCCGAGGAACGGACCGGGTGCGCCAATTTTAATTGAACTTCTTTGATTCCGTGTCTTTTTATCAACAGGCGATCAGGGTAGCGTGTGCTGGACCTCTGTCTCCATCGATCGGAATCGATGTTACATTTACATCGGGTTAAAAGCCCTTGGTATTATTTAATATCAGCTTTAATCCGAATACCATTCATAGCAAGGATGAGAACATATATATGTAAAAAATTTAGAAAGTCCTAATATGATATTATTTTTTCTTTATTGAAATGCATTTTACTCTTTAAAAATGCTCGAGTTTGCTTCATTTGAATGGTATGAGATGGTATGAATGCCTATTTTCTTTGGGTGTGAAATATGATTTTGAAAATGGAACGGGTATATGTCCATGGATTCGTTTGAGGTTTAAAATGTATGATTTGGACTTTCATTTGGAATGGGTACACCCGCAGATTATTTCTGAGCTTTGTGTGTATTGAGAACTTGGGCAGCACTTCCACATCGGCAGAGTTGCTGTGCAAATTATTGTATGACTTTGATTATAGGTCATGAAGTTCCGTAGCATATATATATTTTTTTGGGGGCGAAGCTCTCTTTGAACAGAGCTTCCTTTCTTTTTTTGTTCGTATGGAGATGACGTTACAGACATATGGATATATTTCTTGTGAGGGTCCTTGTCAAAGCGGAGTTTCTCCCCGATGAACTATCCACATGGGTACAACTCTTTTGTGAATATATATATATATATTTTTGGCAGAATTTTGGCTCGGCCAGAGTTTGTCTTTTCTTTTCTTCTTTTAGAAATATATTCATATGATCATGATTTTTCATGGGTGTATGCATGTATTTTCTGCAGAAACTTCCACTCAGGTAGAACTCCCTTTATTGCATACAATGTGGGGTTGTAGACATCTGAGTCTGTTTTCGGGCAGGACCTTCGCTTAGACAAAACGTCCTCAAGAAACGTATTCATATGAAGTGTGTGTTATATGAATATGTTTTAAGGAGAGTCTCTACTTAGGCAGGATTCTTCCCGCAGAATACATGTGCATAGCCATGAATTTGTAATTTTATGAATATCTTCTCGAGCGGTATCTCCATTTAGGCGGAGTTTCTATCAAGAAAGATATCTCTGTAGAAACAGAGTTTCCTTCGAGAAATATACTCATATGAATCCAAACTCATGATTGTACAAAAGTGTTCTCGGGCAGAATTCCTACTTAGGCAGAGTTTCCTCTAGGAAACATATGCACATAAGCGCGGATTTGTAATTATATGAATATGTTCTTGAATAGAGATTCTACTCAAATGGAAGTTCTACCGAGGAACATATATGTATAGGCGCAAAATTGCCATTTTTATGGATATATTCTCGAGCTATAACCCCGCTTGGGCGGGAGCTCCCCAGAGTTTATTCTGAGAAAGGGATCCCTGCTCGGGCAGAGTTTTCTTTAGGGAACATATACATATGAATGCAAATTTGTGAATATACGGGTATGTTCTTGGGCAGAATCTCCGCTTGGGCAGAGTCTCCTCTAAGAAACATATGCATATAAATACGAGTCTGTGATTACATGGATATGTTTCTTCAGAAGGAACTTTGACATGGGCAGAGTTTCCTCCCGAGAAAGCATATATGTATAAGTGCAAATTTGAGGTTTATGGATATGTTCCTAGTCGGAATCTCCACTTGGACAGAGTTTCCCTAGGAAACATATACATGAAAACACAAATTTGCGAATATACGAATATGTTCTCGGGTAGAATCTCCACTTGGGCAGTCTCCCCTAAGAAACACATACATATAAACACAAACACACCATCCAGAGACTTAGCACTCGATGGGAGGTGGCACATATGCGTCTGGATGCGTAGCATTCAGAGCACGAATTACAAAGGTGTTTAAATACCACATGTCCATTTATGGACGGTATTTAAACCTATAGTCCATGGGGGCCGGTGCCGTTATTACGGACTTAAGAAAAGAGAATTGCCGATGCCGTATGGAGACGATCTCTCGATTTCTCACTCTGCTCCGAGTAGGGAAGGGAGTTTGATACCTTCACACACAAGAGAGGAGGTTGAGGAAGAGATGGGGACTTCGAAAATTTGGGAACTTTTCTTATTTTGAGTATTTTCAGAAAACAGTGGGACAACACTTTGCAAAGGGGAGAGGGCTGTAGCTCCTTTGGGACTCCATCTTCCAAATGGGGGATTGGGGGGGGGCCTTTTATAGGGGAAGGCCCCCCCCTTTACATGCATGGGGATGGGGGGAAACCCCTTAACCGATGGGGGTTCCATCGGTTAGAGGGGATTTTCCCCAACCGATGGAACCTCCATCGGTTAAGGGGAGGAGAACCCCTTATCGGTTGGGGGTTTTCCTGTTTTTTTTGTTTTTTTTTCTTCTTCTTTTTTTTTGTTAAAAGGGAACTCCCCTTAAACCGATGGAATTTCCATCGGTTAGAGGGGAGATCCCCTTTAACCGATGGAGCTCCCATCGGTTGGAGGGGACAGTCCCCCCAACCGATGGAGTTTCCATCGGTTAGAGGGAATCCCCCCTCAACCGATGGAACTCCCATCGGTTAGAGGGGATAGTCCCCTCAACCGATGGGACTCCCATCGGTTAGAGGGGAATTCCCCTCTAACCGATGGTAGTGCCATCGGTTGTGGGGTTTGCTCCCATCGGTTAGGGGAGAGAACCCTTAACCGATGGCAGCCCCATCGGTTAAGGGGAAAAAACCCCTTAACCGATGGTACTTCCATCAGTTAAGGGTGGGGATTTTTCTTCTATAAATAGGCATGCCCTTCTCTTCATTTGGAGGAGTTCTGCCCACTTGCACTGCCACTCTGCCCATTTGAACTGTCGGGAATTCTGCGCCTTCTGGAGGATTCTCGGACGTTGAATCACACTTGCAAGTCTTCGGAGCCTTTGTGGCGGACTTGTTCTTGTACATATTCTTCACATTCGGTCTTATAGACCTTGTGATGTCGGATTTTTTTCCGTGCCGTACTTTGTATGGAGACTTATTCTCCCTTGCATCTCACTCTGCTCGGAGTGCTTGGAATTTACTGGGAAGCCTAGAAGACTTGAAGGAAAAGACCCGGATTAAGTTGTTATTCTGAGTAACCATGAGATTACTCTAACTATAATCCTGTTGTCCCCCTTAATCAGGCCACTAGATGGATTATGTGAAGTCAACCTTTTACCGGTAGTTACCAGCCACCCTGTTAGGTAGACACCTTCCTTAGATGGGTTAGTTGCCCACATGTGAATTCCAACTAACTTGGCTTGTTGGACCACTATATAAAGGGACATTTAGCACTCTTTCCCATCAAGAATATAACATCAACTTTTGTTGTCCAACAGCCCCCTTCTCTGACCCGGTCAGATCCCTGGTTTCCACTTGGCGATGCATAGCCTGCTTGGGAACTGTTGGCATAAAAAATATTCAACCCCAAAAAACCCCACAAATACCCAACCTCCACAAAAAGCCAAAATCCTATAATTTCCAAAAAAATCCCAAAACCTCCATTTCCAAAACCCATAACTTCAAAATACCAATATTCATCAAAACCCAAAATTTTCAGAAAATGCCCATTTCTGAAAATACCCAAAATCCCCAAAAGAACTCCACAAAACCCAAAAATCCCTAGAAATCTCAAAATTCTAAAAAATCCCACAAAAAACCCAAAAATACCAAACCCCCCAAAATAGGCCCAAATACCCCACCCTCCCGTTGGGTCCAAAAATTACAGAAAATGCCACCCTCCGGTTGGAGAATTACAGAAAATGCCACCCTCTAGTTGGGGTCCAAAAATTACAGAAAATGCCACCCTCTGGTTGGGAAATTACAGAAAATGCCACCCTCCAGTTGGGGTCTGAAAATTACAGAAAATACCACCATCTGGTTGCACCCAACCGGAGGTGGGGTACCTCCGGTTTGGGCTACTGGAGGTACCCCCCCCCTCCGGTCCCTCTCTCACCCAAACCGGGAGGTACCCCCCTTCCAACTGGAGGTGGGTGCCTCCGGTTGCCACCCAACCGAGGCACCCCCCCTCCTGTTGGGTCCCCTTCTTCCAAACCGGAGGGGGGTACCTCCGGTACCCCTTCCAACCGGAGGGGGGGGGGGTACCTTCGGTTGGACCCCCAACCGGAGGTACCTCACCTCCGGTCCCCCTCCTCTTCACCCCCTTCACTTCTATAAAAGGAGGGGGGGTGTTAGCAAGGAAGGGGTCTTGGACCCTCTCTCCCTCTCTTGGAAGGGGGTGGGAGCCCCCCCTCTTTGGCCTCTCCAAGCCTTAGCCCCCTTGTGAAGCTCTCCACCCTTGGGGATTTTTGCCCAAGGGGGTGCCTCCGGTCCAAACCCAACCGGAGGCACCCCACCTCCGGTCCACCAAACTTCCAACCGGAAGTACCCCCACCTCCAGTCCAAACTCAACCGTAGGCACCCCACCTCTGGTCCACTAAACATCCAACCGGAGGTACCCACCTCCGGTCCAAAAAACCCAACCGGAGGTACCCCACCTCCGGAAACCCATGAAGTGTGCAAAAACCACAGAAATACCCTTGCTGTCCAGAAATTGCAGAAATACCCCGGTGAGGAAAAAAATTACAAAAATACCCCTGCTGTTTGGAAAATTGCACAGAAGCCCCTGACTTGTGGGAAACCATATGAAGTCCCCGGGAAGAGCAGAAAATTGCAGAAATACCTCCAAGATGAGAAAATTGCAGAAACCCCCCCAAAAATGTAGAAATTGCAGAAAAGACCCTAGGTAGGTAAAAAGTTGCAAAAGAACCCTTGCTACCCCGAGAAGTTGCATAGAAGCCCCCAATTTGTGGGAAATTGCAGAAAAGCCCTTGAAGAGCAGAAATTGCAGAAATATCCCAGTTTGTGGGGAAGAATGCAGAAATACCTCTGAAGGGTTGGAAATTGCAGAAAAGTCTCCGAAGGGTGCAAAATTGCAAGGAGGTCCCTCTGCTGCTCAGAAAATTGCAGAAAGACCCCTGAAAGGTGCAGAAACTACGGAAATACCCCGGTTCTGGGGAAATTTGCAGAAATGCCCCTGCCGTTAAAAAAATGGCAGAAATACTCTGGTTTAGGGGAAAACTACATGTAAACCCTCACGGAGTTCAAGAATTGCATGGAAGCCTTTGGTCGGACCAGAAAATGGCACGATGCCCCTGGCAAGCTCCAAAGGCAACAGAGCTCAAGGTAGGAATGCCGTTGGCACGACTAGGTGGAGTGGTACCCACGTCACTTCCCTGAAGCGACATGCGCTCTCCTGGGTCGGGCCTGGGTTACCCCCCCTTGCCAGAGATGCTCGAAAGAGTCAGTTGATGATGGAAATGCCCGAGTATGCCAATCAACGACGAAAACACCTGAGGAAGTCGACAAATGGCCGAAGCACTCAGGAAAGCCAAGAAATTGCAGTGGCATCGAGAGAAGCCAATTAATGGCTGAATTCCCCGAGACTGCTCAGAAAGGCCAAGAAATGGCAGAAGCTGTCCCAGAAAGCCAAGAAATGGCAAGGATGTCCGAGAAAGTCAGAAAATGGCAGGGATGTCTGAGAAAGCTAGGAAATGGCAGGGATGTCCGAGAAAGCCACGAAATGGCAGGAATATCTGGGAAAGGCCAAGAAATGGCAGAAGCTGCCCCAGAAAGCCAAGAAATGACAAGGATGTCTGAGAAAGTCAGGAAATGACAGGAATGTCCGGGAAAGCCAAGAAGTGGTAGGGATGTCCGAGTAAGCCAAGAAATGGCAAGGATGTCCAAGCAAACCAAGAAACGACAGGAGCACATGGAAAAGTCGATCAATGACGGGAATACCGGGAACTACTCGGGGGAGTCAAGAAATGACGGAAAGAACTCGAAGATGTCAGCTAATGTCAGAAGGTCAGGAAAGGCCCGGAAATGGCAGAAGTACCTGGAAATGTCAGTAAATGACAAGGAGACCCCGGACAGTTATGGATATAATACTGTCTATGCCTCCTCCAAGTTTCTTTTTCGAAAGACAACATTGGCCAAGTTTCCAATTCTCTGATCATGGCGGCCGATGCTTGCAAAAATACCCTGATAAGGAAGAGTTGCAGAAGTCCCATAAAGGGCGGAGAATTGCAACAAAATCCTTCAAAGGGTGGAGAACTACGGAAGAGTCCTTGAAGGGCCAGAAGCTGCAGTAAACTCTTCAAAAGCAAGAAATCACATAAAAGTCCCTTTAAAGGGAGGAAACTGCCTGGCTCATGCTGTTTGCATGGCTCGGTGGAGCGGTACACACGTCGCTTCTCTGAGGCAGCGTGTGCTCTCCTAGGCCCGGCTCATGGCTGGCCATCCTCAATTTTGGGATCGCTAAGAAATGGTAGGAATCCCTGTTAAAGGTCAGGAAATGGCTGAAAAGCCCTGGGACGTCAAGAAATGACTGGAAATCCCCAGGGAGCCAAGAAATGATAAGTGTACCTCGAGAAGTCGCCGAATGACTGAAAAGATCTCGGGATACCGAGAACGACAGAAGCACCCAGAAAGGGCACAAACTTGCAGAAACCTGGCAAGACCGCTCAAAGGTCCCGTCACAATCAAATGGTGACGGTGACCATGAAGCAAACACAATGGACTGACAGTGATCATCTTGGCGATCCAATAGTCTCATTGTGATGAAATCCAAGTCAACGGTCTGATTGTGACTGAAGCAAATTCAGAAGAATCAGATCGTGACCAAATGCAGTGTTGAAGACCCGATTATATAATCGGAACCCTCTTTGTGCAGGTCTTAAAAGACCAATTGTAATTTAAATTACATGTGTACAAATAGTAAAGTTTTCAATTTCATTGCAAGAGTGTGTACCCATAAAGGGCGACCATTAAGGTCATTGTTGTCACAACAAACAGAGACAAAATACTTTCTTTGATAGAGAATCAAAGGTGTTCGAGTTTAACTCAATGTAAATTAACACCGACTTTGGTCGGTGGGGAAAGGTCTAGTACTCGAAACCCTAATCGTCTGATAAAAAATAAATGCACGGAATAAATATTGTCCAATAAATGTACATCCTAAATTTGTCTGTTGTACATACTGGCACGCTCGCTAAAGTAAAACAAAACAAAAAAGAAAGAAAGAAAAAAAGAAAGAAAGAAAAAAAAGAGAGGGTGAATATTTTTCCGCGTCCGACAAGAACCATGGCCAGTTGACTTAGAGCTGTGTATGCATGTTAGGCCCCTCTCCACTTCACCTCTCACTGTCACTTTTAGGACCCCAGAGGGAGAGTTGGTAGTGGCTAAGGGTTACATACAACTGCTGTAGGGAGTTGGAGATGACATGTCATGTACTGTGCTAGCTTTTGTAGCACATTTTTGTTTCCGCTTTTGCACGTGAGTCTGTTCACACTTGCAACAAAAGTTGTACATGTAACTCGTGTATGTTTATAAATAAACAAGTGTGTTTATGGTTAGCATATTTTGTACATATTTTCTTAAATGTTATGCAAATTAGTTTTGCATATGTGTTAATTTGTTCGAAGTCATTCTAACCGTGTTGAATTATCTTATATAAGTGGGAGACGATTTTAATTGCCTGGCTCTATTTTCGATTTCACTATATAAGAAATGTTCAATGTAATTCGTTTGGATTTCTAAGAGCAAATTGGAACAATGTGTAAATTGATGACAAAACGTTTCCTGTTTGACATGTAGTGGTAAATCATGGCTGTCAAGAATGTCATTGCTTATCTCACTAAGGGTGAAAAATTGAATGGCTCAAACTATGATATATAGCACCGCAAAATGCAATATTTACTAGATGAGCAAGATGTGATTGATCACCTTCGGCTTCGGTGTCTATCACCGCCCATTGAGGGCAATAGTAGCACAGACTAAGAAGCTTATGTAGCTTGGTTCAAGAAAGATCATAGTTCGTGCTTGACCTTGTTAAGCTCTATGGTTGACGATCTTATTGGCGCATTTGAGAACTACGCCACTACCAAGGAAATGTGGGATCAATTGAAATTTACTTTTAGAGGGACCTCGGTAACTTGGTTGAGGACTCTTATTTTGAAATTTGAGACTTACCGGATGGACTAGCGCCACATGGTAGCTGAACACTTTAGGGTTATATCAGCTATGATTCGCAAGTCATGAACTCATCGATGATCAGTAGGTGCAGGCAGTGATTAGATCCTTGCCAAATGCACGGACCCATTTGAAGCAAATTCTAACTCATAATGAGAATATAAAAAACTTTATGGTGTTTCTCGGCATGTGGAGTTAGAAGCCGAGCGCGAGATAGTGCATCGTGTTGTTACCAATGTCGCTCAGAGTAGCATACGCTTCAAGCAAAAAGGGTCGCAAAAGAAGGACAAAGGACTAGATTCTGCACCAAATTCCAGTATGGATAAAACTTTCAAGCGCCAATGTGGGAAGCGTGGTGGCAAGAAAGACAAAAGCCGTCTGAAGTGTTTTAACTGTAAGAAGTGAGGCCATTTCGCTCATGAATGTCTGGAGCTGAAAAAGGTAACTCGCAACCCTAGCTCTCAATGTACGTGTGTTTATACACATATTTTGACTGCTCATCCTAATCCTGTGTGGATCGTGGATTTAAGAGCAACAAAACATATAACAATGGATAGAGCGGGTTTCATGGATTATCATCGGATTCCAACAGGCAAGCAAAGACTATTCATGGGTGATGGTACTAGTGAAGAAGTCTGTGGAGTCGGTTTGCAACTCACTATTCCATATACGCCACAACAAAATGGTGTTGCTGAGCAAAGGAATAGAACAATGCTGGATATGGTTAGGTCAATGATGGCGCATGCAAATATGCCAATATCCTTTTGGGGAGATGCTTTGTTAACTGCAACCTACATTTTTAACCGAGTGCCTTCGCAGTCAATTCCTTCTACCTCATATGAATTGTGGTATGGCCACAAACCAGACTTAAGTCATTTACGCTCATGGGGATCTGCAGGATATGTCCATGACTTGACAAGCAAGTTTGTGAAACTTGGCCCAAGAGCTCAAAAGTTCATCTTTATTAGATATCTTGAGAGCTCAATAGGTTATGTTATGTTTGGACATCATCTAAATGGAAGAATAATAGAGCAATAAGTCCGAGATGTTGTTTTCTTAGAAAAAGAATGTCCTAGTCTTGGCGACAATACAAGGCATCTTGATCTTTATGAAACAGATGAACAACTGAATATCCTACCATCTTTTGACGAAGGGAGGGAAGTGTTCCCATACCAATGTTCGCTGGAAATGATAATGATGGTCAATTTAGTGGGAGTGCACCAATAGAAAGTTAAGATTCTTTACGTTGTATCAAGCATGGTTTGCCGGATCGGATCGAATCGGATTGAATCAGGAGAAATCCGATTCGCCCGATTCCCATCAAATCAGACCGATTCCCATCCGATTCCCATGCGAATCGGTCCGATTTGGGCGAATCGTGGCGGATCAGGAAAAATCCTATTCGCCCCGATTCCCCGATGCGGCGAACCTTGGTATCAAGCATAGGCATATCCCTCTTCGTTTTTTTGAAATTAACAATGAGGTACTTCTTTGTGAACTTATGGATGATGAAGAGCCCAAATCTGTTCAGGAAGCTCTTGCTTCATCATCTAGGAAAAAATGGATAGTTGCCATGTAAGAGGAGATTAATGAAGTCTGAGAATTAGTGAATCTTCCACCTGAGCATAAGGCGATTGGAAACAACTGGGTTTTCAAGCTTAAACGCAAGGTTGATGGGATAAATTTTTTGATAGGTAAGCTGATGGGATAATTGACAAGTATAAAACAAGACTTGTTGCGAAATGTTTTACTCAAAAAGAGGGTATAGATTATGATAAGACATTTTCACCTGTGGTAAGATTCTCATCTGTTCGTCTTATTCTGGTCATTATCACGCATCTTGACTTGGAATTGTTCCAAATGGATGTGAAAACTGCATTTCTCAATGGAGAACTAGACGAAGAAATTTATATGGCTCAACTGGAGGGTTTTGAGACTAAAGGTGAAGAGCAAAAGATTTGCTGTAGGGGTGTTTATGGTTTGGTTTATAGAAGATTTTTAAGAAATCAAACTAAACCAAATTCGAACCCAATCTGAACCAAACCAAACCGAAGTCCCTTGAAACTAAACCAAACTGAATTAATTCAGTTTGGTTCGATTTGGTTCAGTTTAACTTGAAAATAAATAGGCCTTTAGATTCTCTTAGTCTTAAATAAGATTTTAATCACTTGTTTCTCTAATAAATCACTATCTAATAAGATTTGAAATGAAGTATTAAATGTTGATGACCATATTACCCTCCATAATATATATTTTTACGTAAATACATTGAATAAACTTGATAGATATATACAAATTAAAAATTATTATTGTAATTCAGTTTAATCGGTTTGGTTTGGTTTGGTTTATAGAGCTTAAAAACCGAATCAAACCATGGTTTGGCGTGGCGGATCGAATCGGTCTGATTCGGCCGAATCGGATCGAGTCAGGAGAAACCCAATTCGCCCGATTCCCATCGAATCAGACCGATTCCCATCCGATTCTCATGCGAATCGGCCCGATTCAGGCGAATCGTGGCGGATCGGGGAAAACCCGATTCGCTCCGATTCCCCGATGCGTCGAACCTTGAACCAAACCAAATTTTCCTTTTCGGTTTGGTTTGGAACCAAACCAAAATTTTTTCATGTTCAAACCGAACCAAACCAAACCGAATCGCTCGGTTTGGTTTGAACCGAATAATAAACACCCCTAGTTTACTGCCTCAAACGCTCCATATATGGTTTGAAACAATCGTCTAGACAGTGGTATCTAAAATTTCGTAAGGCAATTGTCTCATATGATTTTGAGATGATTGAAGAAGACCACTGTGTGTATGTCAAGCGAGTGGGAGAAAGATTTCTTATTTTATCGTTATATGTTGATGATATTTTAATGGCTAGAAATGATATGGAGCTAATCAATGCCACTAAGAGGTGGTTGTCTTCCGTCTTTGAGATGAAAGATATGGGTGAAGCGAGCTATGTGCTCCGAGTGAAGATTGTGTGGAATCGCTCGGAAGATCACTGAGTTTGTCTCAGGAAACATACATTAATAAGATCCTGAAGCATTTTCGAATGCACAATTCCAAACTCATTGATACTCCAATTGATACAGGATGTGTTCTTAGTACTTGTCAATGCCCCAAGAGTAAAGAAGAAAAAGAAAGTATGTTTAGAGTGCCATATGTTGCTGCGGTTGGAAGTCTAATATATGCTATGTTGTGTATCCGGCTAGACATTAGTTTCGCCGTGAGCTTAGTTAGCCGTTACCAAAGTAACCCTGATCTCTTCCATTGGAAAGCCGTTAAGAGGATATTACGGTATTCGTGAGGGACGTCCGATTATGCACTACGATACAAGGGGGCAACTTGAAACTTATCGACTATAGTTATGCGGATTGGGTTGGTGATAGAGATGAGCGGAAGTTCACTTCAGACTTTGTGTTCCTGTTGGCTGGTGGAGCTATCTCAGGGTGTAGCAAGAAACAGGCTTGCATTGCCCTATCCACAATGGAGGCCGAATATGTTGCTTGTTCTGCCTCTAGCTAAGAGGGGTGTGCTTATTTGTTGCGGTGTTTGGCGATTACACCTCATGGGAATAAGGGTGTACTATTGTATATAGATAGTACTTCAACATTAGCCTTCGCCAAAGAGCCTAAATTTCATGGCAGAATAAAGCACATTGATATGCGTTACCCCTACATTAGGGATTTACTGGCAAAAGTGTAAGTGGTGTTTTGCCAGATTAGTTCTGTTCAAATGATAGCAGATCTATTAACGAAACCGTTAGCCAGAGAGAGTTTTGTAACACATTGTGGATCTATGGGTCTTTATAAATTATGATTTGTAATAATTTACAGTATTGACATCATCAAAATTTGTTTATCATATAATGATATCTATGTGAACGATTGGTTGCTTTATACATTGTCAAAGTGTCACAAGGCTAGGATCAGCCCTCTCATACGGGTGATCCACCTTTAGCGTTTATAGATAGCAAGCAAAGATGAGGTACTTGATGTTGTGAAACTCTAGATGTCTGGAGGGTGAATACAATATCCCGAGTCATGTTTGGATGCCGCCTTGGCTAAGGCCGAGATGAGATGTAAATTAGTTCAGATTGACCATGTGGATTTTAGCTGTAATCTCAAGAAACTTGTTATATCCGGATATGTGAGTCGCGAAAAGACGCTAAATAGGAGCGATTGGTTTGTGAGACTCTAGTCGGTTGCATTTGTTATAATTGGACTTGTATCCGTACAGTGTTATGATAATATCTTTATTTGTGACATGCCTACATGAATAGAAGAACACCACAACATGCGAATTATCCCACATGTGTAATATTCGACCGCACATGAGAATGATGAATGGTTCTCTCTTCATCATTGTGTGAGCTCATAAATCACGTTTGTTTGTGATTCCTAATGTACCCCTAGTGACCTATAGTGCTGTGCCATGAAGAGAAAACTTGATGTCGCTACTTTAACATGTTACTTAGGGCGATAGTTGATATCGTCCAGCGGAACATGTCTAAGAAAGCGGTTAAGACAAATTGAATTGGCACATGCAGCATAGGAAGGCATCTTGTTATTTCACTATGCTTAATTACTTGTATCCCATGAGGCTCAGTTGCCCAAGTGGTGATAAAGTCATGAGTGTTATGCTTTTGGATTCAATACTGCCTGCTGAGAGATCCGGAGTATCGGAATCAGGTGAATATTAAGAGCCTGAGGTACATATTGAGATTAAGTGATATGTTAGTAAGATGACTACTTAACAGAACACTTGTTGGTGACTCGGAAAATCTCATAGAGGTCGCACGCCTTATTTTCTATATGATCGTTGATGCCGAATGCCAAAGAGAACAATAATACGCCGTCAGCCCTAAATGGGCAAGTGGGAGCTTGTTGGGCAAAATGCCCATCTCGGGCATGCGTGGCGCGCAGGCACACCCACAAGGGGCGCGTGCCTGGCCCCGCGGGGCCCCGCGGGGCAGCCCACCAGCGCACAAGGCCTGCTGGTGAAGACGTCCAGTCAGGGGCCACATGCGGCAGGGACGAGGGGCACACGCCCCTTTCTCCCTCTCTCTTCTCTCCTTCTTTCACCCCCCAACTGTGCCTATATAAACCCCCATTTTGTGGTAAAAATGGTTTACCACGATGCTGTGAAAATTCTGTGGGCTTAGGTACTGTTGAAAGCTTTAAGGGGAGAAGGCAGTGAGGGTCTTGTATCCAAAAGAAGAGAGAGAGAAGCCAAGGTGTTTGTCTTTTGTCTCTCTAGAAGTTCTCTTTGCGGCATCGACGAATGGGGGCTCGTCATCATCGGGGCTTAGAATTTAAGGTGTGAAGCGGTGTAGGCGACTCTGGTAGCCGTCTACCTACCTCTGCGAAGATCTTATTATATTATTTCCGCTGTGAGGTATGTCTTTATACACAAGACTTAGTATGTATATTGTTATTTTATTCCGGGGTCTTTTCAACACTATTTAATGATTTCACATGAATGAGTTGATGCAATCTGAAATTCACTACCTATTCTTCAAATGGTAGCCTTTAGATGCAACTTCCTTTTCCTTCTTCAAATACCACTTTTTTTGGTTTATGGATCTTGATTTGAATCATTTGATCCTTTATGCTCTCTATCTTCGCTTATCAACCAACCACAAGAGGAAAAACAATAAAAGGTACATTTTCAATTCATCCGATTTTGAACTGGAAAACAAGTACTTCTTCACCAACAGAGTCAGTAAGTTGGCCAATTTACTGTGATAAAAAATCTAGCTGTTTATGCACATTGTGGTCTGGCAACAGAATGTCCGTTGGCCAATCAAAGAACCTCTCTATTTGCCATTGTCTTTCTACCATGAGATTCAGTTGGTCATGAGGTTGAAAGTTATAAATCTGACAGTATGAAATTCCTTTTTCAAATAAATGCTCAAGAATTTGCTGCATTCCTGACAGTTAGATGCCCAACTTGTCTTTGGTACCTAGGCACACAGTGGGCCTTCTTGGACACCCACGATCTTGGCCTTTTAGCCTCAGTTTGGTAACGAGTTAACTTAAAGTTAACTCAGAGTTAACTCAAAATGTAATTTGGTAACAAAAAAAAGTTAACTCAAATGGGTTAGATTAAAAGTGGGTCAGATGTGAGTTAACTCACAATTTTCCAACCCACCTCTAGAGGTGGATTGGAGTTAACTCAAGTGGGTTAACTACCTTTTTCTCTTGGCGGTACACAACATTAATTGCTACTTTCTCTTTTCTCAACACAACATTAATTGCTACTTTTTTTTTCAAGTCACTTTTTGATATGAAAGTGGGTTAACTCACTTTATCTTGCCAAAGCAATCCCAAGAGAAAGTGGGTTAACTCACTGTAGTTAAACTGGGTTAACACACAAGAAAACAAACTAAAAAATGAGTTAACCCTGTATAACTTTAGTCATGGGTTGGAGTTAACTCTAACCCCAACCCATTGCCAAACTGAGGCTTAGAGAATCCCACAAAAAGGATCAAATTGACCTAAGAAAGCAGCAACATACACAGGCCACATGCTAAACTTAGGTCCTGCCTCCACTTGCTGCTTGCTGATCCCTCCCTGTGTTAAAAAATGACATGAAGATGGAGTAGATCTTGGTTGATTCTCACCCAGGGTTGGCTTGGCTGCTTCAGTTAACCTGGAACTGAAAAAGACCTGAAGGCAGTTTATCTGAATTAAATGGTAGTTATGGGACAATTATGTTTACGTGTCATTGAATAAAGCAATTTGTTTCATTGTTGACAACAATTTCATTCCTTTGAGCTATGTTTTCCTAATTCTCATTGATTATTGCAGATATTATTATCATGACTAATTAGGTGAAAGTGAAACTTGTCTTTTCCTATGATATTTGGCGTTAACTTATCTAAAGTAGGGCTTTGTTTTTAACCAAGCCAATTATCAAACATTGTTATGATTATGTTCTCTGTCTTCTTGTGTTGTCTATCGTCTCATCTTTTCATATGATATTCCTGAAGAATGATGTATCATATCCTATATTTGTGAAAGTTTTTTTTATGTTTCCTTTAATCTAAGATCCTGGATTATAGGCAGATTTCATCTCATCATGTACTTGTTCTTTGATCATGTCTGCCGCATTATTAGCTGTTCTCTAGTGATCACTCTTTGTTTTCTGTTTCATGCTCATTTTACTTGATGATTCTTCACCTTGAGTTCTCAAACTTGTACAATGGCTTAACTGAAAATCCTGTCAAAGAAAGGTTGATCTTGATCTTGGAAACTACGAGCGCTTCTTGGATGTTAGGCTGACTCGGGACAACAACATTACCACCGGAAAGATATATCAGGTGAATAAGCCTTTGATACACAATATTTGTTGAAGAAATCCCTCTTTTTTTTCTCCTTTAATGAATCCATTTGTTGCTTCTTCAGTCTGTCATTGACAAAGAACGGAAAGGAGATTATCTTGGAAAGACTGTTCAGGTGATGACCAACATTAGCAAAACCAGATAGTACTAACCGGTGCCCTCATTTTCAGCATACATCTATTATTGAGTTCATGAATACAATATAAAGTCCTGATGATCATTGTTGTAGTGTATTTCAGGTCGTGCCACACATAACTGATGCTATTAAAAATTGGATTGAAACAGTATCTTCTGTTTCAGTTGATGGAAAAGATGGGCCACCTGACATTTGTGTCATAGAGTTAGGTGGAACAGTAGGTATGCTCTAATAACCTTAACTCTTGTTAGCAACCATGTTCTTTTCCTTTTTCCCCGGAGGGTGGGGGTGAGTGGTGTTAATGGGGAAATGAACTAGCATTTACATCTTTCTCATTGACAAGAAATTAAGATGGACTTTTGGATCATCAGGTGACATTGAATCAATGCCGTTTATTGAAGCCTTGCGTCAGTTGTCATTTTCTGTCGGTAAGTTAGTTGTCATTTTCTGTTGGTAAACTTTCAAGGTTTACTGCATTGCAACTGTTTATCATTCTATTAGACCATCCCATAGTACAGGTTCCATTTGAGGGGGCATCATCAGTGCCATTGTTATGGTTATAAGTTGGGTTATACTTGCTAGTTATGTATTTTCCCACCTCCTATTTATACTTTTTTTGTTGCCTCATATTTAATAGCTTCTAGGTTTCTGTTAGTTATCTTGGCTTGTAATCTACTTTTACATCTACAACCTTGGTCATTTACTTATGTGAATGAAGCTTCTGATATTTCTAAAAATTCATTAGCTTTAGCTTCCAACACCCAGTTCTATGCTAAGGCAAATTCCTTGCACTTGCCAATAATTCTCTATACACATACAAACTACGGATACAGTTGGTAGAGCTGAGAGAAACTTCAAGTTCAGATTACCCAAAATCCTCTTATAAGGTACATTTTTTTGTAATGATAGTGATCTACTATCACAATCTCTCTGGAATGGAAAAGTACCCTAGCAAACTCCTTTCAAAAGCAAGGTACAGGGGCAGTTCTGGTAGGATGTTCTGTAATGCCAAAAAGTACACAAAAAAGCAAGTAGATGTGAACTTTTACTAATTTTTTTCACATGGGCCTTTTATGCCCATGTAACATGTCTTAAATGATAATCTTCATGCTTGAAAGCAAAGGCCAAGATAGTGCAATCTGAAATGCTTAATCTTTGTCTTGGGATTCCAGTGATTGCAATCCCCCAGGTAAGTGTGCCTAAATGTCAACTGCCCAAGGGGAAGAAAATCTGCATACTCTTTGGATGACTTCGGGTTGTCTGTGATTACTAATGAACAATATGATTCTACATGAAATCCTACCCAACTACAGCTTGATTGGATGATGCTCATATTGTTTGCTTTGCTGTTCACTGATTTTTCTGTTGAACAGCAGTCAGAGAGAACTAAACCCACAGTCCCACACTTGAATACTTGGTTGCTCAGGTTCCAACAGCAAAACAAATTTGCACGTATTTGTGAGTGTAGACTGCTATAGCCTATAGGATCAACACTTGTTATTCTTGGAATGATTGACTTCTTTAAGCGGTCTCGCCAAGTTTCTGTAAGCTTATGCCTTTTCTAGGTGCTTCTGTCATTTTCCGGTATTCCTGAGGCCTTTTCCAGCAATTTGTTGACTTCTCGGGGTACACTTGTCATTTCTTGGCTCCCTGGGACTTTCTGGTCATTTCTTGACCTCATAGGGCTTCTCAGCCATTTCTTGACATTTCTAGGGATTCTTGCCATTTCTTGTCAATCCCAAGACTGGGGATGGCCAGCCATAAGCCGAGCCCAGGAGAGTGCACGCCGCTTCAGAGAAGTGACGTGGTTCCCGCTCCACCGAGCCGTGCAAACAGGATGGGCCTTATGTGATTTCCTTCCAGACTTTTCTGCCACTTCTTACTTTTAAGGAGTTTTTTGAAGTTCCTTGCCCTTCAAGGATTTTTCTGCAGTTTTCCACCTTTTGAAGAATTTTACTGCAATTCCCTGCCCCTCCCGGGACTTCTGCACTCTTCCATATCAGGGTATTTTTGCAAGTATCAGCCGCCATAATTAGAGAATTGAAAACTTGGCCAAAGTTATCTTTTGAAGAAGAAACCCGGAGCAGATTTGGATAGCATTGTATCCATGGTTGTTCAAGAGCTCCTTGCCATTTTCTGACATTTCCAGGCACTTCTACTATTTCTTGACCTTTTCTGACCTTCTGCCATTAGTTGACATCCTTGGGTTCTTTCTGTCATTTCTAGACTCCCCCGAGTAGTTCCGGATATTTCCGTCATTGATTGACTTCCTCGAAGAGCAAAGCAAGAAAGACAGACCTCATCGACCAAATATTAAACTGTTAAGCAAAGCTATAAAGGCAAGTCTCAACAATCGGGCTCCAACCCAACTTTGAGCAAAGTCAGAAAGACAAGTCTTAGGGTAAAATCTCAAATCAAGCTGTTAAGCAAAGTCAGAAAGGCAAGCCTCACTCAAATCTCTAGTTAAATCAGGTCATCGAGTAAAGCCAGGAAGACAAGTCTTGGAAGGAGGATATCGAAATCAAGTCCCTAAGGAAAGTTAGAAAGATAACACTCAGGCAAAGAAGGCTGGAGTTAGCTCCGAGCAAAGCCATGGAGTGGCTATTCAACGAAACTCAGCTGTAGAGACGACTTGGTGGAGCGAGTCCATGCCACTTCTTTGAAGTGATGTGCGCTCTCCTAGGTCCTCTTCTGGGCACTCTTGAGTTGAAAAAATGCGCAAACAATAGGAGCCAATAGCTCATCACAAGAAGCATTGCAGAATTAGTCGTCGGTTCAAACTGCAACAACAAACCGTTGTCTAAGGTCGCTGGCGACATTGCATAAATGCTGAAGCTCACCAACTATTGCTGTGGTTTTCAACCCAATTCCCCGTCAAGTCATTAAGACTAAGGGTAAAGTTTGAAAATTGCATGGGACGTCCGCCTTCGCCTTTGGCTTCGGAACAGATTCCATGGGGGGCATTTGTTGGCACTGAAATTTCCTAACCCAAAAACCCAAAATCCAGAAATACCAAATTTCTAGAAAAATCCCCAAATCCCTGAAATATCCAATTTCCATGAAATACCATATCCCCAGAAATTCCAAGAAATTCATAAACCCTGAACTATCCAATCTCCAAAAATCTAGAAATATCCTCAAAACCCAAAAAATCCTATTAATCCAAAATATTATTTCCCATAATTTTCTGTTTTTTATTCAGAATTAACCAGAATTGAAAGCCAGAGTTTTTAGTTTTTCAGATTTTTTTTTCATTTTTCAACTAATTACTATAGTAATCCAAATTAAGCAAAAATAAATAACACAATAAGATATTCACATTGAATTAGTAAAAGCCCAAAACAGTAATTATCATCAAGAATTAGACATCTTGGTGATTATTTAGTTAAACTAAATGAGTGACAGTAGGAATAATCAATGATTATCTATTGTCGACTGCGGAATATGATAATTTTTATTTGATTTAATTTTTATTTCTTTTGCGGGGCATGCCAATCTGTCGAACAGACAAAATTTGAGATCCGCTTGATGAGGGAAAAATGTATGTCCATTTGTTGGACAAGTGCGGCTATTTTTTTTAACATATTTGTTTATTTTATCAGGCGATTAGGGTTACGTGTACTGGACCTCTTCTCTATCGATCGGAATCGATGTTAATTTACATCGGGCTTAATCAGATTAAACCCGAACACTCTTGATAGCAAAGTCGAGGTTTACATTTATATAGAAAATAAGAACACGATGATTTTTTATCAGACGAAATAGATTTTTTAAAAAGAGAGCATGGACTCTTTTGTGAGTTTAACATGCAATTTGAGGGACAAGTGGGTATGAACCCGAAGATTTATTTATATTTGAATGTGTTGTGTTTTTCAGCAGAATTTCCGCATGGGCAGAGTTTCCGCACAAAAATATACACGAACATATTTGATGAACATATGGTCGTATTTTTTGGCAGAGTCTCCGTATGGACAGCGTTTCCCCATAAAATACACACATATGAACATATATGTTGTGAATATATGAGTATGCCTTCGGCAGAGTCCCTGCTTGGACAGAGTCTCCTTATGGAGGCTTGCACATATGAACACAAACATATTTTACTCTCGTGGAGACTTGCTCGACATGAGGGAAATAACATAAACATGTTTAAATGTTTATCCCCATGGAGACTAACTCGACGTGGAAACATTTGAACATGAGAATATTTGATATTTAAATATTTTATGTCCACAGAGACTAACTCAATGTGAAAAATATTTAAACATCGGAACACATGAACATGTTTAAATATTTATACTCATGGAGACTAACTCGACATGGAAAAATATTTAAACACTGGAACACATGAACACACGAACATTTAACATTTTCAACTCCATGGAGACTAACGTGACATGGAGATATAAACATGTATATTTAGATTTTAAACCCCCCCATGGAGACTAATTCGACATGGGAGGAATTTACAAAAATTTCGTAGTCGGAGGGGGGGACGGGACGACCTTGACTTGCCGGAGGCGAATACCTTCCCCAACAAGTCACTTCTTTTTCGATCTTCCGATTTGCCGACTGAACCCCCTTTGCCATCGGGCTACATAGGGTATTTATAGGGGTTTTCCCCCTTTACATGGGAAGAGAGAGAGGTAACCGGGGGGAGGTTCCCCCGGTTAAGGAGTTTTCCTTAACCGGGGGAGGTCCCCCCGGTTAAGGAACCCTTAACCGGACTCCGGTTGGAGGTTTCTTGACCCGGGGACTCCTTCCCCTGATTTTCTATAATATCCCCTCCTCGGACCTCACCGGGGAGTGTTTTGATGGCGTGAAGACTCCTTCATTTCTTGAAGATCTCCGGACGACGAAGTGCTTGAATTTGGATTTTTGCAAGTGCTTGGTGCTTCTCCTTGCAAGTGATTCTCGAGTTGTAATTTCCTTTGAATTCTGGGTCTTGTTGACCTCATGTCGCTGAAGATTCTTTAAAACTTGTCTTCTTCGAAGCATTGTTCTTCCCGAACTTGTACTTCATTGAAGGATTTGGTGTTGACTTTCACAACAAGTCTTTCTCTTTAACTTGAAAAAGATTTGGACCCAATATTACCTAAGTAACTATTGGATCAATATAAATATCTTCTAGCATTCCTTTATGGATATCCATTGCAAACTTTCGGGGTTCAACATCTATCTTAAACATTTGTTGTTATTTTTGTTTAAACAAGAATTAACAAAGTTTAAAGTTTAACATTTTCACAATTAAAAGTCCACAACATTAACAAGAATAAATAAGAATAAAAATAAAATGCAAATATTTAACAGATTGACAATTTAACTTTTAATAAAATTCTTCAGAAAAGCTGGTCAATAGTGGGCCAATAAAAAAGCACATGTGATGGGTCTTTTCACTCCCATCGCATGAGATAGGAGGGGAGGTGCCTGGGCAGGTTAAAAAGCACATTTGATGGGTGCTAGGTTATATAGGTGCTAGGCCAGACAAGCATGGAGCAGGTGCCTGGGCAGCTCATAGGTGCACAAAAAGGTGCCTGAGCAGGGAGCACAGGCACACTTGTGAACAGTGTATGGAGATTTCGATGGCCTATTTCAGGGTTCTCATTCCTTGGACCCTCTCTGAGACCGAAAACTTATGAGATTTCAGGGGCTATGTCTGTTTGTGTCTTTGGTCCTATTAAAGGCTCGAATTCTAAACCCAAAACCTAGGCTTGAGTTAAGGGAATCCTCTACTAATAAAGAGGAAAGGCTCTCACGTATTATCTGATGTGGCACTAAACCTCAACTAGTCCCATTAGCACCCTGTCCTTGTTTCTTACCTATTTGTCTTTGTGGCAAATGATAAGGGAAGACCTTTTCGATAGGGGTGAACACGGGTCGGTTTGGTCCGAGTTGGTTCATTTTTTGGCCAACCCGAATTGAATCGAATCCCAAGGCCAACCCAAACCGAAGTCTAATGCCCTTATATTGCAAACACGTGCTTGGTTTGATGGCTAAGGTGCTGGCCATTCCCTACGGAGGTGTAGGGTTTGAATCTTAGTTTTGCCCCGTTTTTTTGACAAAAATTGACAGTTTTGGTTTACAAATACACATAATATATATATATATATATATATATATATATATATATATATATATATTCAGTTTACTCGGTTTCAAAAAGTGAAACCGAACTGAATTCCGTAGGGGCCCAAACCGAACCGAACCGGTCGGTTGAACCAAATTCTGAACAGCCCTACTTTTGGAGACCTTTGTAGGTTGCTCGTGCATCCATCATGGAATACAGAATTGACCGGGATTGGCAGAATCGGGCGGATCGGGATTGGGATCAGCTATGGCCGATCCGGTCTATTCCAGATGATTCCGGCCAATCTAGGCCGGATCGGGATCTGTTGTGACGGAACGCCTCGGCCAAGCCCGTTAAACCAATAACGCACTTGATCCGAGTCTGCCTCCCGCGAACGGGCCGTAGCCTCGCAAGGGAAACCAAACCACAGTCCGTGTAAACATAAAGGAACACACCACATTTCATATATAATTTTTCACAATTTACATAGCCACAATCCATTAAAACTGAAAAGGTGTACAAAAGTCTGGGGCATACCCCGAGGTACAACAAAAGAAAGTAAACAACTACAAAATTACAAGGCTACAAGGCTACACTGCTGAAGTACTACTCTGCTGGAGGTACTGACCCTGCTTCGCTACGACGCGGCCCAGAACTGGACGTCGGACGGGAAACGTCCTCCTCGCCCTCACCTGTGGGGGTAGGGGTGAGTCTCTCTAGTCACTGGCTCAGTAGGGAACTCCCCCAAAGCCGAACAAACCACAAACCACAGGTACAAAACAGTAAACAGTACCAACAACATATAAAACAGCTAAGCAAGTAAGTAAAGCTGTAAAAGTACTCACCGTCTGTCGACTACGAGAAACAACTGTAGTAACTAAACGGCAAACCCAAACAGGTGTACAAGCCAAAGTAGAGACAGCCAACACGAGCCACGTAAACTGGTTCGCGACACCAGAAACTGACTCGGACAACTAACACAGGTCCACCTCTCAGTCTCGCAGCCACGGACAAAAGGTCCAGCTGCCGCTCCACGTAAAAAGGTCAAACAACTGTGGAGACCAACTAAAACACCACAACCTGCAAACCACACGGTCACAGGCCCATGCCTGGCACCTCCAGTGACCCTGGCCTGGGCTCGCTAGAGTGAGGCACTGGTAAAGGACTAGCTGGGGTCCAGTACGTCTACTGGTGTCCGTACCCCCAACTACGAGCGCGCTACAAGTGACTAAAAACAACCACAACTGTCACTGTCCCACTGTCGTCTTTCCCTCAGCCGGATGTACAACTCTAACACAAGAGTGAGGGTGTCCAGGTCAGACGACACAGACCTCGACGGTACAACACAAGTACCGGGACAAAGCCCCGAGCTAACAGCCTGGCTCACAAAGAACCTGGGGCACCCAACTGGAGAGGTAACCACGGTAGGCGTCGTACTACTCGTCACGTACACAAAACCACGTGCACGTCACACACAAACCACGTGAAACCTCACGTAAACCACAAGTAACCACTGGTCCACTACACGTGAACCCAACTGACTCGCGTACACAACGCGCAGTCACCGAAGTAAACAATTAACAGCATACCTTGTATGCTAAACACGTAAACCAAGTGCACTCAGTGCACCTCATACGTTAACACCCACGCATTAACGATAAAACACCATAAATAGCCATTTCTGTTCATATAGGAGTAGGCGGCTACATCGATTGCCGCTTACAGGAAGTAGACGGCAAGGTCCCTGGCCGTCAACCTCCTGGCTGAAGATCTTGGCGGCAAACGATGTTGACGCCAAGTTCCCCGGCCTTAAACCCTGCAATCCGGTCCTGCGGGTTTTCCATTCATTCATATTACAGAAAAACATGTAAATGCTATTCCTCTAGCATGATAGAACCCAATACAACCCAATTATACATGCTTTACACATTAAACTACACAAACCACCCATTATCCCGCATTGTGCAACTCTATCCAAACATGGATTATCATGCTGGTTCAAGTGATTATGATGTGTTTTAATGTTCCTACGGAGCTACCAGGGTTCGTCCCCTACCTCAGAACGCGTTAGAATCTCCTGCAATCCCCCGGTTTACGCCGAGCCCTCCGCGAGCTCCCACGCGAATTGCACCACGCCGCGACGTTTGCTCGCGCAATTCGGCGACGCCGCGCGTCTCACGATCGACCAGCCACTCCTCGATACCTGTTAAAACCTTCAGAAACACCAGGGCGCGAAGCTGGGGCAAGAGGGAGAGAGGGTGAGCTGAGAGAGCTGCCCTCGGGTGAACATATAACCTGCTGAACTGACAGGTTGGCGTCAACCCCCTTGTCGCCCACATGCACCGCCAGACTAAACGTCCACAAAAGCTGCCGCCAAGTTCAAGAAGTCAACGTCATAAACCTGGTCGCCAACAGTAAACGACCACCCCTTGGACGCCAACTCAGACAGAACAGCAGCAGGTCCTATTCCAATTCAGGACCTACCCTGCTCTTCACTTGCTCAAGCCACGCAATCACACCATACATTCCACACACCCAACTCACATTGGCCTCACAACGGCCGCCACAACCACAATGCACATGATCCGCATGGATCCGAAAAGCACGCGACGTTACATCTGTGGGGTCCAATTCCCGACCCCGATCTGATTCAGAATTCCATGACATCCATCCTGTCCTGCAGACCTTTTTTTCCCCCTTGTGATATTTAAACTAGAGCTTCTGCCATGAGTGCAACTGATTACTGTGAATTTGTCACAATTTTTCTGATTGATTCGACAACAAATTTTGATGATAAAGTGACGGAGACCGTGACTCGTGACGGACGTGGAACAAGACTCGAGACTGCAGACGACCGGCGATATATTGACATCAATTTATTTTATTATGTAATTTTTATTTTTGTGGAGTTTGATTTAGTCAGTTAGAATGAAGAATCTAAATTTAAGGTAAGAAAGGTTTATTAGCAGGTGAGGGACAAGATTGCTATTTTGTCATTTGTTTTAAGGTTGCTTTAGTCTTTTCATTTTGATGTCTTTTGGCCTTTCGAGAGTCTTTTGGCCTTTCGAGAATGGTCTATTGGCCTTTCTATATATGTAATAGCTCACTGCTATGAGAAGGGGAGAATGAATGAAAAGTTTGCTTTGGAGAACTGAATAGTTGCAGCTGTGCATGTGTGTGCCTGGAGGCTCCCGGGAAGGGAGGGTGTGAAGCCCCACCGCCTCCCTCTTCTCCTTCCTCCTCTCCCGTCTTCTTCCTCCCACTGCTCTGTCTCTCTTCTTCACCCCACTGTCTGCGCCTTCTCTTTCTCTCTCAGTTCTCTCTCTCGTTTCTCCCGGTTTCTCTCTCCCTCTCTCCTGTTCGCAAATCCCTCCCGGAGCCACTGCTTGCCACCCCGCAGTTCACCCGTGCCAGCCAACACCAGCGCCGTCCGCCACCTGTTGCGGACCCAGTACGTTTCGTCACCCGGCTCCCAAACGCGCCCCTGCGCGGCGGTCAGCACCCACCCAGCCGCCCCAACGCGTGGTCTCCGGCCGGACACCTCGGACCCTCCCTCGCGAACGCAGGGGACCGAACCACGCCCCACCCCTGAGTGCGGTCAGCCGCGCCACCTTCCAGACGCAGCCCCCGGGCCCAGGCGCACCGCGGCCAACTCACCCAGGTGCACCCCGCCTCTCTTCCCAATGCGCCCCAGTCCGCGAAGCCCCGGGCGGCCAACCCCGTACGCCTCGTCAACCGGCACTCAGACGCGCCCCTGCGCGCGGTCGGCACCCAGCCGCCCCATCGCGGGATCCCCGGTCGGGCGCCTCGGCCCATCCTTCGCGAACGCGGGCACGAGCCGCAAACCCCCCCCCTCTGCTCGCGGTTAACCATGCCGCACCCCCCTGCCCTGCCGCCTCCCTGCGTCGCCTTCCACCAACCTAGCGCCAACCCGCCTCCGCCCTGCTCTCCCACGCCAGCGCCCCTACTGCGCACGAACTGGCCAGCCGCTGGGCCGTGCCTGCTCAGTCGCCCCGAGCACCCAGGCCACTGGTCCCTTCGGTCCTCCTCCACCCGGACGCGCCGGTTTCCACCCCCAACTGCCGGATTCCATTTTCCCCGCCCCTCCATCATGTTGGACGTTCGTGGCTGCTGGTCTGCGCTGACCTCTTCGCTCCGGCCATCCTGGGACGGACCTCGCCTTCCCCGTCGCTGCACGCCCCCGCCCCTGCTCGCAGACGTCTCCCGCTGCGAACGCCCGTGGCACTCGCCACCTCGCCGTGCCGCCGCGGTCAGCGATGGGGACTCGCTGTGTGTCCTCCATCGCTCGCACCTTCGCACCGGACGCCCCAGGCAGCAGGAACCACCCCGGCCTCCTTCTGCCGGACACCATCAAGCAGCGCCTCTATTCGGCCAACCCCCGCACGTCGGCCGCCAGGCCTCCAGGTCAGACTTTTGCTATCCTGCAGATCTGTCCCGCATCATAAAGCCTTGGTTATATGCTGTCTGAGGGTTTCTATTCCACAATGATTGTATTATGTCATATGCTTCACATAGCATCCCATGAATTATCGCTTGTTAGTTTATTATTACTTCATCATCATCATCATCATCATCAGAGCCTTATCCCATTATTTGGGGTTGGCTACATGAATACTTTTCCGTCAAAAATTCTATCAAGTGCTATAGTTGTGTTTAAACTCAAGAAATCCAAGCCTTTCCTAATAACATCGCACCATCTCATTTTAGGCATTTCTCTAGCTCTTTTAGCGGTATCCACTAAGATTTTGTCACATCTTTTAACCGGCGCCGAGTTAGGGCAACGATGCACGTGTCCAAACCACTTAAGCCTATTTTCTCTCATTTTCTATCAATTGGAGCTATCCCCAAATTCTCACGGAAACGCTCATTCCTAATCTTATCTTTCTTAGTTTTACCACACATCCATCTCAACATCCTCATCTCCGCCACACACATTTTGTTAATGTATTCATTTCGCACTGCCCAACACTCGGTACCATATAATAAAGCAGGTCTCACTGCCATTCTATAAAACTTTCCTTTATATTTCACTGGTATACGACGATCGCAGAGGACTTCTGATGCACTTCTCCATTTTTGCCCACCTGCCTTAATCTTGTGTGCCATATCGTCATAAATCTCTCCATTCTCTTGGATGATAGACCCTAAGTATCGAAAGTTACTACTCTTAGGAATGTCTTGTCCATCAATTTGAACCATATTTTTTGTAACACCCTCTTATTATTATAATTATAATGCATAAACTCTAACTTACTCCTACTGATTTTAAAACCTTTAGATTCCAAGGCATGCCTCCAACTTTCTAGCTTAGCATTTAAACCATCAATACTCTCATCAATTAAGACAATATCATCCGCAAATAATATACACCAAGGGATATCATCATGCAATTACTTAGTTACCTCGTCTATAACTAGAGCAAAGAGATACGGGCTTAGAGCAGAATATTAATGCAAACCTACTGTGGCCGAAAATTCACAAGTCTCTCCAGCAATAGTTCTCACACTAGTAGTGGCACCTCGTACATATCCTGGATCAAGTCAACATATCCTTGAGAAACTCCCTTCTTTGTTAATGTCCACCAAATCAAATCACTCGGTACTCGATCATATGTCTTCTCTAAAACAAGAAAAACCATATAAAATCTCTTCTCATCTCTCTATACTTCTCTATTAACTGCCTGTTGGAACGTGGAATTATCTTTAAATAAAGCCCCTTCGATGCTTTCGCCTCGGAGGCTTTATATTTTCGCTGCGGGCGTGCCAGATTGTTTACAGGAAACAGACAAAGATTTATTTTATGAGGTGCATTGGGTGTAAATCTTGAAGCCCTCGAATATTTCATTTCACTTTTTCCGCGTGCGCTCGTATTTTCAAGGCGATTGGAGTGGTCGTGTACTGGACCGTTCCTCACCGACCGAAGTCGGTGTTTCATTTACATCGAGTAAAAACTCGAACACCTTCGATGCGATACGTTTGTTAAAAGACCTTATGCCGAAGTTTAGAAGAAATAGATGACGAGTAAATTTCCACAAATTGCTCAAGTGCATTCATGACATTCACATCGACGCCTTTAATGGGATTTTGTATCTCCATTAGGCGTTTACAATATATGCCATTTACATTTGCGCTCGCGGCGGGGTGTTTGTGCCTCTGTCGGGCGTCTACATAATACAACATTTTGTTTTCGCTCGCAACGGGGTGTTTGTGCCTCCGTCGGGCGTGTACAACATGTGACGATTACATTTATGTCGACGACGGGGTGTTTGTGCCTCCGTCGGGCATGTACAACATGTCATTTCATTTGCGCTCACAACGAGGTGTATGTGCCTCCATTGGGCATTTACAAAGCATGTCATTTCATTCATGTCGACGACGGGGTGTTTGTGCCTCCGTCGGACCTTTACACGTTATCATGTTTGCATTTTCGTCGACAACGGGGCACTTATGCCTCCGTCCGACAACACTCCCTAACGTGTGCCATTTCGTGACACCGGAGGACTCATGCAACAACAATACTGGATGTCGGGTCTTATATGATGACCTGCAGAGTGATCAGCAGGAGCTTTCCTCCCAGCAGCACGAACAGGGCAAAGAGGCCCGAAGCACGCCCACGGAAAGCGGAGAGAATCCTCGACGCTCGGGGAACTTAAGCGCGAGAGCGAGAGTCTTGGGTGGGTTTTCTTCCCAGGAACGCGCGCCTTTGCCATGACTTTCTTGGACATCCCGACCGTTTTCTGGCTTTCTGGGACATCCCTGTCATTTGGTGACTTTCTCGGACATCCCGGCCGTTTTCTGGCTTTATGGGACATCCCTGACATTTTCTGGCTTTCTCGGACATCTCGGCCATTTTCTGGCTTTCTGGGACATTCCTGGCAGTTCCTGGCTTTCTAGGACATCCCGGCCGTTTTCTGGCTTCATGGGACATTTCTATCATTTTCTGGCTTTTTCGGACATCCTGGCCGTTTTCTGGCTTTCCCGGACATCTCTGCCATTTTCTAGCATTTTGGGACATCTCTGTCGTTTTCTGGCTTTCCTGAACATCCTGGCCGTTTTCTGGCTTTATGGGACATCCCTGTCATTTGGTGACATTTCCCGAGAACTCCCCTCGAGTCCGGCTTCAAGTCACACCCAGGAGAGCGCACGCCACTTCATAGAAGCGACGTGGGTCCCGCTCCACGGGGTTGGACGAGAGACGCGAACCGTCAGACTATCTTTGCCATCTCCCGCACCGCAAGGACGTATCCACGATTTTTCGGGCAGTAGAGTATTTATGCAATTCTATCCTTCATGGGGATATTTCTGTAATTTTATCCTTCGTGGGGATATTTCTGCAATTTTATCCTTCACGGGGATATTTCTTCAATTTTCTCAGAAGCAGGGGTATTCCTGCGAACTTTCGAGACATTTCTGTAAATTTCCCCATAATCGGGACACTTGTGCAATTTTTACACCTTTCAGGGGTCTTTCTGCAATTTTCTGCTCTTTCCAGGGGACTTCTGTGCAATTTTACAGAAGCTTGGGCTCGTGCACGGGGCATATGTGCGATTTTATACACATGCACAAATTTCCTTCTCCCCAGGGGCCTTTGTGTAATTTTACACAAACTGGATCCCCCACGGGGTCTTCATACGGGGAACAAACATCTCCCCCCCCAAAGGAGGGAGACTTCTCCTCAGCGCTAGGAGAGTCCGCCCCAAGTTTCGCCAGAGTGGGGGAGAGAGCCCGCAGGCGGGGGTGGAAGGGACACCCGCGCCGGAGTGGGCCCCGCGCAGGGGTGGGCCGCCAGACCACCCGAGCGTTGGCCTAGTGCGGGTGGCCGCGCGGGCCCCGCGCGCAGGCCTGGCGCGGGTGGCCCTGGCGCTGGCCTGACTGGTTTTTTTTTTTCCTTTTCTTTTCTTTTTCTCTTCTTCTCTTTTTTTTTTCTTTCTTTCTCTCTCTCTTTTTTTCTTTTGGAGTTTTGGGGGGATTTTCCCCTCTCTCTCTCTCTTTTTTTGTTTTAATTTTTTTGGTGCCAACACTGCCATAATAAGAAAATAGCTTATGTAGTAGATCTACTTAGCATAAAATCAAACTGATTTTCTGATGCCGTAGTCATACATCACATTCGTTTCTCGATTACTCTTTCTCAAAGTTTCATAGTGTGAATTATAAGCTTAATTCCACAGTAATTATTACAGTTTTGAATATCCTCTTTGTTTTTATAGAAAGGAACCACGACACTTTTTCTCCATTCTTCTAGCATTCTCCGTTCCTTCAAAATTTTATTGAAAATTTAGTTAACCACTTAATACCAATGTCTCTTAAGGCTTTCCACACTTCAATAGGTATGCCATCCGGTCCTAAGGCCTTGCCCAATTTCATTTTTCTTAAAGCATCACCCACTTTTGATATCTTAATACGCCTGAAATATTGATATTTATCACATTTTGTTGACTCATGATTTTCTTCTAAAGAGACATCCTTAAAGCATGGTTTGGCGTGGCGGAACGAATTGATCTGATTCGGCCGAATCGGATCGAATCAGGAGAAACCCGATTCGCCCGATTCCCATCGAATCGGACGATTCCCATCCGATTCCCATGCGAATCGGCCCGATTCAGGCGAATCGTGGCGAATCAGGAAAAACCCGATTCGCCCCGATTCCCCGATGCGTCGAACCTTGCCTTAAAACAATCTCTATTAAGTAATTTCTGAAAATAGCTACACCATCTCTCTTTAACCTCTAGATCCTTAACTAAAACCTTTTGATCTTCATCCTTAATACAACGAACATGATTTAGATCTCTACTTTTTTTTTTCTTAATTTAGCAAGTTTAAATATATCTTTTTCACCCTATCGGGTTCCTAGTTATTATATAATTCTTCAAATGCCTTTGATTTAGCTTCGCTAACTATTCTTTTAGCCCTCTTTTTAGTTGTTTTATAAGCTTCTAAAGTTTGACTAATTTTGTTACTTTGTCAAGCCTAAAAACAATCTCTTTTAACTCTAATAGTATTTTGGATTTCCTCACTCCACCACCAAGTCTCTTTCTACATTCCTTTTGCCTTTAGATTCATCTAAGAGTTGTTTTGCTACATTCTTTATACAATTTGCAACATTATTCCACATTACATTAACTTCTTGGTCTAAATTTCGAATATTTTCTTTTACTAGATGATTTTTAAATGTTTCCAAATTTTTTCTTTTCAAATTCCACCACTTAATCTTAGAGCAATTATTTATGATAGTTTTTCTTTTAAATTTTGGGATAAGGACATCTATTGCTAGTAACCTATGTTGTGGGGCTAAACTCTCTTTACGAATAACTTTGCAATAGTGTATTATTACTTAATGCATTTAAAACTTTGGTGGCTGGGCTATGGATATCAAGGATATGTTTCATATAAATAAAGCTTGATAATTAATGTGCCATTTACTGGAGCGAGGTAATTTATGATTTCTTATTGGGTAGAAGCTGCAATTGTATACAAGGTCGGCTAGAAGCATTATGCATTATGTGCCCTAGCTAAAATCTGATCATAAATTTTCTTTTAGGAAAAGAGAACTTTTGCCTCGTTCATGTGAGCCTTATACCAGTCTTGGGTGTGGTTGGCGAGCAGGTACTTTTTCTGTATCCTTTTCTTTAGATAACTCTGGTAATTGCAAAGCAATGTTTCTTTTGTATATTTGAAAATGTTGCTTCTGGGGCTCAATCAAGTTTGCCTAGCCTTCCACCATTGTCTATTCTATAATATTGTCATTGCTTTTTGATATTAATGGGTGTTTCTCCCTTTTTCTTTTGTTTACAGAAAACAAAGCCAACTCAACATAGTGTTCGGGAATTAAGAGCATTAGGCCTGACACCTGATCTTCTGGTATGCCGCTCTGCACAGGTATTTCTGACTCTACAACAACATCCCAATATTTCAAGTGTTTAAATTTTTGCGCTTGCACTCTATGAGTGATCTGGCCATGTTATTGTCTCTTATCTTATTTTCATGTGTTGATGCGTGGTGCAAATCTCTTATAACTCTGGTTGCATCAAATGATTGCTTCTTGCCAATCTGAAGAATGATTGTGAAGATGCAAGCCAAACTAGAAAATAAGGGAATTATCTAGTTTTCAATGAAGACTGAGTTGTATGGCCTTCTTTTACTCGTCAATGTTTAGATCAGCAATTCAAGTTCACTTTCATTAAGACTAACACCATCTAAGATCTTTTTCATGTGAATATTGTATCATGCTTCCTGAACAGTCTCCTTTCACGCTTCCACCTCTCACCATAGTTTTCTTCTTCTTATAATTTACTAAATATACTGTAGGTGACTTTGATAGCTCAGAGCCTCAGACATTGAGTCCATTAATCCCAATTGGATGGGATCATCTGCCCATTTGCTTAGTTAGTCCTGATTGTGAAGTCCATTAAGCCCAATTGACCAATTAGCAAACAACATGGTTTAGACCACAAAGTCCACTTAGCCTAGTTGGCTGAGTTTGCTCGGACCACTTAGTCCTAGCAGTTCTAATCGGCTCAATTGGCCAATCCACATTATAATTGGGCAAAGGATTATGGATCAAGCCACTAACATAAATTGGTTCAATTGCTGAATCACTTGACCTTTCCATGCTCAACTAGTGAACATACCTTGCACATTGAATGTAAACCAGTCAACCTGACCTAAATATTGTTGTAATCTTTTTTTTATTATGATGTTTTATAGGGTGTTTGGTTGCAGTTTTTTTAAAATCTCTTTCTAACTAAAAAATTATAGTATGTCAATTTTTGACTGAAATTTTAAAATTGAGGAAAACTGCTACTATCTGTTTGGCAGAACTGGCACAATTTTTAAAATTTGTGTACACCTATTTGGTAGACACTTTTCACTCTATTATTTTTTATAGTGAAAGTGACAAACATATTTCAAAAGGAGTTTTGTACCCAACTAGTTGATGCGCTTTTTCCAACATGATGGTGTTCTACCAATAATTTAGTTAGGTACGTTAATCGTGTTTGATCCCACTTCAACCTTTCATTAAGACCACTTGCAGAAGATGCTTGTGTTTCAGACATCCTGAATTCATAAAATAAACATGCTGAATTCAAGATAATAGACCTCTTGAATTTATAAATAGACATGCTGTTTTTATTCAAAGATTCACAAATTAGCAAGGTAATAATTTGCCACAGTGTGGGGTTTTATAGAGAGGTGGGACAGCATGCTACAGTGTACAGTGTGTATATAAACATGGAAAGGGGGGGGGGAGGGGTCTTCCAGTGGGAGACATAGGGCAGGGAGGGGGGGCTTCTGCGGCAGGGAGGGTGGGGGCTTTTGCGGCAGGGAGGGTGTGGGGGGGGGGGTCTTTTGGGGATGAAGGGGAGGGGGGGCGGGGCTTCTGTGGCAGGGAAAGGGAGGGGGGGCTTCTGTGGCAGAGCGCCACTGGCACGAGGTGGGTGGGGGGAGGGGGTTCCGGGGACGAGGGCGAAGGGGGGCGGGGGGCTTCTGCGGGGGGGAGGGGTGTTCCGGCGGCGGGGGGCTTCTGCGGGGGGGGGGGGGGGGGGGGTTCCGGCGGCGGTGGCAGAGCGCCGCTGGTGCGAGGAGGGGAAATTGCTCGATCCATGTTTTTATTTCGGGAGAGATTTATACGGGATAGGATTTCTTCTCCAAAATAAGAAACGGCTTGCCAAACATGGTCTTCGTGGCTATCTATTTTTCTTTTTAAATTTGAGGAAAAAAATTGATAAAAAAGTGCAACCAAACACTCTATTAGGGTTGCTATAGTTGGAAAGACACTTAATGAAAAATTGTGAGGTCATAGTATTGGTGCCCATCATGGATGTAAATGTAGGATGGGTACTACCTTGAGGTTCATGTGGGTTCCAACCTGGTGACTGCATTGGGCTGGGCATGGGGTCTATTGCCTGTGATGTGTTTGGCCTCTCCATACGTCTGGCTGCTAGTGATTCAGGTTTAATCTTCTGTGGGGTGAGTTTGCTCTTGATATTCTTTTTTCAACAAAGCATGTTTTATTGATGGTTATTTTCTCAGTGTGCATGTAGGCGAATCTAATTCTGGTATTTTGGGCAATATCCTTGTAACCTTGTCCAAAACCAAGCATTTCTTCTCTCTTTAAATTCAATCAAACCTAAACCCAAAAATATCCAAAGTTGTGGAAATACCTGTGTTAATAAAAACTCAATGAAGATCACATAAAAATCTAAAAAAATGTAAAAGTCACCTAAGATACTCAAAATACCCCCGAATTCTTTAAAGTCATTTTATTGAAGTTTGTAAATTATTTTATTGAAGGCTTTAACCAAGCAGTTAACGAGGGAATTATATACAGAAGTTGACCTCCAATCTATGTGGACTTTGATGACCAATTTTCAAATGGTCTAATGCAGCAAAGGAGTTCGTCAAATATACCTGACTAGGCACATAGAATTTATAGGTGATAGTGTCTAATGAAGTGGACTCCACTTTTCTATTCACATCTTTGAGGGGCATTTCTTAAGCCCATCTTCAGAAATATTCTGTTGCTGCCATCTTTTTCTATCATTGGAAGACGAGAAGTGGGCTGATAATGTCCATACCTCATTCTGCAAATGGCCATCTTGGGTGGTTGGATGAAGTAGATTTGGTGGACTTATTAAGAACCCACATAAACTTGACATTGGGGACAAACTTTTCACAGTCTATAAACATAGTTGGCTAAAAGAAGCCCTTGTTCTTCATCACCTTCCTTCTCTCTTTAGCAGAAAGGCATCGGAGAAGAGCAGCTTTTTACCTTCAAGTTTTTCTTGTGCTGGCAGGATCCCAGAGAAGTGTTGTCCTTTTATAACCTTCTGTATGTGATAGCAAATTACATCGAAATGGGTGCCAACTTCCGTCGCCTACTTGATAGGATAGGCTGAGAGATGACCTGATCTTTAACTGCAATGTTATAAGCTTAAAAGGATTCTTTCTCATGATTCTATGAAAAGGATACGTAATTGAGCAAGAAACATTTATAAAGAAAGAAGAGGGCATACTTCTATCATCCTCACTTTCTTGATCTGAATGCAAGATAGATGGAGAAATTAGTAGAGGAATGACCAGTGGACGCAAAGGCCTTGAGGCTTCCTCCATAGCATCATTACTTTGCTTCCATGATCCATCTATCTACCTTGTCCATGTCTTCAAGCATTTGGATCCTGGGAGCTCCCGAGGAAGACACTCTGCTTATGGTTGCTGTGCACATGGAGCTGAGGATCAGTCTTATATTGTGGCTGCCTAGATGCCTGAGGGCTAGGACTGGTGTTGAACTCCAAAATATATATATATTTAAAAAAACTACAAACAACCAAAAAAAAAGAACGAGAAAGGAGAGGCCACCCTCCTGGTTTGACCAACTCTCCCAGTGGCTTGCCTACCAGGAGACCACTCTCCCGGTTTGGCCAACAAGGAGAGTACTCTTCCAGTCGCCTATGGTGTAAAAGAGAAAGGAGAAAAAGAGGAAAAGAGAAAACTTATCGGGACTCGGGAGGACTCTCTCCTTCTGGGAATACAGGGAGAGTTTGCTTTCCCATCTCTATAAAAGGGGAGGAACTGGGCCTTGGAAATCCATCTTGGGGGAGGAAGAAGAAGACACAGCACAAGGGCAGAAGGAGAAGAAGCCGCTGAAGACCTGTTGCTTCAGAAAGCCAAGTCCCTGCTGCGCAGGACTTGAGCCCTGTTTAAGGGAATTTTCTACAAAAGTTTCTATTTGGATGGGTTATTGTAAATTCATGATGGAGGTTTGATATTTATCTCATGGAACAAAAGAAGTATTGTGCAAAGTCAATTTCCGAGATTACTTGCCTTCAACAACTTGAATTTTCCATGAATTGCAGAAATTTCAATTATACCCAGAAAGGTAATTGCACAAATACCCAGAGCAAGGTTCGACGCATCGGGGAATTGGGGCGAATAGGGTTTTTCCTGATCCGCCATGATTCGCCTGAATCAGGCTGATTCTCATGGGAATCGGATGGGAATCGGTCTGATTCGATGGGAATCGGGCGAATCGGGTTTCTCCTGATTCGATCCAATTCGGCCGAATCGGACCGATTCGATCCGCCACGCCAAACCATGACCCAGAGTGTGTTAAAATTGTAATAAAATCCTTGAAATGTGACAAATTGCAGAAGTACCTTCTGCTGTTCAAACATTGCAGATATATCTTTGGCTGTTCTTAAATTGCAGAAAAGTCCGTGAAAAGTGACAAATCAGAAATATCTTCTGCTAAACAGAAGTTGCAGAAATACCCAGAAAGGGTCGGAAATTTCAGAAATATCTAGAAATGGTAAGAAATTGCAGAAATATCCAGAAAGGGTATAAAATTGCAGAAATATCCAGAAAGGGTAGAAAATTGCAAAAAAATCCAGAAAGGGTCAGAAACTGCAGAAATACCGAGAAAGGGTTAGAAACTACGGGAATACCCAAAAAGGTAGGAAATTGCAGAAATACCCATAAAGGGTGGAAAATGTAGAAATGCCCAAAAATGGTAAGAAATTGCACAAATACCCAAAAAGGTAAGGAATTGCAGAAATGCTCAGAAAGCGTCCCAAGTTACAAATATACCCCCGTCTTGGGTGAAAATGTTCTTTGGAGACAACAAGTCAACTTAATGGTCTGAGCACAATCAAAAGAGTGATTATCATCTTGGCGATCTAACGGTCCGATTATGATGAATTCAAGTTCAACTGTCCGATTACGATGAAATTCAAATTCAACAATCTGATTGCGATGAAATTTAAATCCAACGACCCAATTGTAATGAAATTCGAGTTCAACAGTCCAATTGTGATGAAATTCAACAGTTTGATCTTGATGAAATTCAAATCCAACGGTCTGATCATGATCAAATTTAAGTTCAATGGTCTGATTGTGATGAAGTTCAAATTTGACTGTCCGATAATGACATAAGCAAAGTCAATGACCTGTTCGTGACAGAAGCAAAATCAATGGATCCAAATGCAGATTGAAGTAAGTTCAAAGGGTCCGACTGTGACCAAATGTAATCTGAAGACCCGATTATGTGATTGGGGCCATTTGTAAAAGTCTTGAAAGACCAATTGTAATTCAAATTACATATGTTCAAAGAAATGAAGTCTTCGAATTTCTTTGCAAGAGTGTACCCATAATGGGTGATCATCAAGGTCATTATTGTCACAATAAATAGAGGCAAAAGGCGTTCTTTGACAATTAATCAGAGATGTTCAGGCTTGTTCTGATGTAAAGTAACAGTGATTTTGGTATGTGGGGAAAGGTCCAGTACATGAACCCTAAATTGTCTAATAAATCAAGTATGCAGAATTAATGATTTGCCAAAAAGAAATATACACATCTATCTAACGAAATGGATATTAAAAAGAAATAAATTCTGGGTATAAAACAGAATGGCACGACTGGTGGGACCTTCCCTACCCTTCATCTCTCAGTCAAAGAACAATCTCGTCTCTATAAAAGTTATGACTCCATACTCTTGCAAGAAATAAAAAAAATAAATCCTTCTTGTTGAAGCTGCCTCGACCATGGTTGCTGTTGGGGCCATCAAAGCATGGATGGCATAGTCGGGTCGGGGTGCTGGGGCGGACCCAGCCGACCCCGACCCGAGTCGGGTCGGATCGGAGGATCCGCCCGACTCCATTGGAGTCTGGCCGATCCAGGATCGGCCAGCTTAAAAATGATAAAAAAATAAGGAAAAATCACAGAAAAATCAGGAAAAATTCTGTAAAAACATATAATAATAGAACATTTGGGTATATCTATAGTCGAGTTGCACATATGTTCATATTACAATACAGAGCAACGATAATTATGATACCTTATTTACCTGAACATCATTTAAGTAAATGTTATATTTGTAGTTTCATTTACTTAAGATATTACATGTAAATAAGAAAGTACCCCTCATTTGAATCTAATAAAAATATCAAAAAAATCATATCTCTTATCAATAAAAAGTCAACTCTCCAATTGAAGAAGAAAATCGCGATTTCGGTGATTTTAACGAAATGCTAACTTTCTAATCTCTCATAATTTGGCCTATCTAAAAATTTGATAATTCAAATAAACCATATGGAACACTAAAAATCCAAAGTCCGGTAAAAAAAGTCAAACGTGCATATGACTTCTCCAAGGGAGCCACTCTCTTACTGACAGCACTTAGCCTGCTTGAGACCTCTCAGGATTTGGTCAAACCTAAATTATCATCACTCAAAGTCATGAGAATTGTCACTTTCTAGTTTCTTTTCAATTAAAAAGTGAAAAATCACATGAGTTTAGGTCAAACCTAAGCTATCATTTTGGTCAAATCGAGGGGAGATTCCTCCGTGTGTTCCACATATGCCTAAAATGGGAATACAATAATTTACCTGAATAAGTTGAGGCAAAATTGAAAAGTCATGGAATGAAGGTGTCTGCATAGTGCTGAGTTTGCTAAATTCCCAATTTGCCTGGATTCCCCTAGCACTGCTAGGTTGCAGCATTATCCACCCTCAGTTCTCTGTTCTGGTACCTGAAACTTGTGACAGTCTGAATGCTTATAAGATCTTGCCCAGCAGTCTCTTCGTCCTTTGTTCTCCCCTTCATGCCTTTGTCATGCCTGCTCTCTTCTAACATTCAACATTCTACATTTCACCTCAAGGTTAGTCTGCATTTGTTTGAACATTGTCCATATCTTTCAATTTGTTTACTTATTGTCTGGTAATCTTGGACGTTGGCCTTTTTCTTCACATTACTTGCCAGATGAGTTATCTCTGTCTGGTCCCATCATAAGTCTTAGTGCTTTGCTGCCTTCTTTAGGCCAATAAATGGCTCATACTTGTTTTTTTACTAGGCAAACACATAAACTTCTTATTTTCATTCTTAATTTACCTTTTGATTCATAAAACCATCTTGTTGACATTCTTTTTTTGGGTTGATGTGATCAAGTACTGTATCTCTTGGGCTACTGCATATATTTTGTGTTCTAATTCCTCACAATTCCTGCAAATGGATGATTTAGTCACAGACTCACAATCTCTGTCCCAGAAGCCAATTTCTGCTATCTGCAGACTGCAAATCCTTTTTTTAATATGACCTTGCTACCTTTTCACCATGCTTCCTTTGTGCAATGTGAAAATTTGATGTATCTAAAATTTCAGCCTTTACGGGAAAGTACAAAGAGAAGCTTTCTCAGTTTTGTCATGTCCCGGTAAGATCTCTTAAACAACTTGGATTGGCAAAGTCAAAGCTTCTAGATTGCTCGTTCTATTTCTTTTGATGTCTGCAGATAAATGGATTGTTTGGTAACAAGGCTAGTGAGAGGCTTCTGGCTACCTTTTAGCTGCTGTCTTTTTGTATTTTGTCATTCTAATACATATGTTCCATTTTAACTTATGAAGAATTTATAACTTCTCTCATTATTCTTTTTCTGTGTATAGGCTGGTAATATTCTTAATATCCATGATGTTCCGAATATCTGGCATGTTCCCCTTTTACTTCGGGTAAGTGGACAGCTTGTAGCAAAAAACATTGTCATTCTCGTGAATAATCCATTTATCATTTGCCTCAATGATCAAAATTCAGGTCAGTGATTAAACATTTTTAGATACAAGACTCACTGTTCATAAGAAGAAAAAAGAGGAGGCTGAGATTGCTGAACTATGTGAGAAACAATGAATCAATATAACATGAAACATTTAAATCTAAACTTGCTCTAGAAACTGTGAGAGCCAGTTGGTCAACTAATTGGACTTTGGAAGTCGGAGCTAATCCTTTAGTGGTCTATCAATGGTTAGGTAAAAGCCTCTCCTTTTTAATGGAAAAGATGCTCATGTGATAGAAACCAAGTAGATAGGACCTGTTGAATCTTGAATTATATCACTTTTAGTCCATTATCTTGTCAACATTGCTCTATTATAGTCACTTGAATGACAAAAGGATTGCAACAGAGTTCAAAAGTTTGGTCCTTCTCAGGTCTTAGGCTAGGCAGTATTTTCCTTCCTTGTCAGTCAAAATGTGCAGTAATTTATTTTAAGTAATTTTTACATGTTCCTTAAATACTATTCTAATTAAGAAATTTTGCAGAACCAAAATGCTCACAATGCTATTTTGAGGCAATTGAACTGTTTCAGGCAAGTTTACCACCTGTCTGTCTTTATACATCACTTTCTGGTTTGCTAAAGTAATGCCAAGAACACTATTTCTACTTACTGTAGAAAACTTCTTCCAGTATTGCTACTCATCCCGATTTGGATAGATGGACAAATATGGCAGAGAGTTATGATGACCTCACTGATTCTGTAAGTTTCAGCTATGACTTACCGTTTCATGCTTGAAGTTTATTTGGTAAGAACTGATTGTTTCATTCTCTTATGCCATTGCTGCAACATGTTCTTGCAGGTTAAAATTGCCTTGGTTGGAAAATACACAGGTTTATCAGATTCTTATCTTTCTGTGGTAAAGGTATTGTTGCAGTTTGTTTGTGTTTATCTTCTTGTGGCTTAGTTGTTGAATACCCTATTTACGAAACAAGGTCATGGACAATACACCACCTTCCATAGGTTTATTGTTCGATGGAGTGATGCTTTTTGTTATCATATTGGAGTTGGTTTACTTGGTATTATGGTGAAATTATAGCCGGCTTAGGTTAAATTCTTGAAGTGTTAAATAATGGCAGTACCTCTTCATTCATCTCACATTGACATGGAAACATTGAAGAGTTCAATGTGTCTTTAATTTGTGAAGTTTCTTTATAGGGATAACATTAGGATCAGTGAAAGTGAAAAAAATGTTTTGAACTATGTTGTGTGTGACAGGCCCTTCTTCATGCATGTATTGCATGTTCCTTAAAGCCATCAATTGAATGGATAGCAGCTTCTGATCTTGAAGAGGAGAGTGCAAAGCTTGTATGAGCTCTTAGTCTTCCTCACGACTTAGTACTTCTACTTTGTTTATATTTCTCATTTCCTGTTTTGCTTGACTTTTGCAGGCACCAGAGATCCATGCCTCTGCATGGGAAACCCTTAAAGTAAGATTTAGTTTTACAAAGTTTAACTCTGTTTGTTACCCTAGTTGTGCCCACTGCCATGCTGCATGAACTGAAGAGAAGAAAAATAGTTCTATATGTTATACATAATCTTATTTCAATGTCAATTGTTAAGATTGTTAATATAATTTTCGCATATCAGAGTGCTGCCTGTGTTCTGGTTCCGGGTGGGTTTGGAGATCGTGGAGTGCAGGGAATGATTTTGACTGCAAAATATGCTAGGGAGAACCACATCCCTTATCTTGGAATATGTCTTGGGATGCAGATCTCTGTGATTGAGTTCTCCAGATCTGTATGTCTTCTCTTCTTTGTTGAGTCTTTGGATATAAGACCCTAAAGATCAATTTATTTTCGTCCATTTGATCTATTGAGATCATGCCAGGTTTTGGGCATGGAAAATGCAAACAGTACTGAGTTTGACCCTGAAACCCCTGATCCTGTTGTGATATTTATGCCAGAGGTATGTAAAAAGGAGCTTTGCCATATCCCATGAAGCAAGAAGACAGTCTTTTCTTCAGAATATCTTACTTTTCTCTCCCATAATTATCACTTGCAGGGATCGAGGACACATATGGGGAATACAATGAGACTTGGTTCTCGTCGAACATTCTTCCAAACTCCCAATTGTATTTCTTCTAAGCTGTAAGTCACAACACTCACTTGTTACTGTGAGTGTATAGGACATATAGAAGATTTAGAGATGGAAGCACCAAGGTTAATCTTTTAGTGAACTTATTAATGCTTGTTCTCACCATCCTGTTCTTGTGTCTGCATGGAAAGCTGATAAATGAAAGAAAATTGTGTTAATGAGGTTTTGTAAAATGAGCAAGTTTTCTGTGGGTTAAAACTTGTATGTTTTTTTTTTTTTGTGTAGTTTGACAAACTGAGGCCAATTCAAAATCTAAATGTCTTAGGTGAGCTGAATCATAGCAAAGTTCGACTTTGCCTAATTTAGGCAGTTCACTCTAGTGAGGGAGTAGTCTCACTTGCAGTCTTAATTTAGGCTTCAAATACCATCACAGATCTGAGCCATGATCCTTGAGTCTAAGACTCTAAATTCATTTTCCATTTGTCCATGTGCAATTCCATTTTCAAAGCTCCTAACTTCAGTAGAACCTTCATAATATTTGCCCTTTGTCCCTTGATATTGGTCTGGGTTGATTTAACCTTCTCTTTCACTACAACTTTCTTTATTGTAGATTCTTTATCTAGCTTGTCTTCAGACTCCACATACACAGTGAATTTGTCATCAGCCTCTGATCTTATAAATTCTTTTATATGCAGATATCAATGTTCTCAGTACGTGGATGAGCGCCATCGTCACAGATACGAGGTTAGTAGGATAATGAAGCTAATGGCTTGTTTCTTATATTATTTATCATTTGAGAGTTCTTGATTTTTTGGGGGGGTTTACCTATGTCCAAAATTGATGAGTTTTAGTATGTTTCCTCCCTTTCCCTAATGATTTATGCAAACTGCAGGTGAACCCTGATATAATTGGCAAACTGGAAGATGCAGGCCTGCAGTTTGTTGGAAGGGATGAAAGTGGAAAAAGAATGGAGGTATACTCAAGTAAAATGATATCTTCTACTTTTCTACTTTCTTCTTATGCTTAAAAAAAGGGCATTGTTTTGCATATTCCAAGCAGATTCTGGAGTTACCAAATCACCCCTATTATGTCGGTGTGCAATTTCATCCTGAATTTAAATCAAGACCCGCCAGAGCTTCACCTCCGTTTGTAGGTAAGTCTTGGTATGAATAAGTCCACTTACTGCATCAGACTTCGTTGTATCTAATCTGTGGTTCAAAAACACTTCTGATTATGTTTTCCACACTCAATTGGCTGTGTTGGTGTGGTGTTAAATTGACCTAGAAAAGTAAATTGAATTTAGTTGATAAGCTGAATATTGAAGCACACTTTTTGACTGTTAAGTATGATGGACACTGGAGACAGCTGTAACCAAGTGGATCAAGGCAGTGGGTTGTGGATACACCACATGTGGGTTCAATTCCCATGGTTCGGCCAGAGTCTTTCAATTTCAAATACCAAAAAATTAAGTAGGTAATCATTAATTACAAAGGTAGCGGGTCAATTTATGTCTATATGTGTATGTAAATATAGAGGAATGTTACAGTGCAACCAGCCCTCTTTGTGCAGCATGGTTGCACTACAGCATAAGCTGTTGGATCAAGATTTGCCTGCAGAGAATTTCTCATGGAACCCACTCTCTCTCCTGCATTCCAAACCCTCTCCATAATTACCTCACCTCAACCTACCTCTCTCTCTCTCTCATATGGGCAACTCCCTTTCTGTCCTATGCAGGTGTGAAGGAGCTGTCTGAGAGAAAAGACAGTGGGTTGGGGGGGGGGGGAGAGTTCAATATGAGAGAAACCTGCATGGACCTTAATCTGACGGCTTATGCTGCAGTGCAACTACACTGCATGAAGAGGGTTGGTCTCACTGTAGCAGTCATCTCTCTGTATATAATGCATGTTGTGAAATAGGGGAAAACTCTTTTTCACCTTTGCCAATAGGTATGAGTTACCTCTTCCTGAAGAGTCAAGCCAACACCTTCTATATGATGGTGAGCATTTATAACATCAGGTTATCTGCTGAACAGAGAGTGCAAAGTTATTAATGTTCGGGAATACAGTGAAGCATGCAAACTGCTTTTTTTGGTATGCATAATGGATGCTGCTGGATATAGAGAAAAAAAGCCTTTAGAGGTAAACCCCATACTTAACCACCAAGACCACCTACCCTCTTTGATCTGTCGCATGATGAAATAATTTGATCTTAAAGGATCTAGCTAGCTCATTCTCAGGTTGATGATTTATCACTTTGATCCAGACGTGATAAAAATCTACTTTCAAACTCTTGATTACTTATTTCATGTTCTGTTGTACTTTAAGTTTTGTAGTTGCCCTCTGCCATCACTTGTCAGAGTAAAGATTGTTGAGTCTCATGTCTGCTAACAAAGTCACCTGAAGTCTTCTAACTATTTTGTTGATCAGCACCTGTGATTTCAAAGTTTACGGGATGCTGCAGATCATGTCAGGGTTCTTTTTAGGTTGTTGGTAACTCTATCCTGTTGAACTTTAAGATTTCTCTGACCTTCTTGAGACATTCTACATTGTGTTCGAAGACTTAAAATATTTGAGGCTATGTATCCACATTATAATACTGTTGCTTAGTTTTTATATTCAAAAGCCATAATTAAATATTGTACTATAATGTTTTTGTGTGAGCAAAGGTTTAGTGATGATATGGAATGGAGTTTAAAAGGGTACAGTTATAATTGACACTATGATCTTGTACATGCAAAGAGCCTGTGCACGCTCTAACTTTTCCATTTAGCATAGTGTGCTGTTTATTTGCTTGATGCTAATCCCTATTACAGTCAAAAGTTCAACTGTTATTTGTCAAATTCTAGTATACTGATTAAACTACCGCTTTTTATGTAGGCCTTATACTTGCAGCCACGGGGCAGCTGCAGCAGCATCTGAACCAACTTCTCAATTCAAGTCCACAAGTTGTTCCATGATGGGGCCTCCTGTCATTACCCAGTATGAAGTTTAAGATCATCAGTAGCATAGCCGTGAAGTCATGGGTCCACCTAAAGAAAGAAGCGCCCATGTTTTCTTTGTGTAATGTTCTAGATTCCTCTCATATGGTCTGGAACTACGTACGGAAAGCTCCGGAGGGAAACAGAGACGTAGAAGCTTTATTTATTTGATTCCAGTTAAGTTGACAAGAAAATAGGAAGTTGGAGCAGGGGAACAAAAAAGGACTTACAGAAGGGATGCTCAAGAAAGCACCTACTTCATAGTTCAGGCATCGTGATTTCGTAAAAAGAAGAGGATCCATTTGGAACATTTTGCTAACAAATTTTTGATCCTGGCATCATCCGGCAGAAAAGGAAAAAATAAAAAAAATAAAAATGAAGTGTTACTAATAATGCATGTTTAACCTCGTCCTTTAATTTATGCTGTTTACTCTTTCTGGTACTGTCTTGTTTTGGTGATTCTTGGTGTGATATTCAGATGTGATTTTCAGCTGCGGTTGATGATTTTTCATTATTAGCAATGTTGTGCATGCGAAAAAGGAAAGTCAGCGACGCAAGGTCATGACTTTTGGATGTAAATGGATCGGGTTCGGCTCAGATAGATCAATGCCATATTTTATTTGCAAAAAAATTATAAATACTATATTTGAATAGTACCATATTATTTTTTTGGGCACGGCTATGGGTATATCCATAATGGGTATGAATATATCCACGGGTTTCTGTTTTCATCTAAAAAAAGATAAATTATAAAATTAATGAGAAAGACTTTCTGTACTTGTGAAAGTGCAGAAATATTTAATCATCCTGCACTTCTCTCCTCTCATTGGTGGAAAAGAGAAGAGAGGTCTATGTGGCAGCTTCATGTCCACCAGTGAGAAGGGGGAAGTGTAGGATGACTAAGTATTTTTGTACTTTCACGAGTGCAGAAAATTTTTCTCAAAATTGATATAGTAACACTTCAATCTTTCTTCATTTTTCTTCATAGTATTAATCTTTTAGCAAATGATGCGGCACATAACTATAAAGGAATAGTCATACATTAAAACAAATTAGTAATTGCTTTTGTAAAAATATTCTTCTTTGAAGTTTAATTGCACGATAATTCATCTTTAAATGATATTGTTTGCATATTTACCTTATATGATAAAAGTAGGATAAATTAATTAGGAGTCTTTATCAAATATTTGATTTATTTTTGAGTTCTTGATAGAGCTGTAACATATTATAATAAATATTATTTTCTATTATAATATATATTAAGTCTTGTTACAGTAAAGATCTCTCATGTTACAGTCAAAGATTATTAATTAATTTATCTATAAAAATATCTCTATACCGTTGGGGGGTTAATTTGTGTGAAATGACTTTGCGTAGGGAGGGAGCCCATTCCTACCATCCAGTCCCTCCAGCAGAAGGGAGGGAGAAACCTCGATGTCTCATCTTCCAGGCTTCCAACTCGCTCGCTGCTCCTCCTCGCTACTGCGAGAAGATGCGGAACATCGCTTGTGCGGCGTGGCATTTGGGGGCAGTTGCGATCTCGGAACCCTGCCCTGTCCACAAGCGCGGAACTAACATTCTTCACGATCCATGGTTCAACAAGGTCTCCTGGCTATCTGGTTGCGGATGGCTGCTGCGAGGATGGAGGGGTCATCAGGGAGGTATTTGGGAGGAGGACAGCATCTTGCGAGTAGGACGAGGCTGAGGAGCAGGCGAAGTCGGTGGGGACGAGGTTGGCGACTGTGGAGATCTTAGCCTTCTTCGGGTGCCCAATCGTGAAGAAGAGAGTGTTGAGGAAGCTGGTGAGGCGAGCTTCGGGGGAGATGGGAGTGGAACTCCCCTTCTTGAGCTCGCTGTAGAGCTTGAACGCCCGGAGCCTGCTCCAATGGAGCTCTTGTTGGCCTTTCGCTTGCTCTCCTCCGGGGTCATTTGCTTTGGCTGGTGCAGATGGGTCGCGACAGAGGGGGCGGCCTCCGAAGAGGAAAACCCGCCGTAGCTCGACTCCGATGAGTTGGATGTCGAGTTGTCGACGAACCGATCCATCTTGACCTGGTCACCTGGAGAGAGAAGAAACGTAGAAGGGATCTAACCACCTGAATTTTTGTAAAATTTGATAAATAGAGAATTTATTATCACATATAGAAAATTTTATCGGATTTAAATAAAAATTTATATATATGAACTAAATAATATATTACAGTTATGGATAAAGAAATCGTGATGAATTGTATACATTTGGCCTAACAAAATTGTAAAAATAAATTTTTGATAAAATCAGAAATTTATTAATATATGTAAATAACCTCAAAAGCCATTAATCAAGTATGATAATTGGACCGGTGAGAGTTTGTTGGGTCAAGTATGAGGGTTAATTGAGCATAAAATAGAGAAAATGTTATTTTAATTCGTATAACTAAATTAACTAGTTAATCAGTGAGCTATTAAGCCCAAATGAACTATGAACTTGGGCTAAAACCAAAGAAAATTTTAGCCCATCATGGGAGGATGAGTTCTTGGCCAAAATCCTAATAGAATTTGTGCCTGAAGGTTCTAACAAAGGTAATAAATATAAAGAAACTCGTAACTTAGAAATTAGAGTCTCAATAGAACTCCAATGACCTAACCCTTTAAACACAACCTAATACTCTCCCATGGCTGACCTAGTTTGCTGCTGTAGAGGCTTTGGACATGGATAAGTTGAGGGATGGAGGAAGACGTGAGGATTTGGAGTTTCTTCTTTGTTCTTCCCAAAAACTCGAGCAAAAAGTCTTAGAAGACAAACACGACCAAAGGTAGGTATTCTCTCGGGCTCCATCTAATTAAATGACCTTATAGGTATCTTGATGTCATGAATCTCATGGTCACATTTCCCCAATTCTTATTATGTTGTTTGATCATATTTTGCATTACAAGTTCCATGTTCATGTGTAACTTGACTCATCACCTCTCCTCAAGATCTCTCTAGTCTCTTTATTTCATGCCAATTAAATTATACTGTATAATCATCATGAAGTCTTGAACATGTTGATACCCTTTTCTCCAATTTTCATCAAGTATATGTCTCGAATTTCTGAATCTAAGGTCACTGTGTCGTTTAAACAGAGGTCTGCGAAGGGTCTTTATGTAGCATGCCAATCTCTTGTTTAAAACCTAATTCAAGTTCACTGTACATACTTTCGTGAGTCCACTTTCTTTTCATGCACTTTTCCCTCTTTTTCATCAAGTATTCATGGAGAATTTTGCTATTTAAGCCTACTGTGTCATGTCCCCTTGGAAGGCAACTCGTAATCCAAGGAGGATTGGTTTCTGTTTTAGCCTCGGACAGGAGACCACATGATCATGACGGCCCGATACGTCATGATCTGGGCATTGTCACGACGTGACCTAGTTCAGGTCGCTACACCTAGAACCGTCGCCTTCTTAAGGCGACAGGACACCCCATCGCATTCTTAGTATAAGGGTTGATGTCCTCCGTTTCTTGGATAGTAAGTTAATGATGTGTACACACTAAGAGCATCTATTAATTAATGGTTGGTAACAAGGTGTTAAAATGACTTAATCATGTTAATGACATCTTTTAATGTTAACTCTCACGTTCTTGGAAATATATATGTATATCTCATGCCATTGTTTGCACCGTTGTTTCAGAGATCGTTGGCTTGTGTCAGTGTGACGTGTTCTCACAGTGTTGTAGATAAGAACACCCCTCCATAATTGACAGACTCTCCGTCAGGTATTCCTCCTGTTGGACTAGAACATCTTCAAGTGAGATCTTTGTAAGCCATCGCTAGCCTTACATTCCACAAGATTGTCAAGCCGGTTGTACCATGAAAACTTATGAAACCTTTCTGATTATGCCAGAGAACTGTATGACATGTATCAACCAGCTATGTGCCGATTGTTCTTGTTACTCTCATCTTGTCTTGACCCTATTGTTTCTCGTGGTCTGATAAACAAGAACTCGAATTGGCTCTTGGATTACAAGTTCTCATCTTGTTCTCTTGTTGAAATCTCGACTTACTCCATAACATTCTCGTGGCCATTAAATGATTGTCTAGATAAAATCGTGTAGATCTTCAAATCTGTTGGACTAACAATGCTATGTATTAATGGGGCCCAATCAAGTCTTGGGAGGAGCACTTGAATATGGTGTACCTGTAGGGATTGTTTGATCAAGATGTTGGTATTACACCAAAATCGTGTTAAATTGGTCTATGACAATCAAATTGTGTACTTGTGTATCATGCTTGTGACATTGCGATCGTGATATGGCCAAATTGTGTACTTGTTATTCGTGACATGCTCTTGCTTGCTTGTTCGTGCTAGACTCATGACTGTCTTATCTTGTTACTTGTTAAGTACTCTTGCTTTCTACTTATCATTATTATTTGAACTTTTGTTATCATACCCGTGTCTTTAGATTTCTTGCTTGCCTTAAAATGTTAATTCATGTAAAGCCTACTTGATTCAAGAGATTTAAGACCTACTGAGTATTTGTTCACACAGTTGCTACGTTTATTTCAGATGATGAGTAATACAATGAGATGAATGGGGACGGGCAAGGGTGAAAGAATGTCCCAACTCTCTGTCTGAAAAGATGGTCTAGTTGGAGTCAAGATGTCTAGTTTGATGTTAGAGTTTAATATTTTCCCTTTAGCAATGTATTAGTCTTGATGGGCCCTATGTATTGGCTGGAATAGTAAATGTAATGAGCCTTTGGATTATGGAATGAATGGAATAAAGTTTGATTATTGTTTATATTGTCTTGTATCTTTTTTGTGGTATGGTTTATGTATAGATTTCTTATATAATGTGCACGCTCATACCTTTATCATGCTGCTCATCTCGATATTTCACGTGGGGGAGTGACAAGGAGAAAGAGAGAAGACAAGATTTTTTAGTCATTTTACATAAAAACTAACTTTCAAGAGACGTGTGTTGACATTTTCCTTCCATTCCTGTAGGTTTCTGGGGATTATCATGTAAGATGTGTATATAAAACAAGAGAAATCCTTAGTGCCCTCCAAGAAAAGCAAGAAAAGTGATGTGGATTGCTTGACAAACAATCTTATTAGTAAAAAGAGAGAGAAAAATCTTGTTAGACTTTTAATCAATAAGATTGTTCTTTCCCTTTTTTGAAGGCACTAAGCATTTCTCATAAAACAATGTGATTTTAAGACATATTATCATGTAATTAGACTTTTAAGAGGAGTATTTATGTAAAAAGTCATTAGTATATAAAAGTTAAAAATCATAAGTTAGAACAACAATTTAAATTATTAATTTATTATTTATTTAAAATAGATTCAGATCGAATATAAATTCAAGTACACTAAATCCATATATGTTTGACTCAAATATTAAATAGGTATTTTAAAAAATTTGAATCTATATCTATATCTATATCTGATTATGTAGGTATTAAATGATTGGACTGCATGAATGTGACTCTTGGATGTAATTATTATTAAAAAATTAATTAAAAAAACTTAGGTGACGAGCCTTCAATAACTACATCGTTTTGTAAATGTTTATCTTTATAAGAGACGATTGCTTTCTTAGTTTAAATCACAGCCGTTGGATGTTTGATAAATATCTACCTATTCACAAGTGAGACTTTGAACTTTGAGTTTTACCTAGCTTACTATCGATATGATCGTTGGATGCTTGATAAATGTTATCTAATATACACTACAAGAAAAAGCACCTTTAGAGACCAATTTTGCGACCGAATAATTCAGTCGCTATTTGGTCTCAAACATAGACTGAATAGCGACCACATTAATTGGTCACACACTTGAGACCGTATAGCGACCGAATAAAAATCAGTCGCTAAATTTCAGCGACCGAATCTATTTCGGTCGCTATGCGGTCTCTGTTTGAGACCGAATAGTGACTGAATTATTTGGTCGCAAAATCGATCGCGAAGGCCCTAATTTACCCCACCTCGTTCCCTCTCGCACCAGACCACGGATGGTCGCCGCTGAGGACGCCTTACTCTGACGCCGCCGAGGATGCCTGCTACCATCGTCACCGCCGAGGATGCCGCCACTTGCTGCCGCCGTCGCTGCCGAGGACGCCACCACCTGCCGTCGTCGACGTCGCGGCCGCCTATTTCCGCTGACGCCGCTGCCTCCCCCATCGCCGGTAAGCTTTCCTCTCTCTCTCTCTCTCTCTCTCTCTCTCTCTCTCTCTCTACTCTCTCTCTTCTCTCTAGACGTCCCCCCATCCCCCCGCCGTGCGCCGCCCCCTTCACCGCAGTGCATTGCCCTCTTTTCTGGCCCCCCATTCCCCCCACAGTGCCTTTGCACTTCCTAACCCCCTTCTCCTCCTACCCGCCCCTACCCCCAGTAGTGCCCTCTGCAGTGCCCAACCCCTACTCCCCCTTCTTCTCCTACCTAGCCCCTTACTCCCCGCAGTGCCCTCCCTCATCTCCCCCTTCTCTCCCCCTCTTCTCCTGCATGGCCCCCACTCCCCGCAGTGCCCTCCATAGTGCCCAGCCCCCATCTCCCCATTCTCCTCCTACCCGGCCCCCCATCCCCCGTAGTGCCCAACCCCCATCTCCCCCTTCTTCTCCTGCTTGGCCCCCTACTCCCCGTAGTGCCCTCCACAGTGCCCAGCCCCCATCTCCCCATTCTCCTCCTGCTCTGCCCCCCAGCCCCCGCAGTGCCCAGCCCCCATCTCCCCCTTCTTCTTCTGATTGGCCCCCCACTCCCCGCAGTGCCCTCCGCAGTGCCCAACCCTTATCTCCCCATTCTCCTCCTTCCCGACCCCCCCAGCCCTTGCAGTGCCCAGCCCCCATCTCCCCCTTCTCCTCCTACCCAGCCCCCATCCCCCGCAGTGCCAATAAAATGCTCGTATTTAGATTGGATGATTAACTAAACAATATTGTATGTATAAATATATATCATGTTCATTAGATAAAATGCATCATGCTCAAATAATTAAGTTATGTGATTATTTCCTAAATTGAATGTTAGATTTCATGTTAGTGGGAGCACCCCTATTTGCAAATGGAGCCTTTAATAGGGTACCGAGCATTTGGCAGTGAATTCCGGTGGCAATTATGTTAGCATCTTATATTTAAAATTTGCAGGTCATCTTCACTGTTAAGTGGAAGATGTGTATGTATGTGTTCATATAGTATGACATTAGAGGCATTTTTGGGTGTTTTTAAATTTTTGTATGGCATATTTTGATGAAAAAATGGGAGCATAATTGTATAGCCTGCAACAGTTTATATAGCATGATATTAGGGGCATTTTGGATTTTTTTTTAAATTTTATAGCATATTTTGCTGAAAAATTGGGAGTATAATTGTATAGCCTACAGGTTGTCATGTTAAACAAGTCGAGTTCGAGCTTGAGCTCGTTTACGTGCTAATTGTTGATCTCGACTCGTTTAACCCAACATTAATATTTAATTAGTTGGGTGTTGTATGTGAGCTGAGATATGTGGATGCAACCTTAGATTGCATGCATCTTAGGAGAGCGTGTTAAGCCCATGTCAATCAACCTACCCATTCAAGACTTTGGGATTGATATGCACGTTCTCATTTTGAATGATGAGAATGTGTATATCTAACTCAAAGTCTTGAATTGTCCCATTTGGACAGTCTGTGAATGTTTGATCACACTTAGGTGGTTAATTACTATATGTGTTTGTGTTGTTTGTTAAAATTTTGGTTGCGCCTTCTCACTCCTCTCTGATATACCTTTATTGATTTTGATTATTTTCTTAACCACTTAATTCTTAATCAATAAATATTTTGTTGTATATTGGTGTGGGGAGATGCTGCCGAAATTTTTAGCAAATAACACAACACATATGGTAATTAATCATGCGATCAACTTCACAGATGGGTTAAAAATTGAAAATCTAAATAATATTTCCTTCCTATTTAAAATGGTAGAGATGGACGATGTGAGAAAAGTGTTGGACCTTTTATTTTGTTAAACAGGTCAAAGTTTTGTGTGTTAACATTTAATTTGCACAGGAAAAATGTCTGAAGATCGTTCATGAATGTACCGTAGAGTAGTTGATCAAGTGGTGTCTGTGAAATTTAAAAATAGAATTGAGAGATTCATTCAGTTTGCATTGAGAAATCCTATTGAAGCTGTAGATTGTGACGGTCGTATCTGATGTCCTTGCATAGTCTGTAAGAACTTGAAGTGGCTTACAACATGGGATGTACAATGTCATTTATACATAAAGGGGTTTGTTAAAGATTATACAAACTGGACATGTCATGGTGAAACATTGTGGTCCTACGAGGCTGCCAATATTGGAAGTGGAAGTTCATACGCTGATATGGTCATAGATGTTGCTGGTCCAGGATTCAATGTTCATGAGGAGTATGTACACACTGAAGAACTACCAAACAAGACAGCTGGATGATTTTATCAGCTACTTAAGGATGCTGATGAGCCATTGTGGAATGGATGTCAAAATTACTCTCGACTATCTGCGGTCTCATAGTTATTGAACTTGAAATCTAAATTTCACATTAGTGAGATTTGTTTTGATCGTTTGTTGCTCATTATCAAAAGTATGTTGCCACAAGAGAAGTTACCTGAAAATTTTAACTGTGCAAAGAAGATAGTAAATAACTTAGGGCTTAAATATGAGAAAATAGATGCATGTCCTAATCATTACATGCTATATTATAATGAGGATAAAATAAGGTATCATGTTCCATGTGTGGTCATGATAGATTCAAGCCTAAGAAAGCGGACAATTCAAGGTAAAATATACCATACATGTCATTGCTGTATTTTCCCCTCACACTGAGACTGCAGCGAATGTATATGTCATCAAAGATAGCTCAACATATGAGATGGCATACGAAAGAGTACGTCGTGAACATAATGTATCAACCATCCTGCAGATGTTGAAGCTACGAGTAACTTCAACCGTGCACACCCTAGTTTCTCAAAAGATCCACGTAATGTGAGGTTGGGTTTATGTACTGATGGTTTCAATCCATTTGGAGGTTCAATGACTTCTTACTCCAGCTGGCCAGTTTTCGTGACACCATACAACCTTCCGCCGAACATGTGCATGAAACGAGAGCATATATTTCTATCCTTATTGATCCCTGGCCCAAAAAGTCCTAGAAAAAAACTAGACAATATCTCTCAGACCATTGATTGATGATTAAATTGTAATGTGAATGGACCGATGGAGTTACTACCTATGATGCATCTCAAAAGCAAAATTTCATTATGAAGCTGCATTGATGTGGCATAAGTGACTTCCTACATATGGAATGTTATCTGGCTGGAGCACCCATGGAAAACTAGCATGTCCTTACTGTATGGACAATACCAAATCATTTGTACTTAAGTATGGTGGCAAGTCATGCTGGTTTGATTGTCATCGACGATTTCTACCAAGGGACCATCCTTTTAGAAGGCAAAAGATACATTCTTAAAGAATAAAATTGAATTGAAAGAAGTTGATTTTGAACGGTTTTCTGGTCCACATTTAGCGGCAAGGGTAATAACATAATTTACCCGATATAGCACAATTGTAAGCACAAGACAACTCCGGATTTGGGAAGGATCACAATGGGTCAAAAAGAGTATCTTCTTGAATTGCCTTATTGGTCAACTCATCCTATACGACATAACCTCGACGTCATGCATGTTGAGAAGAATGTCTTTGATAATGTGTTCAACACCATTATGGATATACAACCAAAACAAAGAACATGTGAATGCTCGTTTAGACTTGAAATACATTGTAAATGTCCAGAATTGGAACTTCTTGATAGAAATGGTACAATTAAACCGAAAGCAATTTACGCCCTGGGCTGCACAGATTAAAGAAGTATGCTTTTGGTTAAAACAATTGAGATTTCCAGATGGCTATGTGTCCCACATTGCTCGTTGCGTGAATACAAATGAAGAAAAATATATAGAATAAAAGTCATAACTGTCATGTGTTTATGCAGAGGTTGCTATTATTGTAT
>CM024757.1:147493469-147716697 GCA_014218235.1 Colocasia esculenta
TCGACCACTTCTTCAACACGGTGCAACATTCGTTGTGCACCGACGACCTATGGCTGGTGTCCAGAAAGAGAACGAGATGTTTCGAGACTACGCGAAGCGCTTCCAGATCGAGGTGATGAAAGTGGTGGACTGGACTTAAGGACTGCGGTCAACATTCTCACGAGGGTGTGCACTAACGTGTCGTTTGTGGCGTCAATCGCCAAAAAACCACCGGTAAGCCTCTCCGACCTCCTCTCTCGGATGCAGAAATACGTCAGGCTGGAATCAACCCTTGGAGCCGCTGGGCGACTGAAGCGGCCGCTGGAGAGGGGGAGCACGAGCTCGGAGGCAGGCGAGAAAAGGCCGAAAAGGGAGAAAATGCACAGAGACAGGCGCCGAGACTTGGAGAACCGATGGGTGTCTGACCGACGACCCGACGAATATCGTCGCGTCAGGGATCTCCCCCAGTTCGGAAGGCCACCGTCAGAGATCCTCCCCATCATTAAGAAGCTACCGGAGTTCAGGCGACCGGAACCCATCACGAGGCCTCCATCAGGGCGGGGGGCCGAGCTATACTGTGAGTACCATAAAGGTTTTGGTCACCTAACAGACCAGTGCAGGAGCCTGAAGATGGAAATATCGGAGATGTTACGCCGAGGGATAATCGGAAAAGACGTCGTCGACGGAAACCAAAAGATCGTGAGCAGGAAGGGGATCGCGAGCGCGAGGGGAAAGGCGCCGTCCTAGTCCTCGCCGGCGGATCGGCGGGTGGCGGAGACAGCGGCAGGAAGAGGAAAGCGTACGCGTCAGCCGTCGTCCTCGGAATCAGCCAACCAAACTTGGAGCCGATCACCTTCTCCGCCGATGACGCAGTGGGGCTAAGCTTCCCTCACGACGACGCGCTGGTCATCCATGCCGACATCGACGGATAAACCGTGCATCGCATCCTCGTCGACAACGGAGCGGCGCCTGACGTCCTTTTCTATGACTGCTTCCTGAAGATGACGAACCTGAGCACGGAGCTCAAGCCAGTCGCCACACCTCTGTTCGGGTTCAGCGGAACGCCAGTCACCGCCGAGGGGTCCATCAGGCTCAAAGTAACACTGGGTACCCGTCCTCAGCATGTAACGGTTGAGGTCGACTTCCTAATTGTGAAGGTCAAGTCGGCCTACAACGCGATTTTTGGACGCGGATTGCTCGGGAAGCTCGGGGGGGGGGGGGGGTGCCGTCAACATACCACCAGAAACTGAAGTTTCCAACTCTTGGGGGGTGGGTGAAGTTGTCGGGAGTCAGGCCGAGGCGCGCCTGTGTTATGTCAACTCCATCAAAGCAAAAGAACCAGCTATTTCTGAGTACGTGTCAGCTGTAGATGACGCCCCAAAACACGAGCCAGTAGAACTAACTAAACAAATAAAAATCGAAAGCAGACTTCTAATCATCGGGACCGAACTCAAAGAGTTGGAAAATGACGTCGCCACATTCCTCGGCCAAAGTGGCGACGTATTCGCTTGGTCTGACGACGACCTTCCAGGAATAGACCCAAGCATTATCCAACATCACTTGAACGTGGATCCCGAGGCCAGACCTATTCGGCAAAAGAAGAGGCCCTTGTCAGTCGAGCGGCAGGAAGTGGTTGAAAACCCGTTGACGAAATATTTGCATGCAGGTACCGTTAGGAATTCGTTTTACCCAAACTGGGTCGCCAACGTCGTCCTGGTGCGAAAGGCAAACGGCAAATGGCGAATGTGTGTTGACTTCTCCAACCTAAACAAAGCCTGCCCAAAGGACAGCTTCCCCTTGCCCTAAATCGACCAGCTAGTCGACTCAACTGCCGGACATGAGCTCTTAAGCTTCCTCGACGCCTATTCAGGCTATCACCAAATAAGAATGGCCCCAGAAGATGAAGAGAAGACATCCTTCACCACTGAGAGAGGTTTGTATTGTTTTACTCGTATGCCATTCGGACTAAAGAATGCAGGAGCAACATACCAAAGACTGGTCAACAAAATGTTCGAGAAACAGATCGGCAAGACCATGGAAATATACGTCGACGACATGTTGGTAAAAAGCCGACAAGCCAAGGACCACGTCAGGGACTTAGCCGAAGCTTTCGAAATATTGAAGCTCTACGGGATGAAGCTGAACCCAGAGAAGTGCGTCTTCGGCGTCCGAGAGAGGAAATTCTTAGGGTATCTTGTCTCCCAACGAGGCATTGACGTCAACCCCGACAAAGTTCAAGCCATCCTCGGCATGACGGCTCCGAGAACAGTCAAAGAGGTACAAAGACTTAATGGCATGGTAACAGCTCTAAGCAGGTTTATGTCCAGGTCAGCAGAACAGTGCAAGCCATTTTTCGAGGTGCTAAGGAAGGGCCGCTTCGAGTGGACCGAAGACTGCCAAAAGGCTTTCGACGAGCTAAAAGAACACCTGGAGAGCGTACCGACGCTGAGCAAGCCGAAGGAGGGGGAAGAGCTGTTGTTGTATCTGTCCGCAACGAGCTATTCCGTCAGCTCGGTCCTCGTCGAGAGAAGAAGACCGAGCCCACCTACCGGTGTACTACACAAGCAAGGCGCTGCGAGGAGCCGAGCAACGCTACCCTGATCTCGAGAAGGTCGGGTACTCTCTCATCATGGCCTCACGACGATTGCACCCGTATTTTCAATCACACAAAGTCATCGTCCTCACCGACACACCGATTCAACAAGTTCTCGAGCGACCCGAGTCCTCGGGAAGGTTGGCCAAGTGGGCTGTAGAGCTCGGAGAATTCGACATTGAGTTCAGGCCCCGTGTCGCTATCAAAGCCCAAGCCCTCGCGGATTTCATTTCCGAGGGCACTGCCCGAGCAGCTACGGAAGAAGAATCCGACGGAAGGTGGGAAGTTTTCGTCGACGGAGCCTCAAACTGCCAGGGCAGCGGAGCAGGGGTGGTCATGCGCTCACCCGAAGGCGTCGACTTAAGGTACGCGGTTCGTTTCGGTTTCCAAGCATCTAACAACGTGGCAGAATATGAAGCGGTGGTATCAGGGCTGAAGATGGCAAGAACTCTTGGCGCAAAGAAGGTCCGTGTCCACAGCGATTCCCAACTAGTCGTTAACCAGGTCTCGCAAGCGTTCGAGGCAAAAGAGGTAAAGCTCGCGTCATACAAGACCGCGGTGTTAAGGCTCATGGCGGAATTCGACTCTGCGGAGCTTGTGAAGATACCAAGGTCTGAGAACGAGCAAGCTGACGAGCTTTCAAAAATCGCATCATCCGCACTGGAATCACCCACAACCCTATTGATAGAAGAACTATTGGAGCCAACTATAGCACACAGAGATCTAATGAGTATCGAGGTAAGAACAACATGGATGACCCCACTAATAAATTTCCTCAGGAGTAGGTTGCTACCGGAGGACAAGAACGAGGCCGAAAAAACGAGGCGGTGGTCATCAAAGTTCTTCATCGTCGGCGATGACTTGTACCGAAAGGGGTTTGGCTATCCCAATCTCCTCTGCGTGGACCTGTTCAAGCCGAGGAAATTATCAACGAAGTTCACGAAGGAACATGTGGTTCTCATGCAGGCCCCAGATCTTTAGTAAGAAGAGTGACCCGACAAGGATACTGGTGGCCGACGATGCTTAAAGACGCCGAGAAGTACGTCAAAAGCTGCCGACAATGCCAGATGTTTGGCAAGATCGATCGACAACCTCCATCGGAACTCACGAGCATAAATTCCCCATGGCCATTCGCACAATGGGGCATGGACATCCTCGGACCATTCCCACCTGCGACGAGGTCAAAGGAGGTTCATCATCGTCGGAGTAGATTATTTCACAAAATGGGTCGAAGCTGAGCCCCTAGCAAAAATTACAGATACCTACGCCTGGGGTTTTGTGTGGAAAAATATCATCTGCAGGTTCGGTCTTCCACGAACAATCATCACCGACAATGGACGACAGTTCGACAACGCTAAATTTCGTCGAAATTGCGTCGCGTTCGGGATCGAACACAGGTTCTCCTCGGTAGCCCATCCCCAGTCAAACGGAATGGCCGAGGTCACCAATCGGACGATCCTGGATGGACTAAAGAAGAGGATAGCAAACCACAAGGGAGCTTGGGCCGACCAACTCCTTCATGTGCTTTGGGCATACAGGACGACACCAAGGGAAGCCACTCGGGAATCACCCTTCGCGTTAGCTTTCGGGATGGAGGCAGTGTCGCCAGTAGAAATGCTCGTCCCCTCGCAAAGAATCCTCAGATTTGACGACGAAGAAAGCAACAATCAGGCATTACGTGCCGAACTTGACCTAATAGAAGAGAAGCGAGGAAATACTTCTACAAGGATGGAGATATACCAAAAGAGGGTCAAGAAAAGCTTCGACAGAAAGGTCAAACCACGACGCTTCGGGGTTGGGAGCCTTGTCCTCAGGAAGCTCGCAATTTCGGACCCGAAGTCGGCTAGCGGGAAGTTATCGCCAAACTGGGAAGGGCCATACCGAATCGCCGACGAACTCGGACAAGGAGCTTATCGGCTTGAAGAGCTCGGGGGAGCAGTCATACTGAGAACGTGGAACGCCGAGCATCTTCGACGTTACTTCCCGTAAGTACGAGGTCGCTTCGGCACTCTCCAAGTACGAGGTCGCTTCGGCACTCTCCAAGTACGAGGTCGCTTCGGCACTCTCTAAACCTAAGCACGAGGTCGCTTCGGCACTCTCCAAGTACGAGGTCGCTTCGGCACTCTAAACCTAAGCACGAGGTCGCTTCGGCACTCTCCAAGTACGAGGTCGCTTCGGCACTCTCCAAGTACGAGGTCGCTTCGGCACTCTCTAAACCTAAGCACGAGGTCGCTTCGGCACTCTCTAAATCCAAGTACGAGGTCGCTTAGGCACTCTTACCGACGAGGTCACTTATGCACTCTCCCTAACGAGGTCGCTTAGGCACTCTTACCGACGAGGTCGCCTCGGCACTCCCCTACCAACTAAGTCGCTTTTGGCACACCCGTCGACAAGGTCATTTGTGCATTCGTAAACGATGAAATGAACAACAATCGTCGGTTAAAAACTAAGGTGTGTCCGAGAATATATTCTCACCAACAAGGAATACAGAGTACATAAACAAGGGCAGCTACGCCTCGTTCAAGACGACATCAGCTGCCTTATCAAGGGAGCGATCAATGGCCGTCTCCATGGCCTCGTCCACCACGACGACGAACTCCTCGTCTCTGCCTCCGGCAACTTGGTCGCCGCCCTCGCCATCTCCAGCAAGAGTCGCACCCGACAAGTCGAGGTCGGGATACAACCCCTTAACCTTTGGGAGGCAGTCATTATATCCTCCTTGGAAGAGGTCGGCGATCTCGTTTGGAGTTCGTCGGAGTCGCGATACTCCTCTATCGCCTTGTTCCTTTCCTCAGCAACGAGGCGCGAGAAGCTGTTCTTCGTTTCTTCATGGGCGGCAATCTCGTCGTATTGCGCCTTCTTCACAGCTTCAAGCGCTTTTGTGCCCCCCCTCTCGGACGCGAGGGCCACCTGGAGGTCGCCTTCCTCTTCTTTGCCTCCTCCTCCAGGCGGAGACAGCGGGCCTTCTCGGTGGCTAAAAGCTCCTCAGCTCGGTGGACGCGCTTGTCGCAAGCCAATCTCTTCACCTCGGCTCGGTGCATGAATGCGTCAAACGCGGCTAGCTGGCTCAGCATAGCATGGTAGTATTCATGCATAAGCCGACGTGCAGGGTGGCCAAGCGTCTCTGCCTTGACCTCGGGCGGCAGAGCTTGTCGGCCCCACTCAACCGAGTCCAAGGAGAAGCGAGTCTGGGACGGAACCGAGGCATCAGGCGCCGTAGACGACGACGCAGAACTGGATGCTTCTTCGGCCTCTCAGTCGACGGGATGGCTGTCGAGCTTGACCAGGCGCCGGAGCCGACGGAGGCACAGCTTCGGCCTCGCGCTGGCGTTTCTTGGGACGAGAAGCCACCTTCTTTTCCCTTAACTGAGCCCGGCTCTTGGCCTTCTCAACGAGCGACGGCCCCCTCCGCGTCGTCGGGGGTACGGAGTCGCTCTTGTCGGCCATGGCTGCAAGCACTTATGTCGTTAGATAGGGAAATCGGAGACAGATCAAGAGTACAACTACGGGGTGGCAACCTTTTGCGCCTCGTCGATCGGCCGAAACAATTCCTCGGAGATATCGATCAGGTTGGGGGGCTCCACCTCCTTCAAACACTTGAGGTCGAAGAGCTCGGATGCAGTAAGCCTCGGCGATCCAAAAGCTTTGCTCCGGACGTCGACGGCCGACCACTTGGTCGGGAACGGCCAACCCGAGGGACTATAGACAAAGACAAAGTTCCTCTTCCAGCTGTGGAGCGAGGAAGGCAGTCTTCCAAGGATATGCCGACCATTCCTCGCCACAAAATAGAACCAGTCTCCGAACGGTTTAATAGAGAAAAGGTAGAGAAAAAGGCGCGAGGTCGGAAGGACCCCTGCCGAATAGCACAAAGACAGAAAGCCGACGATTACTCGCCAGGCGTTCGGTGCCAACTGAGAAGGAGCCACCCCAAGCTCCAAGAGAAGAAAAATAACAAAGGGGTGGAAGGGGAAACAGAGGTCTGCCCGAACCGCCTCGGTGTAAACCGAGAACCCCCCGTTCATGACATAGTTCGCCCTAAAATCCCTGTCAGCAAACACGACGACGTCGGCAGGGAGAACAAACCTAGGATGCTTCCGCAGCCACTTAAAGGTACCAGGGGAGGTCTCACAACGGGCTTCGGCCACGTTGTCGGCTCGACGACGAGCACCGGAAGTATGGGCCGAAGGTTCTTTAGGAACATAGGTCCCGTGGACTAGTTCAAGGACGAAAGTATCGTCAACAAGCCCCCAGACCTGGGTTTCTACGGATACCGACCCTACCCCAAGGTTTTCAGAAACAGAGTCGGGAGCGTCGATCGAAGCAGGGGGGTCCTTAGATTTTGTGAACGACGATGAAGAGGAAGCCTCAGAAGAGGAGGAGGAAGAAGAAAGGCTCATCGTTTACCTCGGAAGGAAGCAAGCGAAGATCGTCGGGCGACCTAGTACGGGTGGGCACAATCGTCGGATTGTCGGCAGGCGTCGGGACAGCAAGGATCGTAAGGCTCGCACGCGAAGTGAAGAAACGTCTGTTTCGCATCAAACCCTAGATATTTATAAGGCTTCGACGCCAATGCTATCGAACGACCCAGAAACCCTGCACATCCAGGATTCCGCCACGTGTCGGAAGCTCGACAGCCGGAAGGCGTTCACCCGAATCCACAGCGCGCGCCCCGAAACCGAGCGGCGTCATCATGGCGCAGGGTTTAGAGTAAAGTACCTGACAAACCGTCACCGGCAGTACCATCATTATGACAAGACCATGGCTCTCATCATGACAGAGGCAGAGCACCCCCGATTCAAGCACGCGGAATACGAGGCGGCGGCGTACACCCGTACGAATTCCTGTGGGCAATAAATGGCTTCTCTCCAAGCCGAGAACTCGTCTCGAAGAGAACCTGGGGGGCTAGTGATGCCGGTCGTTGTCAACCGACGAGTCAGAGTTCAATAATCAGCCGAGCCGACGAACCGACAGTTAGGTTGTCGGACGTCGTCGTCGTGGGCAAACCAATCATTGCCGAGAACCATTTTAGCCTAGTACTACATCGGGGCGCGCCTGGCTGGCGCCAGGTCACACTTGCCCAAGGTACAGACGAGCCCCGTAAATCACGACTCCAGCTGGCCCGTATCCGCTTTAGGCAGGCGGCTGTCGAGGCGAGACTCCCCGTGCCCAGCTGGCGAGGGTTCCCTAAATAGGGCCCTTGCCTTGTGGCGGCTCGTCCACCTCATCCCTTTCCATCCTAAGGACCAAGCCTTATAAAAAGGCACGGGTGCCCACGAAAGAAAGGTACGCTATTCATAGCAAACAAATCTCTCTCTCTCTCTCTCTCTCTCTCTCTCTTTTCATTACTCACTAACTTGATCGTCGGAGTGTCCGACCGTCGAGGAGTCTCGGTGGTCTTTGCAGGTCAGATTCTCTTCTCTGACGACAACGCGGCGTGGCCAATCCTCGGGGCCACCCATCTCGGCTCCGGCCGACGATCCTTGCTGATTTTTCCAGCAACACTTGCCATTGAGACTTAGTGTTCTCGTAGGTCCAAATAGGTCCATGTGCAACAGTTCATAAGCTTTAGAAGTACTCACCGGTGCTTTTGATTTGAAGGATTTTTGGGTTTGTTTTCCCTGTGCACATGCATCACAAAAATTTTCATTTTTATTGAATGGAATTTTAGGAAGTCCACTTACCAGTTTGAGCCTCATGATCTTGTGCAACACATTATAACTAGCATGACCAAGCCTACGATGCCACAATGTAAGCTCGTCCTGTTTGTTTGCTACAAGACACAAATCATTATTTTCTGGATCATCTAAGTCAACCATATAGATGTTATTTATCCTTTTTCCAGAAAACTTCAGACTTCCTGTTTCCTTATCAAGAATTTGACATGAATTAGACTCAAAGACAATTTATGACCTTATCACACAATTGACTTATGCTAAGCAATTGTGATGAAGGCCATCAACAAGCAACACATTGTCTATTGAGTTAGAGGCAAACTTACCGACCTTACCTGAGCCGATGATCTGGCCTTTGTTGTTACCTCCGAATATGACTTGACCTCCATCTTTTTCCACGAGCATACATAATTTTTCTTGTCGCCTGTCATGTGCCTCGAGCAGCCGCTATCCAAGTACCATTTGTTTTGATTATGAGCTGCTAGGCATTCCTGCACATGTGGATTAGACAAGAGGTTTTGGTACCCAAATTACTTTGGGTGCCAAGGTATCATTCATGCCAAACAGTAAATGCTTGGAATCCAAACTTGTTTGAATTTTTGATTGTGTGGATTGTTCCAGCATTGTTTTTCAATATGCCCAATCTTTTTACAGATTTTGCAGGAAGATGTTTCTTAACAATATGGGCTTGACATTCTTTGGAGCATGCATTGTCATTTTTCCTTCTATTGCTTTGTTAGTTTTTCTTTTAGGCTTGATTTCCAGACCTGTCGACAGCTTTCTTTGGGGCTGTTGACAAATCTTGGAATTGTGCCAGCATTAGGCTTCTTTGCCTTTTTTTGGGGTGCTTACCCTTAACTTGGTTTTGTTGTTCTTTGTGGGGGTATACGTACTTGTGCTTAGGCTTGATTCAACAAAAGACGTTATCAAATTTTCTCCAATTCTTTTGTTTTACTGGTGGTACCCAAAACCATGTTTTGGAAAAAACATTTGACCCCAAGATTGCATCAAGGTTTTGTTTACCTTAACAAACCTTGATAAGTCTTCAGATTTGCCCTTTAGATTTTCTTCAGTCTTTTCCAATTTTTCTTTCAGTTTATCATGCTCACCTTGAAGAGTTTCAAAGGAGTTCATTAAATCATCTTTTTCCTTTTGAACTTCTTGGAGTTTAAGTTTCAGGCTATCCATCTCCTCATGGTAAGCTTCCTCATCAATCCTCATCATTTCAATGTCTTTAATTAATGATGCAACTTGTTCATCATTTTGTGTGTTGTTAGTAAGAGAGTTAACTTTCTTTTTAAGTGTCTTGTTTTCAGATTTAAGTTCACAAAATTTTTCAAACAAAACAGTATAAGCCTCTTCCCATTCATCAACTGAATAGCTTTCAAAGGAAGAGTTTATCTCATTTGAGTCCTCACTTCTCGCCATGAGACAGTGGACTTCATCATCTCCGGAGGTAGCTTGACTGTTGTCATCCTCGTCTTCATCGCTCCAAGTGGCTAGCATTGCCTTGGCTTTCTTGAACGTGAACTTGTCCTTTTTCAGCTTCTTCTTGAGCTCGGGGCACTCTCCTCTCATGTGCCCTTGCTTCTTGCACTCGTAGCACACAATCTCAGATTTTTTGTTAGTATCAAATTTATTGGAAAATTCTTTCTTTTGGAATGGTTTAGAGTTACCTGTACCTCTCCTCTTGTATTTCAGGATTTTTTGAATTGCCTAGTGAGCATGGCCATTTCGTCATTTTCACTCTCACTAGACGATTCAAACTCATCACTTTCCTGAATGACCTCCTTTTGGAAGCTGAGGAATTTTTCTGGAAGCCTTCAAGGCAAGTGGCTTCCTAGGATTTTCTTCAGTTTCCTTTCTTTCATGTGATTTTATAGGTCATCAATGAGCCAATGAGTTCACCAATTTCATTTTGAAAGGTCCTTGGAATCCTCAATGACAGTGGCTTGGTGTTCCATGAGGATGGAAGAGACCGAAGAATCTTTCTCACAAAATCACTTTATGAGTATTCCTTTTTCAGACCTTTCAAGCCATTAATGATCAACATGAATCTCGCAAACATGTCAGAGATGGTTTCAATAGAGTCATTTAAACATTTCATATTCGGAAACCAACATACTTGCTTTAGTTTCCCTTACCTCGGACGTACCTTCATAAATTAGCTCGAGTTTGTCCCACATCTCTTTTGCTGATGTGCACGTGGAAACTCTCGAGTATTCATTGGGATGGACCGCGCACTGCATCATGTTGAGGGTGCTCCAGTTGAGTGTCCCCTTCACGATCTGGTCCTTGGTCCAGGTACTCTCGTCCTCAGGAAGGGAATATTCGCCTTTGTGGACTATTTTCCACAGCTCGTAGTTCTGTGCTCTCAGGAACACCTGCATACAATTTTTCCAGTAAGGGTAGTTAGTTCCATCAAAAAATGGTGGCCTGGTCACTGAGTGACCCTCAGCCATGAATCCCTTGCTAGATTCCATTAGATCGTGAATCCCCTGATTGTAAGATCAAATAAATAAGACAGTAAATCGGAGAAACTCGGCTCTGATACCAATTGAAAGGTTTGCGGAATTCTCAATATGGTAATCTAGAAGGGGGGTGAATAGATTACTGTCAATTAAAAGTTTAATACAACCCTTTTAATCACAACAAAGTCTTTCTAAATTGCAGTAGAATCAAACTAAGATTTAGATGTGTTGGTGATGTGTGGATTAAATAGTAGTCTATCTAGGGTGTGTAGATGCAACGTGCCTATCAAACATCTAACGTGAAAACGTTCAAACCACGAGACACGATGATTTACGTGGTTCGGAGTACACAAATCGTGTATCCTACGTCCACGGCACACACACACACGCATAGAAAACTGCTTATGAGCGAGTTCGGTGACTACAACTCACACATACGTGTTTTCTGATGTGCACCCACGACCAGAACAACACACACGTGATTTCAAGCACAAGGGTCGCTTGAATCACCACAACACACACACGGATGGTGAAAGTATGAAACAGGAAGAGTTCAGAGTGAAAGAATGAATCTGATGTAGAATCTTATGGGAACGCCTGGAGGGAGTTCAAACTTCGACTTAAATGCTCAGATCGATGGAGAAGGTGAATCCTCGACGTTCTATTTTCAGAACTGCTGGATCGAAGGATCTCTCGATCTCTGAACACAGTCTGAAGCAGAGCAGCAACAACTTCTTTGGATCTTGGACTTGCTCTAGGGTTTTTGGTTGTGGTTGCTTCTGTACGAGATTTCTTCCAAATAGGTGTTAAAAATAGGTGTTTTCACATGGAGAGACGTGAGACTTGGAAACACCATCTTGGATAACTTGGAAGGTTTCCGTATTTGAAGATTCTCTGCATCTGTTGACAGTCCTTGACCATCTGTCGACATGCGACATCAAGTTTGCAACAAACAGAAATCTGGAACTTCGGTTCTGTGCAATCTGTCGATAGCCGATGGGCATCTGTCGACAGATAGCTGCAATTATGCAAAAGACAGATATCTGGAAGTTCAGGTATGTGGGATCTGTCGATAGTCGACTTGGCATCTATCGACAGATGGATGTTTTCTGAGCTTTGTGTCTTCTGGCTGATCACACCTGTGCAATCTGTCGACAGGTACATTGGGGTCTGTCGACAGGTGACCTAGTTCCATGCTTTTGTGATTTTTTTCACTTGTTTTGTGAGAGCTTGACTTTATGTCACGCCCCAACGCGGAATATCGGAGCGCGAAGGCAGTTGCAAGAAAAGGTATAGAGCAAGTACTAGACATCAAACCATTGCACATTGAATAATGCTAAAGTAAATCTTTCTCATTAATAACTTTTCTGGTCTAGTTACAACACTAATATCAGAGCCATTCTACAGGGCCCAATTACATTGCAATAAAAGAAAATAACTAACTAGAACTCTAAGATAACATAATGACTCAAGGGTACTCCTGGCTTCACTCTTGGTCATTCCCTTCCTCGTGAGTGTATGTGTCATCCTCGGTCTCACCTGAGAACACAACATCAAATAAGTAGGGTGAGCGATAACGCCCAGTAGGACTTAAATCTCAGGCTCAAGCAGGCTTTAAGTAATTAATGCATTTAATGGCAGAGTATCTAAAGATAGCAGGTACAAGAGAGTCAAAAATAGCAAGAGATAGAACAATAGCACGAGAGCGAGTATAGTTTCCAAAAAGAGCACAAGTATCGAGTATAGCACGAATAGCAGATGGCCATAGCACAACTAGCACAAGTATAACGATAGCACGATGAGTATAGCTGTTTGTCATTCTAGACAACGAGAGAGTATAGCACGTTTTGTGTTTTTGATTGTCATATAGATAGTCGAGATAGATAGCACTTGAGTGTAATGCCAAACACTCTGATCATTAACCCATGGGCACTAGCACTTTCGGGCGCACATCCCAGGACCAGATCGGGCCCTTTATATATTGCCAGGCATTGGTTATATTGTTATCTTTAGACAATCAGTCAATGGCCAGTATAGAGTACCAAGAAATAGATAAGAGCACTAGATGAATAGACAAGATAGTGGAGTGAACGTAAATAGGTGAGCGAGTAGAGTATAGATGAGAGCTAATGGACATTGCACGTAATACGTCGAGTAATCAGGCGATAGTAACAGTTGCACAACACGCGCACTGGTGTTAGCAGTCCGGTGGAACTCACGACCCTACCACTGGCCTTGTTATGCACAGGTCCGAGGTCCGGCGTGATTTAAGACGAGAGTGAATCTCTAATAGCCGTTTGGATCATATAGATCCCTAAAGGGTATCGTAGGTATTAGGGTACAACCGGCTCGTCGACCATGTGGGAATCCATGATCAGAGGAGACTTATGGAGGCCTTGTGCAAGAGTTCACTAGTCCGGCGAAAGGAATATCCGACGGAGAGTTCACCACAAGCCAAGTAAAGTGTGTATATAAAACATGTGCTCGACGTTCTAGAGGAATTCTAGAACAGTGGAGCGTCGATATCGGTATATAAACAACGCAAGAAACGAATACAAGTCCTTTAAAATAGGGCAATTACTATACTTTATTTCGGTAATTTACCAGATACATTATGAGATATTTTCTGCAAGATTTCAGCCATAAATGGATGGTTCAAGTGTGTGCAAGTGCAAGAGAAATCATAGATAGAAATAAGTCGTGAACATGTGTTTTAAATCATTCAATATAGCATCCTTTTTAAGTAGGGTTTTTACTGGGGGTATAACGGTAAGAAGGCGTAAGGATTATTTAGAAAGTGACAAAAATATTTTTCATGGGTTTCAGGCAAAACTCTGAGAAGGCGACATAGGCCTGTATAGAAGGCGACAGGAGCAGAGCAGATCGCGACAGGGGGTTACACAGAAGGCGACAGAGCTGTCTTGCTCAGGCGGCCAGAACGCGACGGGTGTCCTGTCGCGTTGAGAACGCGACAAGAAGGAAGTCGCGACGGGCTTGAGAAGGCGACATGTCGGGCAGTCGCTTTCTCAGGTCCGTGGCCTGGGTCTGACAGAGTTCTGCTCTGTCTTGGATTGCGGTCCAGAAACTTGCTTTTTGACATAGGGTAGTTCAGAAAATCATAACTAATGTATACATGATGAAAAATCATGAATCAGGGGCAAATGAAACTAGACATGCGAGAGTACTTCCAGTAAATAGGAATTCGAGAGAGAGCATGGGCACATGGTTTGAGGACGAACAAGAACAAGTAACATAGAACATGCTACAGGGAATAAGATCGATTAATTCGAGTAACATGCTCAACGAAATTTAGGCCTTTTAGGGGCAAAAGATGCCTATCATGCATCAGTATCTTCCATAAAAATATGGAGGCATGAGATAGAGTATGCAAGGAGATATGAATTAAGCATGAAGGTTCGGGGTCATAAGAGTTGCAGAACATGAAAAATCAAGAACTAAAGATATACTCAATGGAAAATTATGAAACTTGAGGGTTTCGTCCTGATAGATGATACATCCTACAGAAAAAGTTTCATGGTTTATGCTTGTGAGAATGCCTACCTTGACTCGATTTATCTTCTAGGGCTAGAACTTGAAGAACGGGGTTGAGAGCTTGAAACCTTCTTCTTCCCACGAAATCTCCTCCTCCTTGGCCTCTCCTCCTGGTCCAGAAATCCTTTGGCACGAGCTTGGGTCGGCCATGAGGGTTTTAGGAGAGTATTTAAGCTTCTCCTCTTTCTATTTCCTAATAGGACTCTAACTCCTATTAAATTCCGAATTTCCTCTTTTCTAACCTCCTTCCAAGCTTTCCAATCCTATTTAGACTTGGAAGAGATCCAAATTCGTGCTAATCCATATGGGGTAGGTTTAAGAATCCAACTCCTACTCAAACTTCCTATTTAATGCATTAAATACCTCTTTTCTATTTAGGTAATAATTTAGTTACGAATTTAGGGTATTTTCCTATTATTCTCTTTTATAAATTCTTATTTGGACCCAATAATTTCTAGAAGATCCATTAAGCAAAGCCCATTACTCTTTTCCATCTAATGGGTTTTATTTAATGCTCTGTTTAAATATCCATTTAGCCAGGTTTTAAATTCTTTATTTAAATTTTTATTTTTCGTAGAAATTCAGGTTGCTACACTTTATGCATTTGTACCTTATTATAAAACATGTATTGTCAAGTATAATGAATACATAGAAACCAAGTATTGTATCAAGTTCTTTGTCATGTATCAAACCTCAATTAAACTTATTCATCATCAAAAACATGTTGTTAAAAACATTAGAATGAAAACCCAACAGTCTTGATAACACGACAGCAACACATGAAACGTGGACGTCGTAATTCGCTTGACGAGGTCGCTTAGGCACTCGTCAGGAACTGAGAGACGACGTCCAATGTTAATTGAAGGCGGGGTCGCTTTGGCACACGTAAGACGTGGACGTCGTAGTTCGCTGAACGGGGTCGCTTCGGTACTCTTCAAGAACTAAGAGACGACGTCCGACGTGAATTGAAGGCGGGGTCGCTTTGGCACACGTAAGAAGTGGACGTCGTAGTTCGCTGAACGGGGTCTCTTCGGCACTCTTCATGAACTGAGAGATGGTGTTCGACATGAATTGAAGGTGTGGTCGCTTCAGCACACGTAAGACGTGGACGTCGTAGTTCGCTGAACGAGGTTGCTTAGGCACTCTTCTGGAACTGAGGGACGACGTCCGACGTGAATTGAAGGCATGGTCGCTTCGGCACACGTAAGACTTAGACATCGTAGTTCGCTGAACGAGGTCGCTTAGGCACTCTTCAGGAACTGAGGGACGACATCCGATGTGAATTGAAGGCGTGGTCTCTTTGGCACACGTAAGACGTGGACGTCGTAGTTCGCTAAACGAGGTCGCTTAGGCACTCTTCAGGAACTGAGAGACGACGTCCGACGCTGAATGAAAGGAGGTCACTTTTGTTGCCCAGTTGACGAGCCCAGAGGGGGGGGGTGAATGGGTCTTTAAAATTTATTTAGCTAATACATGTACTTAAAACATGCATACAAAAATATTCTTCGATGAAGGTTAGTGAAGGTTAGTGTAAACAACAAACACACAGAAAGTAATCACACAACGCAAGGAATTATCCTGGTTCGGACCTCCTCTCCTTAGGAGTTCTACGTTCAGTCCCTGAGCAACAACTCAGGATTTCACTATCTAGGGTACAGTCCCCCTATGGACTTTACAGCACCCAGCCACAGCTGGTCTTCCTTCACAACCGAAGGGAACTACACACCCTGGTACAGTCCCACCAGGTCTTCCTTCACATTGAAGGGAATCAGGCACAGTAAACAATGAAAGAGAGATCAAGCCCCTAGATCAAGGTTTAATCAAGCCAAGATCTGAAGCTAACAGAACTGAGAGCACAAGATCTAAACAATGCACACACTCTCAGAACTTCACAGGCTCTCTTAGGATTTGAATCACAGTGCAGAGAGCAAAGAGCTATGAACTGATGGGAATGAGGCTAGGCTCTTTTCTGGAGAACTCACAGAGAGCTTGAACACAGTTTCTTGGAAGCGATGTCTCTGAAAAACTATCTTCTCTGGAGTTTCACTCTTGCTTATATATATCTTATTTGAAATTCGAACGTTGAGAAGTCCGTTGTCTCTACTCTTTGTTTACGTTAGACTGCTTGACATTGGAAGCTTCCAGTTAAGAGTCTTTTATCCATTTGTGTACGCAAAGAGATAAGATCTTCTGAAGTGTACTTTGGCTTTTACAAAGTCCAACGTTGTATGACAGAATGTCTTTAGGGATCTGCACACATTAAATGCTAGAACAGTAGATAGCTAAGCTGTCTCTTGTTGTCAGTCAATGTTGATGTGAATATTCACCAAAATAGTAATGCCATTTTGCTGTATTTAAAAGATGCATACAGAGGAGCACGATAATGGACGATATCGTCTGCATGCATGCAGAGATATGTTCAGTCTTCATTAAATGCACATATGTCAGAAAGATATGTGCGAAGACTTTGACTATTCAACGCTGTTAATATCAAGTCGTTATAAACAAAAATTGATGCATTCATGACTTATGAAATCGTTATGCACTAACTGCCAAATCGTTGTAACTTAGCATCAAATTGATATGTTTCTACAAAGGAATCGTTATGATCAAGATGATATAATCAAATCGTTATGAGTTACAAGAAAATCGTTGTGATCAATAAAGAAATCGTTGTAGAATGCAAATCGTTGTGTTCATTAAGGAAATCGTTATAAACACTTAAGAAATCGTTAAGGCAAAGTAAATCGTTATGATTACTAAAGAAGTCGATGTGCGAAGCAAATCGTTATGACGACTTAAGAAATCGTTGCGATGAGAAAATCGTTATGACAACTTAAGAAATCGTTGCGATGAGCAAATCGTTATGACAACTTAAGAAATCGTTGCGATGAGCAAATCGTTATGACAACTTAAGAAATCATTGCGATGAGCAAATCATTATGACAACTTAAGAAATCGTTGCGATGAGCAAATCATTATGACAACTTAAGAAATCGTTGCGATGAGCAAATCTTTACGATGACTAAAGGAATCGTTACGAGAGCAAGTCGTTACGATGACTAAAGGAATCGTTACGAGAGCAAGTCGATACGATAACGATTTCTGTTTAAATCTAAACAAAGTTTGAGGCTATGAGGAAATCGTTGTAGCATAAGGAAAGTCGATGTGGACTTCACTTAATATTGCTTCAGAGAGGTAATACTTACCAAATTTGCTTGATTTTCCTATAGTATTTCCTGAGCTCAAGACTTATGGAATATGTGTTATTAATCTTTGACATGGTTTTGTTAATCACCAAAATAAATATATAATGAATTAAAATTACATGGGGACAGGCTGATCATTAACTTTGGCACTCCAAGTTATCTAACGTGGTAGCCTCGGCACACGACACAGACGTCGTAGTTCGCTGGACGAGGTCGCTTAGGCACTCGTCAGGAACTGAGGGACGACATCCGACATGAACTGAGATGTGGATGTCAGACAAGGTCGCTTAGGCACACGCATGAGGCATACTAATTAGTCCAGGGGCCATGATCTGGTTGGACGCAAACCATCGATGACGACGAGGTTGCTCCGGCGCTCATTAAGAAGAAACTCCAATATATCAGAAGGCTATGGAGTAGAAAAGGCACGGTAATAGAAACTGTTCGAAAGACAAGTTTTCAGATAGACCGACGACAAACGCATGCAGACAGACAAGGTTTGCAAAGTTCTATTGATAAGGAGAAGGGGTACAAAGTGCGGCAAGGCGCCAGGTACAAACAAGGAATCTAGTCCACGACGACGTCGCCAGTGCCGACATGAGTCTCTTCGCTGTCAGGCACTGTGGGCTGATCATTCATGACGTCGTTGACATCGGCCTCCAAAACACCCGCAACAGTGATAGCCAACACGTCGTTGATGATAGCTGCAATGCTCTCGTCCTGGTCATCGTCGTCGGCCTCCTCGTCATCTTCCTCGTCGAGTACGAGCTTTGAAACATCAATGTTCGGGAAGTGTTCCCGAACACGCTTGAGGTAGAAGTCGTACCCTTGTCGAAAAAGCTTAACGACCTCAGTTTTGAGCTCGTCAGACTCGCGGTACTCAGAAACGGCCTCGGTGATCGCCTTTTCATGCTCGTCGGCCACCAGCTGAGGAGTGGTAGCCTTGGTCTTTTCGTGAGATTCGAGCTCAGCCTGGTGAGCCTCCTTCTCGGCCTGAAGCGACTTCAAGAGTTTGTCGGCCCTAGCCTCGACTTTGTTCGCTCGCTCGGCCTCCTTGGCATGAAGATCCTTTTCGGCCACTAGCTTCCTCCCGACCTCAGTTAGGCGTGCCTCGGCAGAAGCTCTAGAGGTCTCGACCCGATAAAGAATTCCTTCAAACTGGGCCATCACGCCCTGAACCGATGAGTAGAAGTTCTCGATTATTTGGTTTGACCTCAAGCCCGAGGTCGGGACCTTCGCTTCAGCTGGAAGCGCTTGTCTCCCCCATTCAGTGGCGTTGAGCCCTACGGAGTGCCCAGATGACCTCGGCTGGGAAGCGACTGAGGTAGAGACGTCGGCTGGTTTATTTGCTGAAGGCCGTGGACGTTTGCTCGGCCCTATCATCTTGGGGATACACTGCTCTTTGAAGGGTACTGAGTTTGGGACAACGATCGGCTCCTCGGTCTCGGTAGGATGAGCACACTTTGCTCCTCGGCTCACCTTCTTCTTGCCCCGAGACGACATGAGTTCCCTCTCGGCCACCTCAGCAAGAGAGGGTCCGACGCTTTTCCTGGCAGGTGGAGCTGACGATGTTCCCTTGTCGGCCATCGCTGTACGAAAAGGAAGTCAGTTATCTTAAGATTGTATTAACAATCAAATAAATTATGGTTCATACCTCGTTCGGCCTCGGCTATCAGTTCGAATAGCTTCTTGGAAGGCTCGAGCAGGTCGGGAGGCTCTAACGCCTGCAGTGACTCGAACTCCGAGAGCTCAGTTTTGATAAGGTTCGGTGAGCGGAAGGCCTTGTCTCGAATATTGATTGCGGACCAGGTGGTCGGAAAGGGCCATCCGAACAGACAGTGGATGAAGATGAAGTTCTTCTTCTAGTTGTGGACAGAGGACAGAATTCGGCCAAGTATTTTCCGACCTGACTGACCTGTAAAGTACAGCCAGTCGCCAAAAGCTTTAACCGAGAAGTAATAGAAGAAGAGCCGAGTGGTCGGAAGGACCTCGGCAAGGGCACAAGCTGCCAGGAAGCGGACAATCGACCTCTAGGAGTTTGGCGTCAATTGCGACGGAGCAGCCCCCAGCTTGAGTAGAAGAAAGATAATGAAGGGATGGAGAGGCAGCCGGAAGCCTGCCGGACAACCTCAGAATAGAGGTAGACTCCATTCTCCATCGAATAATGGGCTCGAAGCTGCTTGTTTGCATATACGATGGAGTGCTCGGGAAGGATGAGACCTGGATGATTCGTCATCCATTTTAAAGTCTCGGATTCAATCTCACAGTGGGCATCAACGACATTGTCAGCTTGCCGACGAGAACCCGAGGTATGAGAGGAGGGTTTCCTGGGAACATACGACCCAGGACTGGGTTATCAGGGCCACATATGGAGGTCGGCCGACGTTCTTGTGGTCGGCCAGATCTGGGTCGCTCAACCGAAAGTTGGCTAAGAACGACCTATAGCACCAGGTCGGAATGAGCCAGGTCGCTCTACCAGATGTCGGAAGGAACGACCTGTATCAGTTTCCTATCGTGAGCACAAGAGAAAAAGCTTCTACGATTTGATGACTATTTTTCTTGTCTATTTAGGGCTACTAATGGATCTCTATTTTCCCATTTAGCCGACTCATTTTCACATTTTTTTTATAAGATACAAAACTCCGAAAAAAACTTTTCGATAGCTTAATGGAAGCGAAAATAGATATCCAAATTTTTATTGGATGTGGAAGTAAAAATATCAAATTTCGCATCCGCTTTTTCCGTTTCCATTCTGATGACCTTTTAATATATATTATATATTATTTTTATAATAAAAACTCCTCAACCTTGAAGCTTTGACCCTTAAATATTTAACTCACTATCCCCCACCCCCAATCTGTTTGCAAATGCCATCTATCATTGTTTCAATTAATGGCTAGTGGTCACTATCTCATTCCATCATATATGGTAGTTTTTCTTTGAGAGTCTTCATAGTTACATATATTGACTATCTCTTATTCAACCATTATATATAACTATATGATGTTACTATACTATTTTGATCTAGTCATATTTCATTTAGTAAAAGTCATTATAAAATACATGATGGAGAAGATATGATAGAAGATATATTTTTATTTATTATTGTCAGTTATCTATACTAGTAGATTATTAAATTTATATTTAAAACTATTCATAAATTTAATAATCAATGTACTTGTAAATTTATAAATTATTATATAAATGTTGTTGCATCCGAAATTTCCATTTGATTTCTATTTCCATTTTTATTTTTTTGATTTAAAGTGGAAATAGATGTGGAAGCAAAAACACTCTTTTTCGTTTCTATTTTCGACTTCGAAATTTCTTTTAGAAGTGAAAGCGATAACACTCATTTCCTATTCTGAATCCGACCCGTTGACATCGCTAGATCTATTTGATTGCTCAACATGGAATATAATGCTGCTTCATTTGTTCATTCGCCTCATCATGAGGTGTTTTATGTACTAGTTTTATCTAATAAAATGGAGTCTTAGGCTTCCCCTTTGTCAAAAAAAAAGGGAGAATTAATTAGGGGTCCTTGTCAGAGGGTTAGACTTAATTTGTAATCCCTGTCAGAAAATCAGAAGTCATATGATCCTTACTTTTTGTGTTAGTTTAATTTCTAGTCCCTGCTTTTTGTTTCTAGTCCCTGCTTTTTGTTCTCAGCATTTAATGAGTCTTGGAAGAGGAGCCGTCCTTTTAACATCAACTTTTTCCTATTTTGCCCTTCCTTCTTCTTCTATTTTCCTAGTTACATTCGTTACAGTTGCCTTTGTATCAGTTACAGTAAGCTTCTATGTCAGTTACAGTAAGCCTTTATATCTGTTACAGTAAGTCTTTTTTTCTTTATGCACTATTACATTCATTACAGTTACCTTTGTATCAGTTACAGTAGGTCTTTATATCTGTTACAGTAAGCCTTTGTAACTGTTACAGACTACAGCTATAAGTTCTTACAAAAGAAAAAAAAAATTTTATTTGTTTGCAAGTGGTAGGATTCGAACCCAGGTCTTCACAAAGACAACATGAGATACCCTTACCACTAAGCTACAACTACATTTGTGTTACAATAGAACATATAATATATTTAATTAAGTATGGTAGTAATATAATACTCTATTACAACTTATGTTAAGTCTTGTTACAGTTAATATCATTCCCTGTTACAGTATACATTAAGTTCTGTTACAGTAAACACTATCATCTATTATAGTAAACATAATACTCTATTACAACTTATGTTAAGTCTTGTTACAGTCAATATCATTCCCTGTTATAGTATACATTAAGTTCTGTTACAGTAAACACTATCATCTATTATAGTAAACATAATACTCTATTACAACTTATGTTAAGTCTTGTTACAGTCAATATCATTCCCTGTTACAGTATACATTAAGTTCTGTTACAGTAAACACTATCATCTATTATAGTAAACATAATACTCTATTACAACTTATGTTAAGTCTTGTTACAGTCAATATCATTCCCTGTTACAGTATACATTAAGTTCTGTTACAGTAAACACTATCATCTATTATAGTAAACATAATACTCTATTACAACTTATGTTAAGTTTTGTTACAGTCAATATCATTCCCTGTTACAGTATACATTAAGTTCTGTTACAGTAAACATTGTCATCTATTATAGTAAATATAACATTAACATTTGTTACAATATACATTAACTTTTGTTACAATATATATTAAGCTCCATTACAACTTGCGTTAAGTCTTGTTACAGTATACATTAAGCTCTATTACAACTATACATTAACCTCTATTACAATAACATTAAACTTTGTTACAGTAAGTCTTTATATCTCTTACAGAAAGTATTTGTATCACTTACAGTAAGGCTTTATATCGTTTACAGTAAGTATTTATATCACTTACACTAAGTCTACATATCAATTATAGAAAGCTTTCATATCATTTACAGTAAGCTTTTATATCTCCTACAGAAAGTCTTCATACTTATTACAGAAAGTCTTTATATCACTTACATTAAGTTCTGTTACAACAAATATTATCATCTATTACAGTAAACATTAAATTATGTTACAACAAACATTAAACATTGTAACAAAGATTAATGTATATTGTAACAACGGTTAATGTATATTATAACAAAGCTTAATGTACATTGTAATAGAGCTTAATGTATACTATAACAAGACTTAACATAAGTTGTAATAGAGCTTAATATATATTGTAACAAATGTTAATGTATATTGTAACAAAGCTTAACATAAGTTGTAATAGAGTATTATGTTTACTATAATAGATGATATTGACTGTAACAAGACTTAACATAAGTTGTAATAGAGTATATGTTTACTATAATAGATGATAATGTTTACTGTAACAGAACTTAATGTATATTATAACAGGGAATGATATTGACTGTAACAAGACTTAACATAAGTTGTAATAGAGTATTATGTTTACTATAATAGATGATAGTGTTTACTGTAACATAACTTAATGTATACTGTAACAGGGAATGATATTGACTGTAACAAGACTTAACATAAGTTGTAATAGAGTATTATGTTTACTATAATAGATGATAGTGTTTACTGTAACAGAACTTAATGTATACTGTAACAGGGAATGATATTGACTGTAACAAGACTTAACATAAGTTGTAATAGAGTATTATATTTACTACAATACTTAATTAAATATATTATATGTTCTATTGTAACACAAATATAGTTGTAGCTTAGTGGTAAGGGTACCTCATGTTGTCTTTGTGAAGACCTAGGTTCGAATCCTACCACTTGCAAACAAATAAAGTTTTTTTTTTCTTTTGTAAGAGCTTATAGCTATAGTCTGTAACAGTTACAAAGGCTTACTGTAACAGATATAAAGACCTACTGTAACTGATACAAAGGCAACTGTAATGAATGTAATAGTGCATAAAGAAAAAAAGGCTTACTGTAACAGATATAAAGGATTACTGTAACTGACATAGAAGCTTACTGTAACTGATACAAAGGGAACTATAACGAATGTAACTAAGGAAATAGCAGAAGAAGGAAGGGCAAAATAGGAAAAAGTTGATGTTAAAAGGACGGCTCCTCTTCCAAGACTCATTAAATGCTGAGAAACAAAAAGCAGGGACTAGAAACAAAAAGCAGGGACTAGAAATTAAACTAACACAAAAAGTAAGGATCATATGACTTCTGATTTTCTGACAGGGACTACAAATTAAGTCAACACTCTGACAGGGACCCCTAATTAATTCTCCAAAAAAAAAAGATCTCTAAAGTTAAAGAAATACTTATTGACACGGCTTTAGATCTGGCCTAACCCAAATCCTAGATCCACTGGCACAAGCTACCTCAGCAAAGCCCACTCAATTTGACAAGGGGGTTTGCCTAACCCGGTTAAAATTTGAGTTTTTAGAAATAAAAGGGGGTAAGAGTGGGGTTAAGCTACCCCACTCTTTTTAGAGGGGTAGTTTTAACCCTCCTAACATTTTTTATCTCTGAGACCCACATACATCTCTCCAAAGTAAAAAGTGTTAAATTGTGAGTTAAGAAACTCCCGATTATTTTAACCAAGGATTTTTTAACCACTAGACAAATTGGGTGACCCCAGTAACACTAGGGTCTCCCCTCATATCTCCCCATGAAGAGGATAAATCCTATATCAAAAGGGTAGGGATGATTCAAAAGAAACTCAAAAATTACAGGTAAAAAGATTTTGGCATGTGTAACCATACTGCCGGCTCTTTCATTCTCTCTCTTCACTTAAACTAATATTTCTATACTTACACTTCTCACTAACTTGACTGTTGGAGGAATCATCTTGAGATTGATTTCTTTATAGGTCGAGGTGAATTGAGTTGATTAAAAATTTATTCATCACTAATAGACTCGCCCGAGCTCATCTCGGGGCTGACATGATCTTCTACTCATCAAGTCCGTAGATCAAGTCGAATCAGATCATATCACTTATCAATGCGGTCTACATTTTTCATCGTGCAACAATATATTTATACCGGTCCACAAGTTGATTAATGAAAACACTTTGCACATTAAACATGTAGCAAATATTTTATATTAAGATCATATCAGTGACAAATTGAATCAGACATGCACATGTAGGGGTGTCAATTGGGCCGGGGCGGCCCGGAGGCCCGCAAGCCCGGCCCGATTTTAACCGGGCTTGGGCCGAAAAAATAAGCCCGTTAAAATTTTTTGGCCCGGTCCGGCCCGGCCCGGAAAAAAATAGGGCCGGGCTTGGGCTTTGTGAGGCCCGGCCCGGTGGACCCGCCGGCCCGAAAAATATAAATATAATTTATATTAAGTATGAATTTTATATTTAGAAAGAGAATTATATATATTTTTTCTACAATAAATCTACTAAAAACATAATCTTTTACAAGTTAAATGTTAATATAGATATATTAAAATTATATATTATATAAATAAAAATAATATTTTTTCCGGACTTTCGGACCGGGCCGGACTTTTTCGAGCTTTTTTTGGACCGGACCGGGCCACACATACCGGGCCTAACCCCGGACCTGGGCCGGACCCGGGCCGACTTTTAAAAAATCAGCCCGGCCCATTGACACCCCTATGCACATGCTCAGCAAAAAAAAGGGTGCCACCAAAATTCGAAACTTTGAACAGGCATTTAAAGCTGAATTAAAAATAGATGAAATTTTATGATTAGATTCTCCTATACTGGATTTTCATTGGTAGACACATAAAGAGTTCTTAAGAGATCGTTCCAAAAGCAGATTATAATAATTTTTTATGGCTAATTTAAGCTATTGTAAAATTAAGAGTAGATACAATTTTGTGTGAATTTTCTTTTGTAAATATCTTTTCAAAAAGATCAATAGAAATCAATTTCTATAAAATCTTTAAAAGTAGCCCCATATAGGGAGCGGCCGCTGCCTACAGCGCGCAGCGTTGATGGTGCCCCGGTGTCTCGTCCCATGACATCAGACGGATGCAGTTTACCTCATCACGCGGCTCCCCAGACACGTTGACGTCGGTGGATCGGCCTCCCAAAAAGACACAACTGTTTGGAGTCCAATTTGAGAAGTGGGCTGGTGGACGCCGCGCCGGGGCAAGGCATACTGCGCAAACTGCACCGCCGGCTATTTCGGGTCAATCGCGTCTAGCAGGAAGAGACCGGGGAGGGGAGGGATGTGGTGCCATAAGCGTAATTTAATCCATCGAGCAGGGGTAGCATAGGGAATCCAATTTTCTCCTCCTCGGTTACTCTTTTTTTTTTTTGGGGTTGGGGGGGTATAATATAGGATAGGAAACGTCGTTAAGCGAAGTCTCCTCTTGCATTACTCGCGTGCCGAGCCCGCCGACGCTGCTCGCCGTCCCAAAGAAAAAGTGGGGTGGCCGTGGAACGAACAAAAATATTCATCTGTTGGTGGTCGAGGTGATGAAGATGGAGCTCGAGAATCCCGCCGATGGCGAGAACCGGAAGTCGGAGGACGCCTGCAACGGCGACGGCTCCGACCCGCCCCACTCCAGCAGCTGCTTCACCGACGACATCGATAGCACCTGCTCCACTCCGTACGTAAGCGCCCCCTCCAGCCCCGGCCGCAGCGGCCCCAGCGGCTACTTCTACAGCGCCCCCGCCAGCCCCATGCATTTTGTTCTCTCGTCGTCTCCCTACTGTTGCGCCGGCGCCAATGACGCCAATGCCGCCGCGGATGGCCTCATGTCGGGGTCGTTCGAGTTCGAGTTCTCCGCCAGGTTCGGCGGGACGGGCTCCGGCTCCGGGGCCGCGGCCGCGGGGTCGATGATCTCGGCGGATGAGTTGTTCCTCAACGGCCAGATCCGGCCGATGAACCTATCGTCGCACCTCCAGCGGCCTCAGGTGCTTGCGCCGCTCCTGGATCTCGAAGGGGAGGAGGACGAGGATGGCAGCGATCGCAACGAGGCGCCCACTCTTAGAGGCAGGGATCTGAAGATGCGGAACAGATCTTTGCGTCGGAGGGCGAGATCCATGTCCCCGCTGCGGAACGCCACCCCGTTCCAGTGGCACGACGATGGGGAGGATCTAGATGAGAGGAGCGGCAAGCGGAGTGGTGCCGGGAAGAGCGAGGATGTCGACCTGGAAGCTGAACCCGACCATATGGATCAGTTGGCCGCGGCAGCCACGCCGTCCGTTTCAGCGTCCTCGTCCAGGTCGTCTTCTACCTCGTCGAGCAGAAGCTCGAAGCGGTGGGTCTTCCTCAAGGACCTCCTCTACCGCAGCAAGAGCGAGGGGAGGGGGAACACCAAGGACAAGTTCTGGAATGCCCTCTCCTTCTCACCCTCCAAGGACAGGACTTCTTCTCTCTTCTTCCGGGACAGGTTCACCAAGCCGCCTCCTGCTCCCGGTGCTCCGCCTTCTACCACAGCAGCCGTTGCTTCCGCCGCTCCGTCAGAAGCCCATAAGCCGAAGCAGAAGAATGCCGGGTCGTCTTCCTCTGCTTCCACCTCCAAGAAGCCGTCATCTACTTCGTCCAAGCCGGCGAACGGGGTGGGGAAGCGCAGAGTTCCCTCTCGGTCCCCACACGAGCGGCACTACACGGCGAACCGCGCGCAGGCGGAGGAGATGAGGAAGAAGACCTTCCTCCCTTACAGGCAGGGCCTACTTGGCTGCCTCTGGTTCAGCTCCAGGAGCTACGGCGCCATGAACGGGCTAGCTAGAACCCTAAACCCCGTCTCTTCCAGGTAACCCAAAAAGGGAAACAAATGGGAGAGACACAACTATGCTTTTAACCCCTTTTTCTCTCGTCTTCTTTTCCTTTTCCGGTAAACATGGTTGTATAGCTAGCGTTCCCCTGTATCTTCTCGGGTGCTCGTTTTTTCCTTTAAAATCACTTCCCTGTGAGAGGAACCTCTCTTTTGCTGTGTTCCCACTTCCCAGTGAGTGGATCCTTTATTTTTGTGTGGAGGCTGTCCTCTCTCCTTAATCATCACAATGTTCTCCTCCTCCCATGATCTGTGGATACATGTCACCTTCAAGTTCCGTTCTTTCTCGTTTCTTCTTCCATGCACCTCACTTCGTGCATCAGCAGAGCTGGAGGTCCTGTTTATCTTGTTTCCGAGCTCCATTGGCGGCCGAAACCCACTTTCGCATTCCAGCTCTTTATCAAATGGGAAAAATAATGCGATCTTTGGCCCTCCTTGATGCTACATTTGCACCGTTTTGGTGGGGGTGGATCCGGAGACAGATGATGGCGTGCGATTAAGTTGGGTGAATGCTGTGGGAGGGGAGGAAATGATCAATGATCAATTTAGGACGGGGCTCTAAAATTGCCAACTCGCAGTTGGCTGTTGAATGTCCTTTCCGGAGTGGGGAGGGAGGGGGGGGGGGTCTTTAATTATTTTGTCCTCCCCGCCCACATGTGAAAGCGATGTGCAGTGCACGTGACGTGCCGGGGACCCCTCGCGCTTCGCTTGGATCGGATCCGCGGCGCCGGCGGCATGGCCGAATGGCCGGGCCTGCTTCGTCAGTTCTACGCCTCCTCCGTCTTCATATGGAACATGATATGTATGTCGTCCCCCCCCCCCCCCCCCCCCCCCCCCCCCCCCTGCAGAAAGGAAGAAAAGGGGGGCAGCCTCTTTGCCAAAAGGGAAATGCTTAATATCACCCGGGCAAATGATGCAACAAGGTGTTGCAACATTTCTTTTACCAAAATAAACAAAGACACGAGACCCGGCTCCATGTTTAGAGCATCATGCTCTTGGTATATGTAGCTCACCCCACCTGGCACCCTAATTTTTAGGGTAGAACCCGAAGAGGCTTATTTGCACATCGAGATTCTGCAGTGGTTTGATCATGTGCAAGATTCTGTAGTGGGTGGGAGCGTGGAACGTCCGGGGGTGGGGGTGGGGGTGGAGAAGAGGGCAAAAGTAATCACATTTGGTTTCCATCCCAAGTCTCAGCTACAAGAACTGTGTGCCTAGGCAGGGTAGAATCCATAATTGATTACTCTGCCATTGGTGCGTTGGGTTGACAAGCTCTTCTGGGCGCATACGCGTGGAATCACATACGCAGATAGAGATAGAGATGCTACAAGTTGGGCAAATGGGTCATCTTCTGTGTTAGGTTTTCTTCACAGGGACTTCCCCCCCTAGGTCAGAGGACTTCATGGCACCTCTTCTTTGTCACTCGCATTTTGGATCATCTCAAAAGGGGGCACCGTGTCCCTCTTTTCCTTGTCTAGCGGTTGTCTTAATGTAACATCTCTGAGGCTCTTTTCCTGTAGATGCGCTGCTGTGTCTTTCTTTTATCGGCTTTGTTTGCCAGTTGGGCTGGGCCAACTTTTCTTCTCCCGGCGGTTTTAGTAGAGGTCATATCATTTTATCCTCCCTCCCCATCCCTTATCGAGATCCAACTCCCACGGTCCCATCTCCACCTCTACTTTTTTTTTTTTTGACATGTATTTCCACGTCTACTTTTACCCACTCCCATCCCATTTATTTAATATCTTGGTTGCACCTACATTATTTACTGGCTAATAAACAACAATGTTTGTCACTTTCTTTTGATACATATTCCTCTTATCATCACGGGCGTTGGGGGGCGAGGACGGTTGTTAGTGGGGTTGCACTGCCCACATGGGAGTGAACACCCCCCCGGGCAACCGTGCAATGAGAGAGAGAGAGAGAGATGGGGGCGGCATTGCCCCCACACCCGTTCAACCTGTGCGAAGAGAAAGTGAGAGGAGGAGGAGGGGTTACTACATCTTCTTTTTGGGTGCTTCTGCGCACCATCAAAACAGCCGGTGGCGCGCGCAGTAGCCAACTGTGTTTTGTTCCCTCTCGGCTGGGACCGTGGACAGATGGGAGGTGGCTAGTGTGTGTTGCTACCACGCCGGACTGGTTGTTCACACATCGTTATCGTTTTAAAAGATGCTGTCTGTGTGGCATGTGTGGAAGCGGACATGACTGTGTGGGTTCGATGCGCATGTGCCGACATGATGTTGATGCTTTGTGCCCGCAAACTAACCCCCCCCCCCCCCCCCTCAAAACACGTCCGCTTCTTTCGCGTATGTATCTGCCTGTTCTTTTGTTATCCAAGGAGCCCCTTTATGTAGTTGGGAGGAGTTTCTTTTTTCTCCTTGGGGACTTGCGATTAATGTTTGCAGTTGGGGTCCGCTCAGATTTGGACTTGTAGCTGTTGGGAGTTAGAGAACAGGACTGCCATCGCGGCCAAACGGACATGTTCGTGGTCCAAGAATTTAAGGGCCTTTTGCCTACAAGATCTTCTGCGATCAAATCGATTGCTATTTTAGTTAAAGTTTTTTTTTTTCCTTTTCCGATTATGCCTTCGTACTCCCCCCACCCCCTGCAACGGGCAGCATTTATGGGGTTATTGCCATTAGATAGATTGTCATAATATGGTTGTATAACATCGTGATCATTTGGATTCAAGTTTAATAATTTTAGTGTGCTGTTTGAGCCAATACTTGGTCATTGAATCTTGATTAAGGCTCTTATGAGTTGTGTGGGTGTTGTGAGTTGGAGGTTTGGATCCAATAGTTCACTAGTTCTTCGTTTGAGAACATGATGGGGTTGGACATCTCGTTTTGAACGTGACCTTCCCCTATGTTGCAATCTCATTGTCACCTCTTTCAAGATTTTATTCGCTTGTGTGACGTGTAACACAAGTCGAGCTTTTGTGTGGCTCCGTGTGTGAGAACGCGGCCTTTGTTTGCGCCACATTCTGAACGCGGCATCCTGACGTGTTCTAAACTCCAAAGTTTTTATATGATGTTTGTTGGCCAAATAGTGTAGGGAGTTTTGTTCGGCCGAAGGAGGCTTTGTTGGAGGTCTTCCTGGTGATTTCAGCTCAGGAGCTATCAGTTTAGTGTGATTTTCACCCAAGGAGGGTGTTTGGAGCATAGAAACATCGATGGAATGATATTCTTCATCTTGGTAGGGGGATTTTCTCATTTCTTTGCTTTGTTTGACGGGTTCGAAGTATGAAAAGTATGGTATAGTGTGTACAAGTGATTTCTAGTTGAATTAGTTGCTTTGTATGCGTTTGAATTGGATGGAAATGTAGGTTTTATGTGATTTCTATTGAGGATGAAGGGTTTGGCATTCTGTTTGAGAACATGATAGGTCAGATAGTCGTGTTCAGGTCGCTGCTTCCTACCCCAACACGTTCTTATTGTGAAATCGATATGTCGAGTTGTTGAGTTCATATTGCGGTCTTTTGAGCAGGCGTGTTAATAATGCGGCCTATCAGACGATCACCTTCTTAATGGGACTGTTGGTTCCGTCGCATTCAGCTTTCCGAAGTATCTGGCTTTGTGCATTATACTGAGGGTCCATTAAGGGCCCAGATCCGATGTTTTCTTATTAGTTTAATGTGTTAAATAGTGTGGATGTAATGTATTTTTATGTAAGTAATGTGTTTGAGTAGTGTGAAGATTATTTTGTATAGATTGATGGAAATTGATGCGTTTCTCATGAATTGGAGGTTATTATATATTATGTTGATTATCTTCAGATATGTAGAAAGTGGTTTTTAGCGGGTATGGTTTCTCGGAGGCGAACCTATACCACTAGCAATAGTGTGAGTTTTACTCATGTTGTACATTTTGGGATATGTCCCCGACTTCTGTACTTTTTCTTTGAGACATGTAATAATAAGACAACGTAATTTTTTGAATGTATATAAGATCATGTACTTTATCATGCATCTTTATATTTATGTGGTTGTTTTTTATATTCTTATTAGACATATGTGTGATATCCTTTACGAGACTCTCGGTCTCTTCATTGGAGATGGAGCTGGATATGGAGTCTTTTTGAGCATAAGTATCCAGAGCCGCTACAGCTGGTATCAGATAGAATTCAGTTAGAATATAAAAAGATAATTATATTATAATATTTTAAAATATGATTTAATGTCCACAGTTAGTAGTAGGTCCATAAATTTTTATATGAATTTTGTGTATGTGTTATATTGTAATATGTGTTATTGTTGGTATGTTATATAATTGGAACGAGAAACAGTAGATTTGAAAAAGGATTTGACTTAGTATGATAATCAATGAGAAAATAATTATTCTCTAAGGAAATGTGATGAAGTATAATGATGTTGTCGAATGAAATAACCAATTTAGCAGAATTAGTTGTATAACCTTAATTATTAAGGTAGATATAGAGACATTTAATGTGGGTACAGCAATATGTTGGCTTTGTTGCAGAAAGATATTATTCTTGAGAATTATTGATTATAAAGGATTGAAGATATTATAATGGAGATATTTGAGGTATTTGAGGATTGTGTTAGTAAATACAGGAAATTGGTTCAAGTGATAAGATGGTTAGAATTGAAATTAATTTCAGATGAGGGGTTAGCGAATAAAGAAGCAGTAATTTGTAATAGTAGATTTGAGAATGATGTTATTATGGGGAAGATGTATTAGTGTCAGAAAACTTTGCACATGGTTAGTAAATGTGTATCAAATATGGGTGATTTGTCGGAAAGAGCATATGAAGATGGTCATCGAGTTAAGTTTTCTGAGAGTTTCTGAAGATAGGTTAATCAACAAGTAATTAAGAGTTTGTGGTTATTTAGTAAAAGGATTTGTTAGACATGTCAACATTAAAGAAATGGTCAATGATATATAATTGGTAGGTATGCGTAGTGTATGGTAATGATTAAGATACGATAGTGGAATGCGTTTTAAAAAAATTGAAGTCAAGAATGTTAAGAGAAAGATGATGTTGTTTAAGTAAAATCAGATAAGATAAGGTCTTATGAAAAGTATTATGATTTTAGAAATTCAGAATTAAGGTTTTCAGTAAAGAGGAAGAGGTAGGTTGATTAAGAAAAGGATGAAGAATGTCAGTCTCAGTAAAATGAAGAAATAGATTATGAGGAATTAAAGGATTTAAATGGAATTTGGGTTTTCTTATGAGAATATTAATGTCAGTGATTACACCACAGCGGTAGTGCTTCCAGTAGTTGAAAATGAAACAATTATAGCAAAATAAGTTAAAAGGTAAATATTGTGGTTACTTGTGTGCAGATAGAGATCTCAGATTTTGTAAAAATTATTTAATTTTAATGAGGGTTGAGTATCAATTGATTAGTGCAGAATGTGAAACAGTGATGAGTAGCAAAGAGAAAGAAAATACAGATCACTTTGTCTAAGGAGTTGAGTAGTTGAATTTCAAGATTGACAGTGTTTTAGTGGAAGGTATTCGTATGATAAGAGAAAGTTATAGTTATGAGTTAATGAATTTATTAAATACAATGGAATTAAGTAAGTAAAGAAATAATTAAAGGAGCGCAGAAAAAGGATTTTGTTCAGTTCAATTAACTATAATTTGAAGTTTGAGCATTGTTGATCAAGATGCAAAATAAAAGTAGCAGATTATGTAATAGTTATAAATAGGTCATGAAGGCATCATTTAGAAAGGATATTTGTTTTCCAGAGTAGGTTTTATCTGAATAAATGTATTTTTTAGTGAGTGCATTTTCAGAGTTTGATTTAAAAATAGGAAGAGATCAGTTAAGAGTTAGTAAGCAAGTAGAAGTAATTTTGTGGATATAGGGAAAATATGTTTTTGATACACCAAGTCCAGCAACCACTATAAGAAAAATAAGATTTGTCAATAATTATATATCAACGGCTACGAATAGTCGCTGCCATATGTTGCTTATGTCAACTGCTGTGAATAGTCATTAACAAATACTTAACATTTGTCAATGGCTCAACATAGTCCTTGACAAATGTTACACATTTGTCAATGACTCAATTTAGCTGTTGACGAACGTAACATTTGTCAACGGTTACCACAAATTGTTGATAATTATTGAACATTTATCAATAGCTATGTGAAGTTGTTGACAAATGTTAAGTATTTGTCAATGACTATTTACAACCGTTGACAAATATTAAGTATATGTTAACAACTTTAAGAAGCTGTTGACATATACATAAAAAAAAAGTGAGGGGCGATCTCCTGCCCTTTAAACAACAACTTTTCACTAAAAAAAAAATCTAAAGATGCACACACCCAATCGGCCCCCCTCCCTGCTCTTTCCTCGGCCTGGTCCCTGCTCTCTCTCCATTGGTGACATAGGATGGACGCGAACATGCCGATGATGTAGCTCTCGATGTCGAGCAGAGATTAGGGGTGTAAACGAGTCGAGTCGAGTCGAGTAGTATACTGTTCAAACTCTGTTCGTTAATTTTTAATCGAGTTCGAGCCGAGCTCGAGTATTGAAAATGTCTGTTCAAACTCGGCTCGTTTAAATATTCTCGAGCTCGAGCTCTTAACGAGTATCTTAACGAGCTTAATTGAATTTGCGAGTTCGTATATATAAGTAAATCCAATTCAATCTACAAGTAAAAAATCGATCGTTTATAAGACCTACATTTATCTTATTTCAAGCTCATATCTCAATAGTTTTGATAAGTTGCTTAATTTAACTATTTTAATATAATGTTTGAAATATATTCATAATTTATCACAAGCAATATGAAATTAATAGGTAGACACCGCAAGAGATGGGGTTGGTGCGCGAAAAGGTAGGGGTAGTGCTGCAACTCCCCTGCGCACACTGTCCAGAGCCCCCTTTCTGCACCGTCGGTGACTGTACTGCGGTCGCCGAGAGCATTGTCTACCATTGAAGGATGGTCTCCAGTGGTCGTCGGAGATGTCAGTGGCCGACAACGCGCCCCTCGGCCCCACCGGAGGGCTCACCTACTGCGTAGGTCGGTCTCGTGAGGAAGAAGATGCTTGATATGTTGGGGGACCTTGCAACACTAAATTTTATGTTTATGTCCCTATTTACATGATTTGTGTATATATCCTCATTTATATAATTTGTGTATATACACTGTGGATTTAGTCTATGACATTTAAGCCCTCATAAATATTTATATTGTAATAATAACTGTATAAAAAAATAAATATTTTTTATATCAATATATACTTATTATATTTAAAGAAATATTTAAACAAAGTGTTAACGAGTACTTAGACAAGCTCTTAATGAGTATTTAATCGAGCTCTTAACGAGCTCTTAAACGAGCTGTTCACGAGTATAATCGAGCCGAGCTCATATGTGTTCAGACTCGGTTCGTTTATGAATCGAACTTTTTTTTTTGTTCAAATTTGGTTCGTTAATTAAATAAACGAGTCGGACCGAACTTTTATCGAGTCGAATTTCGAACTACTCGTCGAACGTATCGACTCGTTTACACCCCTGGCTCGTTTACACCCCTAGCAGAGACCTCGAACACTTGGCTTACTTGGAAGTGGCGCCGATAAAGATGGGATGGTAGAAAGGGGACTCCGGGGAGACTAGCTATTCCGCACCGAGACCTGCACCCACACCTGCTGTCGCAGCTGCATCGGCCAGCACATCACCGCCACGTTGCAGGAGAACATCGCCGGTGTCGGCTGCCTGGCGGTTGGGTGCAAGGAGGTGCTGAAGCCAGCGCTCTGTCGGGGGGTCGCCCCGGAGGAGGTGTTTATGAGGTGGGGGGATGCACTGTGCGAGTCCCTGGTCCTGGCGGTGCTGGTGGGGTGCAACTGCCCCTACGAGGACTGTGGGGCGTTCATGGTGGATGATGGCGGGGAGGTGGCCAACGAGAGGAAGTGCCCCAGCTGCATGCAGGAGGCCATTCCCCAACCCTCGCCAGGGCCCACCGCGGCATGCAGGGTTGGAATCTGAGGCGACCCCGAGAGATGTAGACAATGTAGCAATGGAGTGGCTCGTTCGTTACAATCGTCGCAAGATCGGACGTCGGCGACTCTAGATGTGAGAATAATTAAGAACAACCATCATGACTATCGCAGTAAACGATTGGATTGTATTTATCGTTTCGACTCTTGGTCGTCAAATTGCATTGGTTTTTCCTTCCATCTGGAGTCCAAAAGATCGATGCTTCTATTCTTGTTATCTTGAAAGGTAAGAGTGGTTCGATGCAAAAATAAGACAAATTTCCATAGTCATGTCAGCTCTGTGCGGGGTTAATTTTCATGGGCACCTGCGTACGATTATTAAATGTTTTAGCCATCTTTCTGCTTCAGATTACTTCATCAATTATGTTGGATGTTTGCATCAATCAAAATATGAGGTGGAGGGCCGTGCCGTAGGAGGGACGGGTGGTTGGAGATAGAGCTTGACGATTATTTATCAACAATTTTGTCAATGGTTAGAAGGCTGCTGTCATATATCTATGTCAACAATTTTGAGACTTTTGTCAACGACTCTTAGCTGCTGACATATGTCCTATTTCTTATAGTGACCATTTATAAGCTGTACAATAGCAAGCAGAATAATAGATTTAATTAAGATGTGATAGTTATGAAACAGAAAGAGCAGGCAACGTATAAAGTTTGAAAATTTTGAAATCAATAAGGTGTTACATAAAAGAAAGGTATAGTTAATCAAGTAGAGGAAAGTTTTACGTTAATCAATAGTTAGTTGGAATAGTTTGGTAGAATTAATGACAGAGTATGTATAGCATTATCTAAGCGATCTTGTTCAACGATTAAGGAAGTGCAACATTACAGTAATATGGTAAATAACAGAGTTTATCAGTTCAGTGCATAATTTGGAATAAATAATAGAGAGATCGAATTAGAGCAATATAAATGGAAGAGGTATTTCAAAAAATTGTAGAGTAAGTGCCGTTTGTTAATGAAAAAGCGGATATGGCAATGAGATGCATTTGGCAGAAGGAAAATTATGAGGTTCAATAAGCAAAAGAAAGTAGATATATATAAAGATATGATTGTGATGTTTAGTAAATAAAAATGAATAGATTATGATAATAATAGTGCAATGAGACCCAGAGTTTGGGCACAAAATTTAGATGGAATTGTGGTAAAATAAAAAGAATTAAGAAAACGGGTCAGGGATCATATATTTTCCTTGAGCAGCAATTGATTGGGTATATTTAAATTGGAATCAAGTGTTTTTGGTGATTAAGCAAAGAGAGAATTAAATGCAGTTTGAGTATGAGCAGAGTTGAAATAAAAAGAGCCGAAAACAATAATAGGGATTAGATATTTTCTGATTTTAGCATGATATTGCATAATGAATCAGATTTAATCAGAGTGGCGTAGCGGAAACGTGGTGGGCCCATAACCCCTAGGTCTCAAGATCCTTCAAGATTGCAGTATTAATGATTTGATTAGTTCGAAAAGAGTTTGAGGTCTTTGCAGAATTAATTGAAGATGCAGTGTTTCCCCAGACAATATGAGTTTAGAACAGTGCAAGTAAATTGAATATTTGAAAAAATAGGGTTTCAGATTAATGTATCAGTTGTTGTTAATGTGCAAGTAAATTTTTTTTTTTGAATCAGGTGATAATTAAAGAACGAGAGTTGTATAAAGAAGTGACAATTTTTATTTTTTGTGATTTTCAGTAATCCAAGAAACAGTAAATTTAGTTGAAGGAAAAGATAAGTAGATGTTAAAGATATTAGTGAAGTAAAGCATTAAGGAATAGAGCAATAAATGCAGGCATGAAGCAATAATAACAGAGAAATATTATGAGTTTACAACTGATGTGAAGAGTAGATTGGTATATAGATGCAAGGAATCTGGACTTCTTTAAAGGAATTATCAATTTTGATATATGTGGAAAATTGGGGTATGGTCCGACTTAGCAGGAAGATAATTGAATGGTAAGAATAATCAAGTATAAAGCAATAGTCAGCTCAAAATTGGAATCAATGTAGCAGAATATTCAAGGGTAGAGATTTGTTATAAAATGTTTTGAGCAGAATGGTACGAAAAAATGATGCAGACACATCTAGAAAAATGTGAAAGCAGGTTGAGTCCAAAGAGATAAGGCGCCTATAGCAAAATAAAATTACTTAAATCTAGGGTTGCCAATGAATCTCTGATTTCTGTTTAGCCGACCTATTTTTTATATTTTTTATAGGATGCGAAACTCTGAAAAGAACTGTTCGATAGTTTAGCGGAAGAAGAAATATATATGTGAATTCTTATAAGATGCGGAAGCGGAAACACCCATTTTGCATATATATATTTTTTCCAATAACTTTTCAATGTACATTATATAATATTCTCATATAAAAAAATCCTCAACCTCGAAGCTTTAGCTCTTAAATTTTAACTCACTTTTTTCTCACCTCTAATCTATATGCAAATGACATCTATCCTTTTCCCAATTATTAACTAGTGGTCATTCTCTCATTTCATCATATTTTTTGTAGTTTTTTTTTCCTGATAGTCTTCATACATAGATATGTTGACTATCTATTACTCAACCATTATATATAACTACATGATTTTACTATACTAATTTGATCTTATCATACTTCATTTAGTAAAAGTCATTATAATGTACGTGATGGAGAAGATATGGTTAAGGGTGTTCACTATATGGTTTAAACTGAAAAACCCAAATGTAACCGATCGATTCAGTTCCGTTTGAAAATAAAAAAAAAAGTTTGATTTCAAACCAAATCGGAAAAGAAAAACTAGTTTGGAACCAAACTGATTAAACTAAATTACAATAATAGGCCTCTAATTTATGTATATATATCAAGTTTGTTGAATATATATACGTAAAAATATGTATTATGAAAAGTAATATGCTCATTAATATTTAATGTTTTATTTTAGATTTGATTTGATAGTGATTTATCAAGGAAACATGTGGTTAAAGTCTTATTTGAGACTAATGGACTCTAAAAGTCCATTTATCCTCAGGTTAAATCAACCCAAATTGAATTATTTCTGTTTGGTTTCAACAGACTTTGGTTTGGTTTGGTTCAGATTGGCTCTAGATTTGGTTTGGTTTGATTTCTTAAAAATTCTTCTTTAAACCCAACCAAACTATGAACACCCCTAGATATGGTGGAAGATATTATTAAATTTACATTTGATACTATTCATAAATTTAATAATTAATGTACTTGTAAATTTATAAATTTATTCTAATTATATAAATGGTGTTGCATCCAAAATTTTTGTTTTTATTTTTTCGACTCAAAGTGGAAAAACCCTTTTCTATTTTCATTTCCGACTCCGAAATTTCTTATAGGAAGCGGAAGCGGAAGCGGAAACACACATTTCTGATTTTGTCACGACCTCGATTTTAGTAGTGGAATTAATCGAGAACGCGACACACAAGTACATATTCAGAAGTCATAAGCAAATGACTAATATCGTTAGGGCCCACAATTTAATAATCAAACTCTTTTATTCATCATAATCGATTATTACAATCTCTAATGTCAAAATAAGAACAACTCTCTACTACCAGTCTCATTTATCTCTCAAAGAAAGATAAGATTACAATGATGGCCAATCTCTCACTAACTAAATACATAATGACTCTCTATGGTGTATGTCATGCTCGGTGCACAAGTCCCATCATCACACGTACTTCTCATCTTCACTACTTAAAATGTTAAGAAGCATGTATGAGCAAACTAGTCTAGTATGATTTACATCTCGATGTGCGGATAATGATACAAGTGATTAACGCTTTAAGAACTAGGCAAGCACGAATAACAAGCTAAATCATAAGCATGATAAAACTGATGACAAAGTGCTAGCAGGATATCATGCAGATAGAATGTGTCAAGACAATAGAATTTAGACTTCAATGTATAAGGTGTTTTTCACGAGATGAGCAAGTACTTTGTTTCAGTCAAGTAATAAAAAGTAATAGAACTAACATAAATTGAATAGTAGCAGTGCAGTAGGAGAGCATGGGTAGTAGCCATTCAATAACAGGACAATAGTAGTTCAGTAACAGTCAAAACAGTGACAGTACGATAATAGTGCAGTACGTTTGAACTTACAAACTAACAATAACAGTTTAACAGTCAGATGTCTAGCTAAATCAGAATAGTCAGAATCGGTGCAAATGTCAACACCATCATTAGCCCCTGTAGATATTTTCGGGTGGCTCTTTGCTCCAAAACTAGATTGGAGCCCCTCGGACACTCTCCGTGCCCTCAATAGTATGCATTCAAGTCCAGTAGAGTCGTAAGACCCGTTTTAGCGTTAGACAATATAGAATCATACAGAACGATAGGAGCCATAACATCTCAAAGGATCCCAAGAGGGTACTTTCAGGAGTTCACGAATGTCATGTTAGGATGTCCGAAAACATTGGTACGATCATGTTAAGGGACAATGTTCACTTGCAGTCCAAGACTGTCATATCAAGAGCGAGTTCAAGAGCATGTAACATGAACAAGATTGTCAAGAAGGTTAATGAATATCAAGTCAATAACAATGGTTCAAAGTGTCATAGTGTCATGTCCATAATGATTTCAAGCATAACAAGTCAGGTGAACCAGATTTCATGATAACAATGATCAAGAGAGAATTTCGGTAGCATAACAGTACTTTTACATTATTTCTATTAATAACTTGTTTTCATGTGTCATGGTCGATAGTTTAAAGAATTCAAGACGAGGGAGAGAGAGAGGTACACACTAACATCGGGGAACTTTATGGTACAACCTGCTCATCGGCCATGTGGGAATCCATAGTCAGAGGAGACTTACGGAGGCCTTGGTCAATGAGTCACTAGTCCGGAAGAAAGAATATCCGACGGAGAGTTCACCACAAGCCAAGAAAGGGAGTTTCCTTTCATGCAAGAGTGTATGCGCGTGCCGCGCATGAGAATCACTCAAGTGCGTGTGTGAGTGTTTTGTAAATCTGATTATGGAAACCTCACATTAAGTAAGTAACAAGAGTGCTAAATCAGAAAATAAAAATCATGCATGACCAATTTTAGCAAGTTTCCATGTGCTTATTTTAGCAAGTATGATAACAAGGCAAGAAAGAGAAAGTAATCAGTAAGTAGAGAGCATGATCATTAACTTGAGAACACTTAGAATCATGTCAAGATGTTCACCACTTTTCATGGGTTGAATTAATGCATGATAATATTTTCTAGAACCTTCCTAGAATAGATCAAACTCACACATGCAAAGAACGACGCAAAACGACGGAAACCAAGACATATGCCCCTTAGAAGGCAAATCCAGTCCCATCATTTCAATTCCTCATGTCATAGCTCATTGATTTCTTATTCAAATCTCACACATAAACATACGATCTTGAAGCCCTTTGAATGAGGAATCCAACAAAGAAAATAGCTTGTCAATCCGAGGTCTATAGGAAATGCTATGGGCAGTTAAGTGGAGATAGGCAGAAGGCGACATAGTGCATGTCGCCTTCTAAAGCTGGTTGCGACAATCAACTTGTCGCCTTCTAAAAGAGACTATGAAACTATCTCAATCTTGGTCTGGGTTGCGACCATGATGTTTTCGCATTCTGGTAGTGACGTGTCGATCGGTCGCAACCTTAATATGATGTTTGGGTTACCTTTTCTACCTATTTCCAACTCTGACTTGGGTTGGGTTTGACACAGAGGTGTTTTAAAAATCAAAACTCTCTGTATACTGATCCAAATTATATGAAACCACTTTTTTTAGTTAGGAACTTCCTAACCAACCTACAATAATGAGGAATTAGGAAACAACGATCGTTTGATAGGGTAATAAGAAATAGTGTGACTATCTATGAAAATCTGACATAGCAAGCTTGTTTGGGTCAATTATCTCAGTATACTTAATAAAAATTCGGGAAAAAGGTGCCATATGAAACTAGACTCATAGAGGACAAGTTTTATGTTGGGTGCTCAATCTGAAAAGAACTCATATGAGAGATAGAAAACACATAAGACAGTGCAAGGGTTTGCAGGATAAAATCAACACGAGGATGACATTTGATTTAATTTGATGAATCCACAAGATAAAAATTAGGGAAACTAGTACAAACATGATCTAAATATGTGCATGCAAGCATGTACGAGTTTAATTAGGATTTGGCTCAGAGAATACCTACCTTTTGGTTGGAAGAATAGTCATCCTCTAGAAAACCCTAGTTTTGACCAGTTGTAGGAGAACACCTAATACTCACGAACTACTGAGTAGAAATTGAGAAAAATAGTGTCATAAAAAACTAGACTCAAAGATCTTTTCAAGGGTATATGCCTTGCATGGTTTGGTCGAGGTTTCACTAACCTTTGATGATGATCAATCTGACTCTTGTGTGCAGGTCGTTGCAGATCTAAGTTGGGAAGAGCACGAGGTTCCACCTTGCTCCAGCCTTCTCCTCATGATCTCCAGCCACCACAACCTCCAAGAATACCTCCAATAACCCTAGGGGTCGTCCCATGGGAAGGAGAGGCTTTATTTATAGAGAGAGGGGCCTTTAGTTGCCTAATTAGATTAGGAAACCTTTAGACACAAATTTGGGTGTATCTTTCCTCAACTTGGAGATTTATCTCCCCAATTCATGATGGGACTGATATGAAAACTTACTTTAGGTTGCATCCATGAGTTGGACTTGGTTTGGGATCCATTAGGTGTGTATTGGGTGAGTATTACCCCTTTTATGGTCCATTAGTGAAAATTTTTAAATTTTGAGTTATTTTCTTAGCATGAATTTATTTGTGGTCCAAAAGACCTCTTTTGGCCCATTTCTTTCATTGGGTTGTCAATACCCAATGTTTGAAGTCCATCCATAATTTTTATTATATTTTTGGACTCCATTAAGTACATGCGATAATGATTTTCTGACATATTTTCTAATTACAATAATAAGTCACAAAACACCTTAATCTTGGCCAATTGGATTTTTCTTTGTTCAAATTTCTTCGTGGGTCATTCGTAAATATTATTTAAAGTTGAACTATAATTTTTACATAATTGTTTGATGTATTTTTGTACGTATGATAATGTCCCATACATTTTTACTATTATGAGAATATTAAATTATTATTTTTAATTTTATTAGAATAAAATTTTCGGGGTGCTACAAATTCTGACTCTGACCCATTGTCAACCCTACTTAAATTAGATAAAAAAAATAGGGTGAATAAGGAAATGAATAGATTAAGACAGTCAGAGCAGAATAATTGAGAAGTGAATTAAAGAGATAGAAATGTGGAAAGATTTACCGAATAAAGGTACAGAAATGTATCCATACTTGTTTGAATTATAAATTTAATTTTCAGTTATTTATTTTATTCCAGGTATCTTCTTAATGTTGAGGGTGACATTTCTTTCGGTGATAGTAATGTAACTTCGTGATCATTCGGATTCAAGTTTAATAGTTTCAACGTGGTGTTTGTGCCAATGTGTGGCCATTGAGTTTTGGTTGGTGCTCTTGTGCGTTGTTTGGGTGTTGTGGGCTCGAGGTTTGGGCTTAAACAACCCATTGGTTCTCTATTTGAGAAAATTACGGGGGTGGGCATCGAATTCTAAATGCAGCCTTCCCCTACATCGCAATCTCATTGTCGCCTCTTTCAGGGTTTTGTCCATTTGTGTGATGCGTGCCATGCGTCAGGCTACCGTATGGCGCTTTGTTTGGGAACATGGCCTCTGAGTGTGTCGCGTTCTGAACTCCAAAGCTTTTATATGGTGTTTGTTTGCCAACCAGAGTATGGAGCTCTGTTTGGCCGAGGGAGGCTCTGTTGGAGGTGTTCCTGGCGATTCTTGAGAGTTGTTAGTTTGGCATGGTTTCCTTGCGAGGAGAGCGTCCGGAGCATGGAAATGCTGATGGAATGGTGTTCTTTGCATTCTTTGCATTGGTAGGGAGACTTTCTCATTTCTTTGTATTGTGTGATGGAATCTAAGTACGAAACGTATGGTATAGTGTGTACAAGTGATTTCTAGTTGAATTAGTTGCTCTGTGTTTAAATTGGATGGAAATGCACATTTTTTGTGATTTCTAGTTGAGCAGAAAGAGTTTGGCGTTTTGTCTGAGAACACGATGGGTCGGGCAGTCGCCTTCAGGTTGTGGCCTCCTACTCTGATGCATTCTCATTATGAACGCGACATGTTGAGTTGTCGGGTTCATATCGTGGTCTTTTGGGCAGGCACGTTAAGAACATGGCCTATTAGGTCGTCGCCTTCATAACACAACTGTTGGTCTCGTCGTGTTTAGCTCCATGAAGTATTTGGCTTTGTGCATTGTATTGTGGGTCCATTAGGGGCCTAGTTCCTATGTTTCCTTATTAGTTTAATGTGGTTAAGTAGTGTGGATGTTGTTTATATGTGGATCTAAGGGAAGTGAGTAATGTATCGATAATATTAAGTTATTGTGTGTCCCATGTAAGGTATGCTTATGTAAGTAATGTGTTTTAGTAGTCTGAAGATTATTTTGTATGGATTGATGGAAGTTGATTAGTTTATCATGGATTAGACGTTATTATATATTATGTTGATTATCTTCATATAGATAAGTAGAAAGTGGTATATAATGAAAGCTCTGACGATTGTGATATAAGATTTGTAGAGGTGGTTTAATGACCGATAATGATTAGTCATGAATTATTATGGTTTGCCGAGTTTGGTGGTCCGGCGTTTAATCTGGAATACCTCTCTAGTCGGATGTCCCAGGTTCTCTGTGAGCTAGACATATTGTGTTAGGAGTTTGTCTACGTACTATGTGTACCGTTGAGGTCTGTGTTATTTTTTTAGACACCCTCACTTGTTTGTCGAGTAGTCTGTCCAGTTGATGGAATGACGACAGTGGGGCAGTGACTTGTGGTGTGTGTTTTGTTTTGTTAGGTCGCTTGTAACACTCTCGTGGTTAAAAGATGGACAACAGTAGACGTATTGGTCTTCAGCTTGTTCCGTGTTGTCACAACCTCACTTTAAGGGCCCCAGAACCCTTAGAGGTATGTTAGGCGTGGGTCTGCAGTTTGTTGTGGTGGTGTTGGTTAGTCTCCACAGTTGTTTGTAGTTGTATAGGTGGAGCCGCAGTTCGACCTTCTGTCCTTGGCTATGAGGTTAAGAGGTGTTTTTCTATGTTGACTTGTCCGAGTTGGATATTTGCGTCATGAACCAATAGTCACAATCCGAATATTAGCGTCGTTCATTTTGACTCTACTCATTGGTTTACTTCGTAATGTGTGAAGTGTAATTAGTTAAATATTTTTCATTGGTACCATTGGGGTACAATGTTTCCTTAAATTCCTTTCATTAGTTTACTCCCAGTGTTTGTCTAGTTTAAAAGCTTTCAGTTGATCGGGCATAGTGGATCTACCGTTATTCCTGTTATTTATGATTATCATAAATATTTAGTGATTAGCTATGAATAATGAGATGGTTAATTTTGCTAGTTAGAAAGCATGCTTATGTTCTAGCTTTCGATGTGTTTTCTTTTAAACTATTAAATAAGAATTAACCAGTGGAATTATATTAATTATGTTCCTCTTCTGTGACACTTGAATTATATAGGTTTTTGTTTTGAGGAGTTCCTTACTAAGCCGGTGACTTTTTGAGGCCACAACCCTACACCCTCTTTCAGATGTTTTAGTAGGCGTTGTTTCTCAGAGGTGGACCTATACCACTAGCAGTAGTGTGAGCTTTGCTCTTGTTGTATAACTCGGGGTATGTCCCAGACTTCTATATAAATATATATATATATTAGACATGTCATGATATATTAAGACAATGTAATTCTGTGAATGTATATAAGATCATGTACTTTATCATGCATCTTTATACCTATGCAGTTGTCTCTTATATTCTTACTGTATACGTGTGTGTGATATCACTTGTGAGACTACGGTCTGTTCATAGAAGGTGTAGCTGATATTGAGCCTTTTAGGGCATAAGTATCCAGGGCCGTTACAGGTTCCTTTCTCAAGGAATTACAATTAAATTCAACGTTGAATTTTGTTTTAGTACGAATGACTCTTTTCTGCAGATCTTTAGTTATAAATTTCTTGTACATAAATATTCATTCTGATGATATCCTATGGTTGGCGAACTAGACTTTGCAAGTTTTTTTTTTTGTTTGGTTCAGCTCAACGGCTAAATCATTGGCCTTGTACAAAGCCACCATCGAGATGTCTTGGGTTCAATACTCAGGGCCCATTCCACCAACCTATGCCCCAACATTTAGAGAATCTCTTAGAGATAAACCTTTCAAAAATCCTTAGATAAATCTACGGTGGGAATGAAACCACAATCTCCTCGCACACGTTGGAGTGCCCCACCAACTAGGCTACTCCTCATGTGCACTAAACTTTGCAAGTTGGGCAGACCAAAATAAATTACAGAAGGACGGTTTGACAACTAAGTTGACTTTTTGATCCGGACATCATTAGATCAGAGATGTCCGATTGAGATAGTTTATCTGGAATTAAAGCAAAGGATGATAAACGGTGCCCACAGATCCACTGAGAGGGCATCCACGATCCCATGATGTAAAGACCAATAGACGGGTGAATGATGGACCGTGCATGGCACCCACGTCTCTCCACATCTTTGTAATAGTCACTTGAGACCCACTCCCTCGAAAGCATAGAGGCGTATTGGCATTGCACCCATGATCTTCCTTAGGGGCAGATGACCAAGGCGGTGGCCGACAAAGCAACGATTGATAATTACCCCTAAAAGCATCCCTCACAGGGCCTATAAGGCTAAAGCGATGGACACGAGTGGTAAGTAAAGGAGGAGGACAATAGTCAACCCTCAGCCAATACCCCAGATCTCACTTATGGTCTCTCGTTTCTTTCTTGCCTTTCACCATTCTTGATCTAACTGTGGGAGGGTCCAACTTAGAAACCAACTCCCAAACTTAATATTAATACATGTTTGATTGAGAGGTGACGTCTTCATTCCCTACAAGTCCATCAACACTCGAATGACATCTTTCTCAAACAACACCTTTGTTGGCATTCTCGACCTTTGCCGGCTCAAAGATACTCATCTTCAACACATTCGTCCATATGAAATTGATGGGATTTTAGGAGTATGAAAAATCGATCTCACTCCGTCCTTAATATTTTGGATGCTTTTCCCTCTCTAAATCTCATCAATTTCATGTGGATCAATAAAATTAAGATACAAGAAAACTTTATTTTGACATTGTGCAGTAAGTATTACTGACGAACGATGTACAGACGAGGTATGCCACAATTTTCGTCTTGTCGTTCTTACTCCTTTTTTATGGTCTAACTAAAAATTAAATAATTTGAAATGGTGATATTAAATTTGCTATCTATTAATATAGGGCATATAAAATGAATATGTGACAATAGGATGACAATATTTTTGTATGCATTTTGTTACAACAAAAGGAACATAGGTCGGCTCAGACCGAGGTGACCGTTGAGGCGTTTCCTGCCGAAGAATGAGCCGAGACGACCAAGCCGATGAATCCCATCTGAGGCGCGCTTGGCCGACGTGTGACGCTTGTTCCGAGCTCCCGACCTGACCTGAAAAGCCTGCCAAGAGGCCTCGGCGGGGAGACACTCCGATGCTCTTTTTAGTCGCTAGTCGAATAGAATGGCCTAGCCTGGGGTAGAACAGTGTACCTGCGACTGTGGAGTGTCTGCCCTTTATATAGTGTCAGGATACCCATGTAACAGTTGGACGACCCCGCGAATCTCGCTGGGGATCTCCGTAATTATCGCCGGATTGGGCGTCGCCACCATCCTGCCAGTTCATCGCGATCGTGGCCTTAATAGCCGCAGTCATCGGTCCCGTGATTTTCGGATCTTACCTCATCTGTCTTGTCAACCACGTGAGCTCCTCCTCTGGACACGCATGAGCCTATTGGTCATCAGGTCAGCTATATCCGAGCTGATGAGGTCTCTGGCTAAGCTGATGAGGTTCTGGCCGAGCTGATGAGGTCAACTATATCCGAGCTGATGAGGTGTCTGGCCGAGCTGATGAGGTCTCTGGCCGAGCTGATGAGGTCAGCTATATCCGACCTCATGAGGTCTCTGGACGAGCTGATGAGGTCAACTATATCCAAGCTGATGAGGTCTCTGGCCGAGCTGATGAGGTCAGCTATATCCAAGCTGATGGGGTTTCTGTCTCTCTGGGGGCGGCTGACCTCGAGGGCAACCGACTAGCTGTGATGTCCCCGTATCACATTTGACTATAGAATTGTCTAAATATATTTAAAAAAAATGCCCTATGGCAGTGAGATACTATCGTCAATGGAACAGTGAAGGCTATTAGAGTCTCTTCTTGTGTGGCATGACCATGATTAGTAAGACAAGCGAATGCGACAAGTATTGTTGGGATTTATTCCTTTTTTGACATGAACATTATTTCTTTGTCCTGTCCTGAAACTGGTGAAGTCAATAACTAGGAAGTAAAGTTCTACACTAATTATGGGATAGATTGGAAGTACAAGTAATCCAAGGTACATTGTTAACAAAAATATGGAAAGAGTTTGGAATACGTGACTTACAAACGACCCAAAACTGTAAAGCCTAATTTAAAACTAAGGTTGCTTACATTCATCTTAGTTTTAAATCCCATCCTTATATTAACTACAAAAGAGGAAGTTATAGTGTAATCAGGCTGAGGATTGAAATTTCAAATGATGTTATTGGATACCTAACAGGAAGACATGTGATCAGGACTAGTTTCATATCGAAAGATGGAAAAATTTTGTATCTAGGGGATGGTCCCTCATCAAATGCTCCAATGTAGATATGGCGACATCGTAAGTACCATTTTCACATCTTTGTTCTCGATTGGTTTGAGCGTTGCTCGCACCAGAAGGTGACTAACCTACACTCTCTTTTGTCACAAGGTCTCAGCCGAACTGACTTGGAGTCATATGATCAACCACTATGGCAGCTCCACCTTTTTTTTTGGTTTACAAAACTAGTCTTGTAAGGCCCTAAGTTTCTAGAACTATCTTATTTAATATGTTGTTGTATTGTTTTGACTGTTCTGGCCCAGACTTAATGGTGATAAATTGTGTCGTGAAGCTGAGTTAACAGTGATAGACGATGCCTTTAACCTCAGGTTAGCGATAGTCTGTATTGCCATTTACTTTCCATATTTTTAATGAATTTTGGATATGTTTAAGTTGACGGCATAATCGAATGTTGTTTATCCTATTCTTAGTGATGACCTATATTACTGTTAAGATTCCTACGTTTCTAGTTTCCTAATTCGATTTTGACCCTGGTTTCTTCACATGGAGAGTTGGAAAGTTTGAGTGTATTTTGGGGTCAATTTTCTCTCTTGAACATGACCCAAATCCCTATTTATGTGAGTTATTTTTTTGAGTAGAGGACCTTTTTCTAGCTAGGGTTTAGGTGAGAGCTTTTATGGGAGGGAGAAAGGAGCTTCTTGGGGTTCGATCGAACGAGTTGGAGGCTTCTTCGATATTCGATTGTAAGAGAAGGTTGCTGTTGGACATGAAGAGGCTACTGGATTGTGAAGATTGTACCAAGGGAGCCGTGGTGATTGGATTGGACGTGAAGACTCATCTTTTTGACTTGGCTGAGGAGGGCTTCACTAGTAAAATTTGATCTTTGGGGAGGTTTAATAAGGCAAGTAACTTGGGGTTTTCGTTCATGTGCTTATCACTGTAGACGCGAGATTTGACCCATCCCCGCGTGGCTCTTTGGCCCAATAAGACTCATTTAACCATTTGTTGACTTGTCTCGGATGCCATGTAGACGACAGCATCGATTGCCGCCGACTGCATGTTGACGGCAAGCCCCCTGGACGTTGACCCATATTGGCGTCTACAAATCTAGACGTCTGCATGAGGTTGGCGGCAGGATCGGTTGACGTCAACCTGGTTTACTTGGTCTGCGCAACTACCCCGAGAATCTAGCCCACTTGCGCCATTCTCTCACCCATGCAGCGCGTGGGGCTGTTCCCAATGGGCAAATGGGCCACCTTGGCACCCCCTTGACCCAGTAAAAATCCTACTTGGCCTCCCCCTATTGGTTGGAGCCTTTATGCATGGATTGCCAAGTGTGCAAAGTGTGTTTCTTCACACTGAGCATCCAAGGCACCCAAGCTGCGCCCCCACTGTCTATATAACTCCCCCTTGAGCCTTCTAAGAGAGGGGAGAGAGGCTGGACGTCCATATGCTGCCACCTTGAGAGAAAAGAGAGAAACTTGCACCCTACCTTCCACCATTCATCCTCTTCTTTCTCTCGTCAATTGGGACGTTCAGGAGGCTTCATCCCGAGCTGGAGGAGCCCTGCAAGGAGTCCACAACGCCAACAACGAGGATCAACACCCACCTCTTCCTCTCTTCCCTTACTCTTCTCTTAGTCTTTTGCATGTTGCAGACACCTTCCCACGCACTCTAGGCACGTAGGCCACTTTCCTACACACCTAGAAAGGGGTTTTCCAACCAAAAACAGAGGGAAGAAGGGTGGTCATAGCACTTGGCCACCCCTCTTCTCAAGCCCGCATCTGGTACGGGACTCTCCTCTTGCGCTGTTTCTCTTCGTTCCTGAGCATTTACTACACTTTCTTTAGGCTAATAGAGCTTCTTTTCATGGAAAGAATGAACTGTAGAAGACCGCGGAGCTCTTCTTCTTTGGCCGGCTGAAGGAGGAGAAGTCGAAGCCCCCATCTCCATCCGCTGCGCGAGGTTGCTACACCGACGTGGTCACATCATTCCTTTGGCACAGGAAGGCCCTGGTGATCACAAACTCCCTTCTTCTCTTCTGGTTTTCTTTGTTTCTTCCTCAGTCAACCTAGTCAACCGGGGAGTCAACATCGCCAACGAGAGACCAACGACGTCTGTGAGCTCCCGGAAGATCCACCAGTCGGCCGGGGACGGCGCAAGAACGAGCGTCCACAGCCTCTCTTCTGGCGATCACGGTGGGACAACTTCTGCCACTGTGGTCTGTCTGCGTCCAGGTAGACGGCAAGAGATCTTTCCGTTTACCCAGGTAAATGTCCACCCATCCTGCCATTTATTTGTTATTAGCGTCCATATCGGTTGTCGTTTACTTCCTGGTAGCGTCAGTCGATCTTGCCGTCTGTCTGTTTCTGATGAAATATGCGTCAACATGCATGCCGTTTAGTTTCACAGAAGCCTATTTTTGACTGTTTTGCTTTGATTTTTGTTTTCTGTTTGCTTCCTGATTGTCTACTAACGGTCCTCAGTCACTGGAGGGTCATTCTTCTCATCTTTTCTAGCCTTCCCTCACTTTTTAGGACAACCACTCTTTGGTTTACAACCTTTTACTCGGGAATTCCCTCTCGGGTAAATCGGGTTGGTTCCAAAGAAAACTCTGTAAGTCCCTAAATTCCGTGGATTCCCTCATGGTACGGGGCAGGAGGACCTTTACCCTCCCTGTCTAGATCGCCTACTCACCCGGGTTTGAGTCAGATTTGAGAGAACCGGCCTGTTACAAGTCTAATTAACACATAACCTTGATGTTTAAAATCTTGGGGACGTTGTTTGACAACATTGTTTGGTAGAAGTCCACATTTCTCCTAAAACAGTGTAATTAATTCAACTTTAACCATTCTAAAATCAGTAGGTTGTGTGCTAATGGATGCTTGGTTGAATTCCTTGAATATGGCGAATAATCCGGCTTTTGAGTATGAAGATAATGTTCATGAATTTGTCGGATGGTTGACACCAACAATCAGCCCGAATAGTCAGTTCACTCCTCTTCTTCCTCTCAAGCTGACTTTGAGGGGAGTGTGAGTTTAAGGGTCAACCCCACCTATGCTCAAGACACTCAAGAAGACCCAGAATTCTCCAAGCTCCTCTCCCGTTACTCGCTCGAGGACATCATTTCAATGTTTTTTAAGCATACTGTCTGGGCAGCAGTCTCTCCTTCCTCTCCCTCCCCTTCTCCTTTCCAAGCTTCCTCATCTAGGCCCATTCCTAGGCCTGCTACCCCTTCACGGGTTCCCATCTTCCCTGTCCCCTTTTCCACTCCAAATCCTTCCACTCCTCTACCTACTCCTGTCCCAACTCCTTCTTTCTCCTATCCACCTCATGTTCAGCCTGCACCCCCCACTCAATCCAAATCCGTCTCCCGCTCGGAGATGGAGGGTCTTATTAGGAAGCTTTTGGCTAAATCTCTGTCCCTCTCCAAGTCTCACTCCCTCCAGAATTATTGCAAGCTTCCCAATGCTTATTTTCCCCCGGTTTCAAGGCCCCAAAGTACCGAAAGTATGACAGGACCTCCGATCCCCAATTCCATCTTTCTGATTTTACCATGGATTCCCATCGATGGCTGTACGATTGGGTTCTTTTAGTTCACCTCTTCCAACAATCATTAGAAGGGGAAGCTTTGAGGTGGTTCACCTCCTTACCTGCATCGGACCTCTTCAACTTTGACATCGTCTCCGAGCGATTCATCTCACACTTCTCATATATGGCCACTCAAGTCCCTACACTCCCTGACTTGGTGGTGGAAAAGATGAAGCCGGATGAAGACTTTGTCACGTTTGCCAACCGATGGAGATCTAAGGCTTCAAGGGCAGACATACCTATCCCAAAGTCCCAGGCCATAACCATGTTGGTTACCAACACCACCCCCGTGCTCTGTTCTATCTTGATGCTAAGTGAGTTCCCCTCCTTCGCACATTTCTACAACTGAGCCAGGGTGGTCCAAAACCAAATCAAGGACTCCTCACTGCCACATTTCTTCGAAGGGAAACCCAAGGGATGTAAGGCTCCTGCGGCACCTACCACCGAGGGGGTGACCGTCAATGAATCTATAAATGCTTGCAGTCAGCCATTGAGGCCTCCAAACAAGCCCTCCAATCCTCCATCCAATCCTTCCAATCCTCACCAATTCCCGTCACACCCCTCCAAGCCTTACTCTGTTGTCCCCCCTCCTTCTGGCTACACCCGGCCCGGCCCTAAAAGGTCTCACTACCCTCCTCTCCCTGAGATCCTCGAGGACGTATTCTTCACCCTCATGTCCTGTGATGCTATCCGGCTCCCCCCACACAGGGAAAACATCAATCCGAGGGTGGACACCTCCAAGTACTGTCCTTACCATAGGGCCCATGGTCATGAAACTCCCAATTGCTTCACCTTCCGTGACTGGGTATATGACATGAATGATCAAGGTAAGATTAACTGGGGAGGATGTCAAAGTAGCCATAGCCAAGTCTGTATACCAAGAAGGATCTGGGTATTGTCCAAACCCCTCTCCCAACTACCAAAGTAACAGCCTCCTCCTCTAAATCCCAGGAAAATGTCCACACCATGACGCATTCAGAACCCCGGGTTGTGGGGAGAGAACAAAAGTGGGGGGTAGAAGGTTTTGAAGAATGGTACCGTGTCTGTTGAGCAACTACCCCTAAGAAATTTAGAAACTTTCTTAATTTCTATAAACAATGTTTTTGCTATGACAAATCTTTAAATATATGTTTTTCAAAGTAAATATACCACAATATTCTATACAGATAAAAATCATGAACACTAAAAAATTTCTAAGGCCACAGTCTACTTGTATAGCCTACTAAATTCGATTGATGCCTTTGACTGCAAAATCCGACTCTTGAAAATCTTCTAAGTCCACAACATTTCATAACATTCGACTCATACAGCCGAATGTTTCCCTACTCTATATTCGACTCATACAGCCGAATGTTTCCTTACTCTATATTCGACTGACTCATACATTTCATAACATTCGACTCATACAGCCGAATGTTTCCCTACTCTGTATTCGACTCATACAGCCGAATGTTTCCTTACTCTATATTCGACTGACTCATACATTTCATAACATTCGAATCATATAGCCGAATGTTTCTCTACTCTGTATTCGACTCATACAGCCGAATGTTTCCTTACTCATTATTCGACTAACTCATACAACCGAATTCCTTAGAAATCACTACACAGCATTCGACTGCGGTAGTCGAATTACTTTTATTCTTTTCCTGAAGTCGAATCACTTGAGCTTTTCTTTACTGAAGTCGAATTATCTGTTCTTGTGCATTCGACTTCACTGTCAGTTTTGTACTTGGTACTTTTTGCCTCATTGTCAGTTCTGTATGTCTTGAAATATAAAGACTATCAAATCTATTTTGATTCTTAAGTATCCTAGACATAATTTCTTATAAGATGTTTGTTGTATAAATATCTTACTGAAATGTCAGAATATTTTTATTCTTTTGACAGGACATGACACATATATTTAAAATATTCATCCTGTGCAAAATCTTGTCTTAAATGCTTTCTCTTTCTGAGCTCTATAGTCTTGATGTCCTTGCTTCAGTTTATTAGACTCATAAGACACAAAGCATTTATGAATATCTGAGCGCATGGCATCTGATTGTCTCCCTACCTCTGACAGACCCATGCCTCACCTTTTTAGCATAATCTATCTGTCTGCTTTTCTTTTATGAAAGGTGTGTGAGATACTAGGTTCCATACTTTCTTTTGTCCTAAAATTGACCCACCTACCACAGAGGTATGGAGATACGTTTCTCTTTGTCTTGTCCTGTAACATGCATTAATTGGGCATGTGTAGCATGTCTTTCTTTACAAGAGCTTATCTTCTAGATGTAGACAACTGCTCCTCTTCTGAAGACCTGGGAAGATGCAAGTTTCAAGATCTCCTGGACAAAGTCTTCAAGACCTAAAGGATCCCAGAAACTCTCTTCAAATGGCTAAAATTGCAAACGGCCACAAGCTCCAACGGTTATCTTCTCAAACGGCTACTTTTTGAGAATTATAAAAGGAGCTCAAGTTTGAAGAAAAAGATTATTGATACATTCCAGATACATAGAAGTGCATGCAAGCCAATTCTCCTGAAAAGCTTCATTCGAATCATTCAAAGCTCTCTCTCAAGCCTTCCTGCCAGCAACAGTTGGAGAGCTCCACCTCAGATAATTCTCCTATGAAGTTCTGTGTTGGGTGGGAATTGTAATTGTCATATTTTCTTCAAGTCCACCCTTGTTACTTCAGATAGGATTTAGCTTCATTTCTTGATCTTTTAGTCCTACTGAAGTCAGTGTGTGTTTGTGCTCAAATTTGAGGAAAACACACAAGTGTTTTAATTCTTCTTCTGTTGTAATCTCTGCAGAAGGTAGTTCTACACTGCCCCTCCTGTGAAGGGAAGGCCTTGTGAAAGGCAGTCTTTGTACCCCTGTTTAGGGAAGACTTGTTTGGGAGCAAGTGGGTTTGTAATTCCTCTCAAGGGTGAGAGAATGCCAAATTTGTTGGCAGTTAGTGGAAATCTCAAGTGGTTGACTTGAGGACTGGATGTAGGACTTCCATGTGGGAAGGGCCGAACCAGGATAAAATCCTTGTGCATTTCTTTGTGTGATTGTTTCCGCCTAGTTTTCACTTGAATCACACACATCACACTAAGTACTAACATATCCATTTAGTGTTGTGTTTTCAGAAGAATTTTTTTTAAAGATAGAAAGTCCTATTCACCCCCCCTCTAGGACTGTTTGTTTGCCATTTCGATCCAACAGTGTCCCCTTGTAGAGTCCGAGGAACCCTCCGCCACTGTAGATGCCATTTTAGAGGAACGACCTTTAGTCCTTATCCGACTTACCCGTCAAGAGGCCTACCCTCCTATTTTCCCTGTCCATGAGTCGTCTACCCCTGAGACCAGACCTCTCCAGTTGATTTTCCCTAAGTCTCAGGAAGACGTTCATGTCACACTCAGGAACCTGATTGTTCCTCCACCCCCGCGGCCATTGCAAGATGAGGAGGATAGTGGACCTCCACCACCCGCCGGCACCAAATATGACATTCTACAACACCTAGATAAGACGCCCGTGAGGGTTGTCTATTTTAGAATGATTTCGGAGGTGCCATCTCATCAGTCCACCCTCCTCCAATTTCTCCAGAAAATCATGGTCAATGATGACCTTCCTCCCAGTGGGGTCACCAATGCCATTCTCTCCCTCACCCAAGGACCATCAATCTCCTTTTCAGACAAGGATCTTGCCGCTCCCGAGTGTCGTTCTCTTCCTCTCTGTCTTACCATTAACCTCAATGGGGTTTCGGTAGACTCCACCCTCATCGGCACCGGGGCATCCATCAATGTCTGTCCGATGAAGACCCTCAAGCAACTGGGTTTGGGAGAGGATATTCTGGAGAAAATATGCTCCACCATCGCTGCCTACGACAACTCCAAGAGTATTTCCAAAGGTAAGATCGCTCTTCAGCTCGAGATCGGACCCGTCACCATGTCCTCCGAGTTTCTAGTTCTTGACGTCAATCCGGCCTATAAGGCCATTCTCGGTCATCCCTGGCTAGAACAAACCTTAGGGGTCCCTTCCACCACCCATCAATGTTTCAAATTTCCTTTCAATGGGCAGATTATTAAAATTAAGATCATTCCTACCTTGGAAACTCTCAACTCAATCACCTCGGAGCAGATGCCGCACTTGTTCGTTCCAGGCAAGGGGAAGAAGCCTGTCATGTGAATCTTTGACTTCCCCTTGCCCTGTGATCTCAATAAACCTCCCCAGTCAGCTGAAGAATTTGAACACATCCCATGTCCCCAAGGGAAAGGTTGGGAGGTAATGGCTAGGATCGACTATATACATGGCCGAGGGTTGGGTAAGTACCAGCAGGGTCCTGTCCATAGCATCCAAATCAAGAGGCCATTAGATAGGGCTGGTCTAGGCTTCCATCCGGACCCCATTCATCCAGATCCATTTATTCCCTATCAGCCTCTCACTTGGACCCTGAAGGGGCATTTCATTCGGGGACCTCCTCAACCGGGAACTCGGGAACCGGTGATAGAAGAGTTGTCCGACTCAGAGAGCGACGAAGAAGAGGATGCCCAATTAGAAGAAATCTCCGAAGATTTCGTCCTTCTCTCGCTCTTTGGTTCTGACTCTCCATCTCCAAAATCTCCCTCTCCATCTCCTTCATGGCTGCGGACGAGCCCACCAAAGAGGTCAACCTTGGCACTGAAGAATCCCCGAAGATAGTGTTAATTAGTGCCAACTTGAGTGTTGAAGAAGAAGGAGCTCTGGTAGCTATTCTCAAAGAATTCTCTGATGGTTTTACTTGGTCTTACGAGGACATGCCGGGACTCGACACCTCTTTGGTCGAGCACCGGTTGGTCCTAAAAGCCGACGCGAAGGCCGTTAAACAAAAGCTGAGGAGGCTACATCCCAAGCTTGCACTCAAGATCAAAGAGGAGGTTGACAAGTTGCATAAAGCCAAATTCATTAGGGTTGTGCTGTATCCACAATGGGTAGCTAATATCGTCCCTGTGATGAAGAAGGACGGTAAGGTTAGAATCTGCATTGATTTCTGTGACCTTAATCATGCTTGCCCAAAGGACGATTTCCTTCTCCCACACATAGATGTCCTAGTAGACAACACTGCCGGCTTTGAGATGTTTTCATTCATGGACGGTTTCTCTGGGTATAACCAGATCTGTCTGGCGGAGGAAGACCAGGAGAAAACTTATTTTACAACGCCTTGGGGGACTTACTGTTATGTTGTCTTGCCCTTCGGACTGAAGAATGCGAGAGCAACCTATCAAAGGGCGATGATGGCAATTTTTCATGACATGATGCATGTGCACATGGAGGTCTATGTGGATGATGTCTTGGTTAAATCAAAGACTCGACATGGCCATGCTGAGATGCTCCGGGCAGTTCTCCAGCGGTCTAGAGAACACAACCTTAAGATGAACCCCAAGAAGTGTGTGTTTGGTGTCTCCTCGGGGAAGTTGCTTGGGTTCATAGTTAGCAAGTGGGGAATTGAATTGATCCCAACAAGGCCAAAGCAATAATCGACATGCTCCTCTTAGAAATATTAAAGAAGTTAGAGGGCTAATTGGCAGACTTCAGTTCATTAGGAGATTCATCTCCCAGCATTCAATCCATTGTAAGCCCTTCTATGAGATGCTTAGAGGAGAGGCTAAGTTTGATTGGAACGATAAATGTCAAAAGGCCTTTGATGAGTTGAAAAGTTATTTGTTCAATCCCTCTGTTCTCGCTCCTCCAGTCCCGGGTCGGCCTTTATTGCTCTATGTGTCAACCACTGAAGATTCAGCTGGAGCAGTTTTGGCCTAATACGACGACGAGAAGAAGGAGAGAGCGGTGTACTACCGATCCAAGTTGTTCAGTGAGGCTGAAAAGAAGTACACCACCATGGAAAGAACGTGTGCGGCCATCGTCTGGGTTGCCCAGAAGTTGAAGCATTACTTCCTGGCTCATGAGGTGAAACTTCTGGCGCGTATGGACCTAATTCGGTACTTACTTGAGAAGCATGTCCTGACTGATCGGTTGATGAGGTGGCAAAGCTTCCTCAATCAATTTGACATCACCTATATCAACCAAAAGTCAATCAAGGGGCACACTATTGCTGAACATTTGGCCCACCATCCCTTACCTTCATGCTCTCCCGTTGATGAAAGCTTTCCCGATGAAGAGTTAGGAGCCATTATCGATGGTGAACCTTCACGGGTGCTTTACTTCGACGGGGCCCTCAATTCCAAAGGGTGTGGAATAGGGGCAGTCCTCCTCTCACCGTAAGGGGTAGTCATTCCGCACGCATATCAGTTAACCTTCCGTGCCACGAACAATGTGGCCGAGTATGAGGCACTCCTAGTTGGGCTGAAAATGGCACTGTTGCTCGGAGTCAAGGAGTTAAGGATAATTGGTGATTTGCAGTTGATACTCCGGAAATCTCTCAGCAAGTACTAGACCCAGGATCCTAAGTTGAAATCATACCAAAAGTTGGTAGGAAAGGTAGTCCGGCAATTTAGGAAGCTCACATTAGTCCACACCCCTAGGGCTCAGAACATCCTAGCAGATTCACTTGCTTCCCTAGCTTCTTCCATTCCCATTCCTTTGGGAAGATCTTCTGAAACTGTTTCCATCCAGAGGTTAAGAGTCCCTTCCCATATCGATCCTTGGTTTTCTCAGCTCACGTCTCCTTCTCCATCCCTTCGGGTTCATGTGCTCTCAAAAGAGCCAGAAATTGACCTCGAAGATGGCCATCCTTGGTACTTTGACATCGAAAACTTTCTCAGAGATGGATCCTTCCCCGATTATGCCACCTCTGCCGATAGATGGACCATTCGCCGTGTCTCAAAGAGTTACAAGATCATAGGTGGTATTCTGTACAAGAAATCTCTCAGTGGGATCTATCTTCATTGCCTCGATGAAATCGAGTCTCAAGATGTTGTTGAAGCCGCTCACTCTAGCGAATGTGGTGGTCATGTTAATGGTAGAGCAATTGCCCAAAAGTTGCTAAGACACTATTATTGGCCTACCATGGAAGAAGACTGTCGTCACTTTGTCCGTCACTGTGCTAAATGCCAATTGCACGGTGACAAAATTCATGATCCTTCCTCTTCTCTTCACCCTCTCATTGCTCCATGGCCTTTCGCCATGTGGGCATTCGACGTGGTCGGTCCACTCGCGGACAGAACTGGAGAAATCCGTAAGAAGTCCTTCATCCTGACCGCCACGGAGTGCTTCACGAAGTGGGTTGAAGCAGAAGCATTCATAGAGATCAAGCTTCAACAGTGGTCAAATTCATCAAGCGCAACATTTTTGCAAGGTTCGGCGTGCCTCGGGACATCGTCACCGACATGGACTCAATTCACTCACAGGAGCTCACGACATGTGTGGTAAATATGGCATTAATTTGCATCATTCATCCCCATATTATCCACAAGGTAATGAACAAACATAAGCTACTACTAAAACTCTCATCAAAATCATAAAGAAAACATGCAAATTTCATAACAATGCTGACTGGCTAGACCGCTTAGTTGAAGCTCTTTGGGCTTATCGCACCTCGGTCCGAACTCCTACGGGGCAAGCCCCCTATGCTTTGACATACGGATCGGATGCAATACTCCCATATGAGATCTTCGTCCCTTCACTTTGAGTTCAACTGGATTCCGAGCTTGACCCCAATCAACGTCGGGAGGCCTTGTTCGCACAGCTTGAACTCTTAGATGAAAGACGAATGATAGCGGTGATCATGCTCAAGTTTACCGTCAGAGAATTGCACGTTTTATGCTAAAAGAGTTCTTGAGAGAAATTTGAAGTGGGTGAAATGGTCCTAAAGCGCAAAATCATAAAGGCACCAAGTCCCAGGAGAAAATTGCAAGAAAATTGGGAAGGTCCGTTCGTTGTCAAAGAAGCATACTCAGGGAATGCTTATAGGTTGGTAAATGCCGAAGGAGTCGAGTTGTCACATCCGTGGAACACAGTCTACCTCAAGAAATTCTACCCTTAGTCAGTCGGTCAAGTCAGTCATTCATCATTTGTCAACAGTGTGGGTTTAACTCCCTACTTTTCCACTTGGTCATTAGTAATGTAAGGTCTATCCACACACCACCACACGATGTTGAGATATTACCCTTTAGCTGGAAAATCATAAGTACACTCGGGCAATCTAATCCAGTCATGTTTTCCCACATTCTTCTCCCACTCGGTCGCATCTGGAAGCGGAGCAAACTACGAGTAGGGGAGCATCTACTCCCATCTAAAGGACAAAGTCACCATAAACATGGGCAATAAAAAAAAAAGGGGCAGAATGCTAATCAAGCCTCAAGGGGAAAAGAAAAGCCAAGAGGTCAAAAAGGGTAACAAAAAGTACGTACCCAAAAAAAGGCTGACCAACTCAAGGAGGTAGCAAAAAGTACGTGCCTCCACTCCAAGAATCAAATAAGATGAAAAGATTCCCCTGAAAATAATTGTTGACCAAGTCTTTTAGTATGAGATGTTGGTTTGGAAACATAAAGTAGTTTGAACCAAAATCCTTACACAACTTCCTACTCATTTCTTCCAATTTCTCCCCCTAGGGGCAAATTTGACCGTATAAGACCTTCCGTGGTGGAAAATATCAAGAAGGCTAGAGGCAATTTCCAACATCAAGGATTTCATGCACGATCCTCCTTATTCATGACCTCCGTGGTTAAGTAGATCATGCAGACTCTACGCATTGACATGTGAGGGATATGTGTCCAAAAATCCAAAAAAAATGGAAAATGCGAAAAGAACAAAAGAGAGTCTCTTGATGTATATATTTTCACCATGTCCATATTTTCCTTTTATTTTCAAAAAGCAAAAAAAAAAAAATCAGAAAGTTCAAAATAAAAAAAAAATAGTGGTACCATGTATATATACTAACATTCTCCTTATTTTCTTATCCAAAAAAAAAATGCATGTGCATATTTTCCTTCGGTTATTTTTCTTATGTTCTCATCTTTGATTAGACATTAGCCCCTTGACCAGATCTCAAGAAAGGTACATCATTTAGGCAAGGGGCTAAAGACAGATCTCACTAACCTTTTTCCTTTAAGTGTTGTGGATGCAGGAACCAAAGTACAAAAGTCAAACCATTCAAGCACACAAATGACAAAAGTCCACAAAAATTCACTATAAGGGTCAAATTCTGTACATATCATGATAAGGGCATACCCCTGGTGGTACAAGTGTCACTCCTCTCTCCTCTCCCCCTCGCTAGGCTTCGGCCTAGGCGAGCTGCTCACCTCCTCCTCCTCCCTCTCCCGATGCCTGTCCGGGACGGGAGGCCTCTGGTCATGTTCCTCCTCGTCCTACGGATGGATCTCCCAGTGACACAATGTCATCGAGAGATCCGAACACGAATCCCATCCTCCCGGCTGCCTCCTGCTAGGCTTGTCGCTGCTGCTCCCGGCGCTTCTTTAGCATCCGGTCCTTCAAGAACTCTAAATCTGCGACAGCCCGCGCCCGCTCCTCTATCGCCCGCGCCCGGTCGGCCTCTGCCTGGCTCTGTCTCTCTCTCGCCTCGAGCAGGCGACCCTCCGTCCTCACCAACTCTAGCCGTAGACCGTCCATCTGCGCCTGAAGAGTCGCCACTCCTCCTCCCTGCTGCTGCATACAAAGGAGCAAACACGTTAAATCAAGTCAATCAAATCATGAGTGAAAAGGTGTCGGTTCAGTGTCTTACCTCGACCTCGAGCTCCTGGATCCGCTCCTGTGCCCGGTCCAGGGCCTCCTGTAGACGGACCTGTAGCTGGCTGGGCGGACAAGCTCGCCCCCGCGTCACAGCTCGCCCGTACCCTCGCTAGCTCTCCCTTTTACATTCACATATCTTGGTAAGTTATTAAGCCAAATCAATTTCAAATCAAATTCAAGATAAGGTGAAATGTTACTTACTAGTGCCCTGACCTCGACGCGGAGCCTCTCAAGCTCAACCTCCTGCTCCGCTAGCCGCCCCTCCAGGAGGCGAACCGCCTGCTACTCCGGCAACTGTCATTCACACTTCAAGGTTAGAATCAAGCAATTTAAATAACAAAGGCTTAGAGATTTAAATTTACTCACCACTCGCCGGTCAAGCCAGAGTCATCCGGCGTAGCGCGCTCGGTACCCCTCCAGGTATGCAACACTGTCCTCGAGGTCCGTCTGCCTGAGGACCTGCTCGCCGCCCTCCTGCCAGTAGGCGACGGTGGTGCCGTGCTCCTCGCTCTAGTCCTGGTCCTCGGCGAAGAACCGACAGCGCGAGTGCCCCTCCCTACCTAGAGAAGGTACCTCGACGGCCGGCTGGTGCCAGCCTAGCGTCCGAACTACCAACTCTAGGTAGAGGACCTCGCAAGTCCCCAAGCACAGCAGTAGTAACAGGTGGCGGTCGAACAAAGGATGACCCGCTGCCACCGCCGGGTGCGACGTATCCACCTCCCCCGCATACGGGGTCCACATCACCTGCAAAAGAAGAGAGCACTGGTTAGTCACATCAAAAGCAACAATTGAAAGAATGCACGAGAGCTAGTTGAGTTTTGTACCTGGTCGTGGGGGTAGTGGTCCAGTGCGGCGCGCACGTCCTCCGCGCACCGGTCTGCCACCCTCGGGTTTGGAGCTACCTCCCACCTCGCCATGAGAGGCACCATGGTCTGGCGCCCCTCTGCCTGTACCCCGCGTCGCATAGGGAAGCGGGTGTACCCCCCAGATCTGCAAGGCAGCAAAGAGAATGTCAGTCAGGCAGTTAATCAATTCAATGATGAGCACTAAGAGAAAGAAAAGTGGCGTACCTGAAGAAAGGGTGTGAAGCCCCCGGTGCTCTGAGAGCGTCGCGAGCTGCTGGGGAGAAGAGAGAAGAGATGCCCCAGCATCGCGGCGCCCCATGCATATCGTCCCGCCTGTGTCAGGTCCCTCAGCAGCAGCACGAACTTGCAGTTCATCTGGGATGACTGTGTCATAAAAAGAAGTCGCTCGAAGAGGTAGGCGACGAAGATCCTCACCGACCGCTCCTCGCTCCTACCCCCCAGGTCGAGTTCCCCCCGCACTCCAGTATAAAACTCCTCCAGCGTCTCCAGGGGCCCTCTCCTCCTACCCCTCAGCTCCACAGCCTCTGACAAGGATCCGAGCAAGATGCCCCGGATCGGCCTCCTCCTCCCGGCCACAAACTCTGGCCCCAGCAGCTCCACAATGTCATCATAATAATCGCTCCTCTCCTATCCGACCACTGGCTCTCCCTGAACCGGCAGTCCCATATGATACGCCACGTCCTCCAACGTGGGTATCATGTGCCCCCAAGGCATGATGAATACCTTGCAGTCCTCCTCCCACCTCTCCCTCAGGGCCTCTAAGTATGGTACGTCCATGTGGATTGGACGTACCAACAGAAGATGCTCAAATCCCATCCTCGCGATCCGGGTCTGCTAGGCCTCCGGCAGCACCCTGTACCATGCCCAGCACAGGTCCCAGGTCACTCTGCTCCTCATTCGGCCCATACCCTACAGAAAACACAAAAAAAAAATAGGCGTCAGCATCGATTTCCATTAACCCATAATTGAAGACAACGGGTCTGCCGTTTACACAGAATGCGCATCCAGTGGTTGCTGTTTAGTTCCTCAGTCGGTGTCCAACCCTTGCCGTTAAGATCACATTGACGACAAGGTGGTGGACGTTGATAGGAACTCGACGTCCGCCGATGTGGACGTCAGTTCCTGTCAAAATCGACAGAACCTACCTTGTTTTCCCCCTCTTCCACTTATACAAAACACATCACACGCACATCCACGGGTTTTTAAGGGTTGGTAGAACCTACCTTGGGCCGTCGGGGCGCCTCCGCCTCCGTGTCATCTCCTCCTTCATATCTTCGGCGATTTCCCCTCTGGTCCACTGTCTCCGTCGGCGCCGACCGCCGCCGGTCTGGCCTCTTCCTCCTCCGCCATGTCCATCGCCGCCGTCATCACCTCCTCCTCCACCCCCGGTTGGCGGCGGGTCCGGAGGACAGTTCGCTTCCCTCTCATCTTCGTCGGAAGGGCTCTCAAGGGTTGAGGGTTGAGGAGAGGCAAGAAAAGCAAGAGGATTAGGAGGTTTAGGGGATTAGAGAGGTGTGTGAGAGAAAGAGTGAAAGGGTGTGGGAAAGGAGGCTCCCGGCGCTTGGAAGACCAAATGGCGCCGGGATGAAGCGTCGATTCAAGAAAACACTATTTTTCAAAATTAACATCCAGGTCTGGCCGTCAATCTTTTCCGGACGTCAAGTCTGTGGCCGTTGACGTACCATCGACGTCCAGGGTATTGTAGCCAATGACCCGTTTGTGTCAGACCTCGATGTACGGTCAACATCCATGGTCTAGACTCCAGGTTTGATTTAGACGGCCATCGATATGGACGTCTATCCTTCTCTTTGCTCGTTGGCGGCCACCAACTGGACGTCTACCAGCTCTTGACAGCCATCAATGTGGACGCCAATACTTGCACACTTAGTCTTCACAACATACCCCATTGAACACATTTGAGGCCCATTCACTCCATTCATTGCTTACAATCCACAATTCGCACAATTTAAGTCATTGAACACAATGCAAATCACTCTTTATTCATCTAAGTCTGTGTTGCATTTATTGGGAATCAAGAAAGTACATCACTTTGCCCTACGGGCCATGTAAAAATCACAAGAAATAGGGCGAATAGTGTCATTAAACTCTTCATATTTCCAGATGTCTTCCCGGTTTTCCTGCACTGCCAGTCCCACCTTCTTGCTCACTGTGTACCTTGCCCAAGTTCCTGGCTTTCTTCATCAGCTTCTCATCTGCCCGGTAACTATCATATCAGTGCAGTTGGATGAAGTGGGAATTCCTCGGGGAATTCCAAGCTGACAATGGCACCGAGTGGCTGGTATACCACCATCCGATCAGCCCCAATCAACCGCAAGTCTCTATCCTCCCTGGTTCGAACTTTTAATTCAATAGTCCTCATGAATAGTGGCCTCACTATGAAATCGTCCATTACCAGATAGGCCAAGTGATCTCTCCAAGCATCTCTGCCTCTTCAAGTGTGCAGTCACACACTTGATTTCATCCTCAGGCTCATACCATGCCTGTTGTGAAACTGAACTTCGAAGGAAGATTCTGGAGGGGGAAGGCTGTGTATCAGAAAAAAAAACTTCAAAGAGCCTCCATCCATACTGAAGCAGAAACAAGCTCCCACATGTGCGTCCGCCTAGGCTCATCGTGGTGAGTGAACTGTACAGGTGTGCCAGCACTGCAGGGGCAAGTGACTGCCCGCGCCATAGCAAAGACAAAATTCCCACGTGCTCGTAAAGGATGAAGTCGCCACTTGTAGGGAACAGGAAAACTCCAGCTAGGCAGAGTGTTAGTCCTCGAGTCGCCCTCTCTCCACCAATCTCCCTCGCATGCTGGATCAGCCACCAGGCTAGTCGGTCCAGGAAGATCCCGTGTTTGTTCGTCATCCTTAGCACCTCCTTCTTGTCCTGAATGATGTCTGCTAGAATCTCTTCCCACGGGAGGAGAGGAGTCACTGCATCGTACTCCAAACACCGTCTCCACCCTAAGAACAGCTCCACTTCCTCCAGTAGAACACTCGCCTCGAATGCCTGGAACACAAAAGTGTGCGTATGCGGGTGCCACCGCTCCACCAGCGCCCCCAGGGCATCAAACCCCCACCACATCTCCTTCATGTTCTTCGTCAGCACCACCATGAAGCTCAGGTTCCACATTCCGATGTAGCTTCACATGTCTAGCGTGATGGCATTCATCAGGTTCACGAGCCAAGAGAAGGCCCGTACCTGGCCCTGGCTCAGGAAGGCGGGCACCTCCTGCATGAAGGGGTGCTGTACGAAAGGTGTTTGGGGCGTTTTCAGCCCAAGGAGAAGCAGAAATGAGCATCACTTACCTCCCCGTTGGCCAATCGAGTGCTCAGATGCCCCGGAACCTTGCTCTGGATCCCCGGGTTCATGCTTGTAGATTTCCCGGTCGATGAGGAGGCATTTCACTGCTTCAAGTTGTCTCCAGACACTCTGGTTCGCAGCAGGAACAGAGAGGGATGAAGGAAGAAGATGGAAGAGTCCCTATGAACTCCACACCTATATTTTCGGCCTGATACGCTGGCCAGTAGACGTCTAGATCGGTTGACGTCAATGTCAGTGTTAGCGACAACCTTTGGTTCATTAACTGGTAATTGGCGGCAATCGATGTGGACGGTTACTGCCCGGAAATTTTCAAAGTCTTATTTTCATATGGCCATTATCTTGATCTTATGTTTCAAGTGTTTTGCAGATATTTTAAGCATGCTACGCTTCAGATTCGAAACACTCATGTGACCTTGAATGTTGCAGGTATGTCTAACGTAGGACCCCACCAGAGGCGAATAGCTTGGCGACCGTGACCCTGAGTTCCCTTATACCAAAAACCATGATGGGTTTACGATCTCTCAGTTATTTGTTGGCCTTTAGAATTTTCTCTGGTTCTAACTTGCATTGTAGATAGGCAACCCACACCAGCATGCATTTAGGTCTTCACTGCTAACATTTCTCTCACTACTCAAAAAAAAAATGGTGATTTTCCTCGATCGTTTGATTGCTCCACGGCTCCCCAGCTTAGGTAGTCTACCGAGTCCGTTCTCCATGATTATCCAAATGATATCGAGTCTTTGTTGCCCAGGTTCCAAGTTGTCCCACTGTGACTTTCACAAATAGTCAAGTAGCCTTATTGAGTTCATCAGAGCTTTCGCCAGTCGCAAGCTTAATTCCGGACTTCAGGCTTTCCGAACACTGATTCCAGTTAGAATCTTTTGATAATCATTTGAGAGTTCAACCAACTCCTTGTCTCCATGACCCCCTAAATTTGGGACAGACGTCCTGATTAGGCCAGCGAGCCCATGAGCTCCTGTTATGAGACCCTCTTGATTCAACCGTCATATTACAACTCCTTTGACTCAGACACGCCAGAAACTAGTCAAAGTCCGACACGGACACACCAGGGACCCTATCGTTGGGTTGCAGTTGTAGTCACACGGGTAGATCACTCTTCCTCTATCCCCATTATCTCTCGGACGATTTGCCATCTGTTTCTAGCCTAACTCATTCGTTTGGCTTGCTAGAATTCCTATCCTCGGAGATGGCTCTTCATCAAATCTCTGCGTCCTTTGTTTACGAGACACCAACCTTTCAGTCCGCTCTCTCCTTGCAAGATCGGTTTCTCGGAGGGGCATTTGTAGACGCGAGATTTGACCCATCCCCGCGTGGCTCTTGGCCCAATAAGACTCATTTGACCGTTTGTTGACTTGCCTCGGATGCCATGTAGACGGCAGCATCGATTGCCGCCGACTGCATGTTGACGGCAAGCCCTCTGGACGTTGACCCATATTGGCGTCTACATCTCTAGACGTCTGCATGAGGTTGGCGGCAGAATCAGTTGACGTCAACCTGGTTTACTTGGTCTGCGCAACTACCCCGAGAATCTAGCCCACTTGCGCCATTCTCTCGCCCATGCAGCGCGTGGGGCCGTTACCAACGGGCAAATGGGCCACCTTGGCACCCCCTTGACCCAGTAAAAATCCTACTTGGCCTCCCCCCATTGGTTGGAGCCTTTATGCATGGATTGCCAAGTGTGCAAAGTGGTTTCTTCACACTGAGCATCCAAGGCACCCAAGCTACACCCCAATGTCTATATAACTCCCCCTTGAGCCCTCTAAGAGAGGGAGAGAGGTGGACTCCATATGCTGCCACCTTGAGAGAAGAGAGAGAAACTTGCACCCTACCTTCCACCATTCATCCTCTTCTCTCTCGTCAATTGGGACGTTCAGGAGCTTCATCCCGAGCTGGAGGAGCCCTGCAAGGAGTCCACAACGCCAACAACGAGGATCAACACCCACCTCTCCTCTCTTCCCTTACTCTTCTTAGTCTTTTGCATGTTGCAGACACCTTCCCACGCACTCTAGGCACGTAGGCCACTTTCTACACACCTAGAAAGGGGTTCCCAACCAAAAACGGAGGGAAGAAGGGTGGTCATAGCACTGGCCACCCTCTTCTCAATCCCGCATCCGGTACAGGACTCTCCTCTTGGGTGTTTTCTCTTCGTTCCTGAGCATTTACTACACTTTCTTTAGGCTAATAGAGCTTCTTTTCGTGGCAGGAATGAACTGTAGAAGACCGCGGAGCTCTCTTCTTTGGCCGGCTGAAGGAGGAGAAGTCGAAGCCCCCATCTCCATCCGCTGCGCGAGGTTGCTGCACCGACGTGGTCACATCATTCCTTGGGCTAGGTAAGGCCCTGGCGATCACAAACTCCCTTCTTTCTTCTGGTTTTCTTTGTTTCCTCCTCAGTCAACCTAGTCAACCAGGGAGTCAACAAGGTCAACAGTGACCCATCATCGCCAACGAGAGACCAGCGACGTCTGCGAGCTCCCGGAAGATCCACCAGTCGGCGGGGATGGCGCAAGAACGAGCGTCCACAATCACGAAGGATTTTTACGATTATTTTTACTTATTTGGTCGGTATCTTGGACCCCCATCTTCTAGTTTCTTTTGGTGTCGGTCTATAAGTTTTGCATATAGGAACTTGACAACATGATTCACTGTCGTTTAGTTCATCTAGTGACGGGAGTTGATGTTGCTGCCAACATCTCTTAAGGTTGTACCTCTGTCATTAAGTTCTCTTCTCTGTGTTTCCAGATTTCTCTATTTGATATGTGAAGAAGTTTTTAGGGTTTTGGTGTATCGTTTTGAGTTATATGGGTCCTATCATGATGTAGTAAGCACTATGGAGGGATCAATGAAGCCTAGAGATTTTCTAGTTATTTATGATAATTTTTGTAATTTATGTTCTTGTGAAAAATAAGCATGTTAGGTTATATTTATTTCTGAAAAATAGATATACCGTGATATAGTGAATGCAATATTTGTTCTAGAATTAGGGTTATTGTAGACATGTTTTCAGACTATTGAAATTGGGTTTCCTCTGTTGGTGCTATTTTTAAAAGATAATGTAATAATTACCTGAAATCTATTTTAATTTAGATAAATAGTTATATTGCTTTGAAAATGTTAAAAAATTAGACTACGATGTGTACCATGTAAACAATCTTAATAAAATTTTGAGCATGATCTGATATTGATTTCTAATGTTTTGAATTTATGGAGTATTAATGACAATTTAGCATGATTTGGCTAAAAGTGATTAAACCATGTGCATTAGTACCCTATTTAGGCTCTGTTAGGCATGTTAGGGCACTGTTAGACAGCAATATAAACTTATGTAAACTAAAGCATGAGAGCATGTCATATGCATGTGTAAATAAGCATGATATAAAGGTGTATATGGAATATGTGTAAAAATTAAGTGATTAATGTGAGTAATGATGCCAATGAGACACTGCTACCATAGAAGACTGTGGAGCCGTACTGTAGAGAAGAGCCTATGGGAATGCTCAATGTGTATGTGATATCATATGGGCATCAGGGTGAAATCTTAGAGGTGGACAAGTACCACTAGTTAAGGTGGAGAGTGCTTCTCCTAGTTCTGTGCTGTTATGCAAAATTCATCACATTAACGCTTAAGTGACGATTATGTGATATGTGTCCTTCTTGATGATGGTTTGGGCTATGTGTCTCGGCTATGTGAAACAATGTGAATGTGAATGAGTAATATGACCATATGCAAGTGGATGTGATATATGAAAGATGTGTAAGAGTGTGATTATATGTGGAAGTGCATGAGAAGAAAGGTAAAAGTAAATATGATGTGGTATGAATGAGCATAAAGCATGTTAATATGTTAGTTCATGATATCATGTTGATGTCATGTGTAAACTTTGCTAGTATGATGATGATAGAGGTAGTGTATATGTGAATTATGTGTGGATAGTATATGAAAGTTTATTCATGTGTTAAATATCTTAAATGGTTAGTTTAGCCATGTTTATGTTAAATTGTTATTCATTTGTATGCCATGTAGAATGTATGTAATTAGTGTGCAAATGTGACTATAAGTTGCTTGCTGAGTCTATTGCATAGACTCATACTTGTTGCCTAGCTAGCAAGCCCTAAAGGAGAGGTGAAGGGGTTGCTAGGATAAATTTCTGTAGCTAAAAAATAACGCTTAAACATGATTGTTAGAGTTAGTCAATGGCAGAAATAAAGATAAGCATGATCATACAAATGTACAAGGGTTTTATCTTGATTTGGCACTGAGTCTCTCCTCAGTCCTACGTCTAGTCCCCAAACAACTACTTGGGATATCACTAACCCAAGGGTACATCCCTCTCAAGGATGTTTACATCACTCAAAACTGCTGGTCTTCTCTTCTCAACCTGAGGAGGAATATCCACACCAATTCACACTGGTCTTCCCTTCTACAAAGGGAGAACAATGCTTACAAGCCTTCTCTTCTCACAAGAAGAGGCACAACCTTGAAGAACGTAGATTCAATAAGATGTCCCTAAATCGAGCTCAAAATACACAATGATAGGCTCGATCTGAAATAGAATTTGAGACAAATAAAGATTTACAATAAAATAACTTTCAGACACAATGCTATCACTCTCAAGAACAAACTTCTCAGGAACACAAGAGTGATCTGGAAGACTGAAGGAGGAATGATTAAGCTTGTTTCTATTATGTGAGGGTCGAAATCAAATCCTCTAATGCTCACATTCCTAGTCTTCTCTTTTTATCTTAGTTCTTGAAAAATAGCCGTTGATATGTCTGTTGAGTCTTCTCATGTTGGTGCACGTTTCCAGAGTCCTCTTAGCAGGTCTAACGTTATTATGTGCGTGAGTACCAAAAACCTACATCTAGGATCAAATATGTGGTGATGGTAAAATCTAGAAGGCGGGAAGGGTTGAATAGATTTTGCAGCAAAAACTAAAGTAATTAAAAATTACTTCAAAAATAAGAGTTCTATCCAATTAAAACCCCATAGATCCGAAACACTATGTGTGATTAAAATGTGTGAAACATTTTATCAAGCAGTGTAAGCATCAAGCAAGTGATTAATGTGTGTGAACAAATTAACAAATTGTGTGTAAGCAAAATCCCTATGCAATCATCTAGCACAGCAAGATCAAGCCACAAATCAAACCACAGTGCACAAGGGATTTTTAGGTGGTTTGGAAATCACTTCCAGTGACTTCTACGTCTACCCCTCACACAGTGAGGCCACACTACTCAAAAACCTTGAGTACAACACACACACACAACACACTTGAGCTCGATAGCTTAAACACACACCTGAGCACGATGGCTCAAACACACAACCTGGAGATAGGCACGATGATCTACTCCACAAACCACTTGTGAACACGATGACTCACAAGCACTTGAGCACAATGGCTCAAAACACACACCTGAGAAAGGTTTAGCATAGTTGTGTGAAAGATTCACACAAACAAAGAAATGTTGTGACTTATACGATCACACATCCACACACAACAAATAGAGTAGAAGAACAGAATGTGTAGATGATAGAGATGGATCAATTCTCCTGGAATTGATCCACCTTCAAGACTCTTCTTGAAGATCATAGATCTGGAGCCTCTTTTGCTTGAACTACTCCTACTCTTCTACTGCTCTTCTTTCTTTCTTCTACTACGGTTCTTCTTCTTTTTCTTCTTCTCTTCTTGGTGGCGTTGCTCTTCTCCTCTTTCTGGGGTCTCCCTTTTCCCACCTCTTTTCCGCACATTGGATGCACTTTTGACAAAGGACAAGGGCATATTTATAGCCATAATCATGTGACCTTGTACCTGGGAGTGCGTGAGTACACACTTTAGGGTTGTCCGTACAACCTTTAAGTTGTCACGTGCTTTATTTGTTCTGCACATAAAGAACCCCCAAATTAGTGGAGCATTTATGAAAAGTCATTTAATTGAAGCAATTTAACTTCATCATAATGTATGACACAAATGTATCGAAACATTTAATATAGACACATGTCATATTTTCATTGAGCAATAAATGATGAAATTAACAATTTAAAACAATGTAGAACTTCGAATGTCAATAAATACACATGAATGATCGAAGTGAGCACTTAGACCGACAATAACTAAAGTGACATCTGAAGTCAGAGTGCTTCGACTGGCAAGGTTTAAACATGTGCTTCGACTGGAAAGGTTTAAACATGAACATCCAAAGTGTCGGTAGAATTTTGTCTTGATCGGTCGAAGTGACTTCGTCATATCCGAAGCTCAACTTCGTATATGACGAAGTTCTACTTCGTCATATTCGAAGTCTAACTTCATATATGACGAAGTTCACCTTCGATTGACAAGGAGTAAATGAGTACATCCGAAGTCATAATGTCAAGTTTTATCTTGATCGGTCGAAGTGACTTCGTCATATCCGAAGCTTAGCTTCGTATATAACGAAGTTCCACTTCGTCATATCTAAAGTCTAGCTTCGTGTATGACGAAATTTCACTTCGACTGACATAGACCAAAACTATACATCCGAATGTCTGTGCTTCGGCTGACTATGATCAAAACTGAACATCCAATGTTTGTTTAAGCATGTTTTCAATGTAGCCAGTCTATCTATGAATGACAATGATTATTTAAGAGATATTCAACATGAAAGTACTCATGTTTTATCATCAAAACATTATGAATGTTGTCATGATCATTATATGTACAATATAAGATGTGTACAACATGTCATTGTCAAGTTGTGTACAATATGTCATCATCCAAATACACAATACAACAATCTCCTACATATGTACAATATGACATCATCAGATTGTGTACAATATGTCATCATCAAAACACATAACTCAACAATCTCCCCTTTTTTGATGATGACAAAACAATGACAACATTCTTTCATAGAATAACATAATTTCTCCCCCTTTTTGATAACATCAAAAATAGTGAGATGGACATGAGATGAACATGCAAGGTACTATGAAATTATCCCCTTTGTAAATTTTCTCATATTAAAACGAACTCCCCCAAAATCAAGAGTATGAATAGAGGTCTCACAAAATGCATAGATATACTTAATTCTCCCCCTAAGTGAAACAACTCTCCCCCTTTGGACAGTATCGGAGTTGTCCACCACCAAATGAATGAGGACCAAAATAAATGATGTGAAACCAATAGAAGTGATGAAACTAATTGATTGGGGCATGAAAACATAGATCAACAATAAGGTTACTCCCACTGAATATGAGATTGTATTGCAAGGAGCATGAGCACTTTGATTTTCAAGGATGGTGAAGATATCAAGGTACACATTGATTTTAGTATAAGAGAAATAATATAATAGTTCCTTTCATAATGTGCAACAAGAGTTAAAAACAAAGATGATTTTTGATTGAGTTCTTATGTCATTTCTTTATCATAAAAAATCACTTTACAAATTTTATTTACAAATGTGCCATGATTTTTGTGACCTAAATTTAGTTGTCAAGAGTGTATATTATTAGAAAATTAAGGTTTTGATCTTACACAATGTAGAATAACAATTTAATATTCTTGAACAACATGAATTCTATTTTAGGTTAACTACACTTTGTACACCTTTTTCTTTTTCTATTTATTTCTTTCATTTGAGATATTTCAGTAAATTTAGCAAAGAAGATTTAATTCATACTTTTTTGTGCAAGCACACACACTTACCTAGTGTAAGAGTGCCTGAATACTATGCATGCTAATCATTGTTTGCTTCTTTTTTAACAGAGATAACTTAGCGACACCTTTTGGCTCAAGTACAACCACGTCTCAGGTGGAATAACATAGTTACTTAGTGTACTAATCATTGTTCTTTAATTTTCCTTATAATTTTTCTTTTTCTTAAAAGTTTCTTTCAGAGCTTTCATTACTTTTCATTAGGTGGCAAGTAGTTTTTCCCTTTGATAGATCATGGGTTTGAGTTGTTAAGATATCATTCTTAACATGTGTTAGAAACAAAACTTCAATATCACATATGATATAAAACTCAAGACACTCAAGTGTCTACTTAAAGTGTTTTGCAATAAAGGTTCCAAAATAAGCTTTGAGGATAAAGATAGACACATGACTCTTAATCTTATTTTTCATCTTCATGGTTAATCTGAGAGCACAAGTATTCCAGATATTTAAAATTTTATTTCTCATATAAGAATATCAATAGAACCTTGAATGGATTTGAATAAAACATAAAGAGATCAATGATAAACCAAGAATTGATTCTGAGATTGAATCCTTCACACACAGAACAGAGACATGTGAGTTCATCCAAATGTGAACAAAAATATAGGAAATTCTGATTAGATATCATTCAAAGTGTTGATGATTGAGATTCAAGAGACTGAACATGATTGTTTTATTTCTTGCAATATGTACATCATCAAAATACCACAACAATATGAGAATTTTAGATGATTTACCCTCAATTCATTATTTAAGACAGATTCAAGAATAGTATTTCTGAATATAAATATGAAGAAGTTATATCGACACATGAGCTTCTATGTGTCGACACATGACATTGAAAACCTATTCAGAATGCAGCAAGAAGAGACTGATGTCGACACAATGTGTGTCGACCTGCTTATGATCAAAATCAATTTTTCTTAGTTTTTCAAAGTTTAACAAGTGTTGACTTTTATTAGTAGGTTTCTTAAGAATCATTTTCCCTATTCAATATTACTCCCCCTTAGCATATGCATGATATGAAAAAGTTTGCAAGTAATTCAAACATGAGTATGCACAGGAATCATGGGCACAATTATGCAAGCATGATGACACACCATGATTCCAATTTTTAAGGTAAATAGTCATTGGAGGCAGCAACATCAAAACACCTTTTCATTGTTCAGATAAAACTCAAAAAATTTATTCCAACTCAAGCAATTCAATTCTGAAATGATATGAGATTTTACCTTAACAATCTTCATTTCTTTTTCAAGTATTTTACATGTGTTCTCCAATCAGTTCTTGCCTTGCATAGCTATTGTCTTGATTCCAGATGGAGGGGTATGGCTACAAGGCTCATTAGCTTACTGATCAAGCTAGCTTTGGGCTCCATACTTGTTTGGGTCCTGCAATGAAATCAATGTTAGAAAACAACAATGATTTATGAATCCAAAAATATTTTATGTTTAACATAGATGCATTTTTATTGCTAATGGAACTCTAAGTGGCATTAGTTCCAAACATATACTTGTTCTTGCTCAAAGCATCTAAAATTTCATGAGGTTTTCTATTTTTCTATTTCTTATCATAGACAACAGCAAAATTATTTTGTGCAGCATTTTTGTGCATATGTACATGGAACTTTTAAGTATTTTCAGCATAAACATGATTTCCATTCCTATGTACATGAGCATGTGTATGAGTATGGGGCTTGGGAGTATGCACAAAATGATCAATTCTATGTCAATAGTCCCTAGAGATGTGACCAAATTTATGGCATGCGAAGCATTGGACTGGTTTGGCATGTTTGTACGATCTTTGATTTTTATTCCAGCAATACTTGGCAAGATGGCCAAATTCATTGCAATTAAAGTAAATAGGAGAATTTCTTACCTGATATGCATCTTGGCATGAGTACATGTCCTGGAACCCCCTTTTCCTTTGAGGAGGCTTTACCTTTTGGTAGCTTCTAACATGATGTGGAGTTGGAGCTTGCCTTGGAGCTTTCCTAGTTTGTGGAGAAGATGGAGGAATCCTATACAAAGTCTTCTATTTTTCTGCTTTAATTTTCTTATTTTTCATAGAAACATGATTCTTCTTAATATGAGCATTTTTCTTGTTTTTTTCATTTTGTCTTTGAACATTTTTCTAAACAAGAACTTTCACTAGTTTTTCATTAGAGATATCATAGTTCTTGTTTGCAGTAGCTTTAATAATTATTATTTTGGTTTTCTTTTCATTTTCCATATCTTTTACAGAATCAAGATGTTTGCTTGCAGCATTCTTGAGTTCATCCTGCAGTTTTTGTTTTTCAATTTTAATGCAACAACTTCTTTTTCTGAAATCTGAAGCTTGTTTAGTATGACATCCAAACTAATTTTCATCTTATTCTTTTCATTTTCAAATTGAGCAATTTGTTTTTCCAAATCAGTAATTTTATTTTTTAAATTGCTATAATCATTGTGTAATGATTTGTCATACATCATGCATTCAATCTTCTTTTCAGATGATGATTTTCTTCAACAAGTTGTTAGCATTTCCCATTTATCTGATGATCATGAGCCATATTGGAAATCTATTTGTTTAATTGATCATTGTCAAATTTGAAGTCCTCATTAAGATTAATCAATTTTTCATTTTTGTTTTCCAAATTAATGATTTTAGATCTCAATAGCTTATGGTTATCTTTTAATCCATGCAATTTGTTTTCACAAATGTTGATTTCATCTTTCATACTTTCTTTTTCTGAATTCAGTTTCTGAACTTCAATTTTCAAATTCTCATTTTCTTTTGAAAGATCTTTACCATTGTTCTAAAGCAATTCAAGTTTATTTTTTAAATTTTAATTTTCAGATTTTTCTTACATACATTCTGATAGAATTCAAAAAATTCATTATATGACATTGCTTTGTCTGAATTAGATGCAGACTTTGAGCAATCAAATGAATTTGAGCAAGATTTCTCACTTTGAATGTTTCTTGAACTTTCTGAGCCAGAGGAGCTTTTCTGAGCCAGTAAACACTTGTTTGAAATTTTCTTTTCTTTCCTTCCAGGCTTTAAGAAGGAGTCCTGCATGTTAGATTGTAATTGTGAGCTTGAGAACTTCTTCAAAATTATAGCAACAAATTCATGCCAGATAAAGAGATTTGCCATTTTAATAGATTAACTTTGGATAATCATATGTAGAGACAAACAAATCTGATCAACAAGCAATGAAGCACACAAAATTATCACAATAAAAATTTTGAATCGGATCAAGTAGATCAGATGATGTTTTAAAAAATCATGTCAGAGATCCAAAAGATTAAAATATCCGAATATAAGATCTGTCAAACCAACACGAGATCAACTCAAAAGACTATTAGATCTAAACACAGTGAATCAGTGTAACAGAAAATTAGATCTAATAATTAGAGTGGTTTACCCTCTTTGATATCAATTGTAGGATCAAATATGTGGTGATGACAAAATCTAGAAGGGGGGGGGGGGGGTTGAATAGATTTTGCAGCGGAAACTAAAGTAAATAAAAAATACTTCGAAAATTAAAGTTCTATCAATTTAAAATCCCACAGATCTGAAACATCATGTGTGATTAAAATGTGTGAAACATTTTATCAAGTAGTGTAAGTATTAAGCAAGTGATTAATGTGTGTGAACAAATTAACAAATAGTGTGTAAGCAAAATTCCTATGCAATCATCTAGTGCAGTAAGATCAAGCCACAAATCAAACCACAGTGCACAAGGGATTTTTAGGTGGTTCGGAAATCACCTCCAGTAACTTCTACGTCCACCCCTCACACAGTGAGGCCACACTACTCAGAAACCTTGAGGACAACACACACACTTGAGCTCGACGGCTCAAACACACATCTGAGCACGACAGCTCAAACACACACCTGAGCACGACGGCTCTGTTGAAGCACTCTATATTTTACCCTTACATTTTGGTGATAACAAAACTTATGATTAATTAAATATTATTAATATATTTAGTATTATGTTTTCCTAATAAAAATAAATTTATGGTACTATCGCTTTGTGATTTGCACTGAAAAGCTAAATTGATGTCTATTCAATATACATCGATTCACAAAGTGCCACATCGATTTCATTAAAACATCAACTCTATTGAAAACATCGATTTCAACTTAAATATGGATTCTGTTTAAAACATCGATTTCAACTTAAACATCGGTTCTGTTGAAAACATCGATTTCACTTAAACATTGATTCTGTTCAAACATCGATTTCACTTAAACATCGATTCTGTTCAAACATTGATTTCACTTAAACATCGATTCTATTGAAAACATGGATTTCATTAGAACATGGATTCTGTTCAAACATAGATTTCATCTTAAACATTGATTTCTGTTATACTCAGATTTAAAAATATTTTTGACGCTTAATGAAAAGTTAAATATATTTCATTTGCATAATCTTCTATCTTTCTGACAGAAGATCTTTTGCTTATCTCATATGATCTCTTCTTTCATATCAGACAAAAAGGGCTTACCTACCACTTCTGGGTGACTGTAAGAAACATAGAAGTACGAGCCTTTTTGACAGAAACACTCTTTGATCTAAACACTTTCTTCTATGCTTGCAGATCTCGAAGATCACCAAGTGGCTGACAGTCAGAAGAAGAAGAATAGAAAGATCAGCAACGACTAGAAGAGTTCCAACGGATGTATTCAAAACTGCTCATATAAAAGATGAAGCAAGGCTATAGTACAAAAAGAGAGCTTTCCTGAAGATCTTTAAAGGAGTGTACATCCTGTGAGGAACCTCAACTCCACATACACTCAAAGAAAGAGAGAAGAGCTCAAGCCCAATCAAGAGAAGCTTTTCATAGCAGAAGTTTTCGAAGCTTTCAAGCCTTCCTCTCTTCACTCTCTCTCTGTGGTCATTGTAATTCTTGGGGAGAGTCCTTTGCTGAGAGTTTCTGGGTTACAGTCCATTCTTGTAAAACTCTCACCTTTGTTCTTTCTTTTCTAAAAAAGATTTCAGTCCAGCTGTAGGACTGTATACAGTGAGTCTCTTTTTATGTGAAGAGTTGGCCAGTGCAGTTACTGACATTTTTTGTCCAGCTGAGGGACTGTACTGAGTGTAGAACCTAGCTGGGGGTTTAAGTCTAGCAGAACTGCATTGGGGTTTGTACCAGGAGGTTGGCTTCTTGACCTGTAAGTGAAGTGGGCTGCCTTTTTGCTCGGGAAAGAGATGAAGACCAACTAGAGTGTTGGGCGTTGTATTGTCCTTGAGGGGGACTGTACCCTTGGTTAGTAAAATCCTAAGAGATTGCTTGGGGACTGGATGTAGGACTTCTATGTGAGAAGGGCCGAATCAGGATAAATTCCTTGTGTTCTCTGTGTGATTGTTCATTTGCTTCCGCACTGCTACTCTCTATCACACTCAACTAACCAAACCTTCAAGTGATAATTTTATGTGTTTAAGTTTCTATTTTAGATTTCAGAAAACCTATTCACCTCCCCTCTTGGTTAGCTTCCTGCCATATCAAAAGGGCCAACAAGTGGTATGAGAGCGTGGTTCTCTGATCAATCAAGAAGATCCAATGATGTTAGAGAAGATCCATGGCAGCTGAAGGATTTACTGAAGGTCAATCAGTCACCAGACCTCCATTCTTCGATGGAGAGGATTACCAATATTGGAAGATGAGAATGGAATGCTTCATTCGAGGTACAGACTTTGATCTATGGTAGGTAATAGAGGTAGGTGATTATGTTATTGTTCCTGCTGAAGGTACTACTGCTATTACAACAGTAGATAAAAGTAAATTATCTTTAAACTTAAAAGCAAAGAACTATCTATGTTGCGCTTTATCCAAAAGAGAATTCAGTAGAATATCTGCATGTAAATCAGCTAAAGAAATATGGGATAAACTGCACGTAACTTATGAAGGAACAGATACAGTAAAAAAAATTAAGATAGATATTCTTGTTTCGCAATATGAACAATTTAAAATGCTTCCAAACGAAAATATCAGTCAGATGTATAACAGATTTTCGAGCATAGTAGTTGGCCTAAGTTCTCTTGGTAAAAATCTTTCTGATGAGGAAACTGTTAGAAAGATACTTAGATCTTTAACTGTTTCATGGACCCTCAAGGTCACCGCTATTGAAGAAACCCATGATCTAACCAAATTTTCCGTTGATAAATTAATTGGCTCTCTCATGGCACATGAAATCAATATAGAGCAACTATCTGAAGGGTCATCTAAGAAGAAATTTACTAATGCTCTTAAAGTTGTAGCTACTCCTTCCACTTCTTCTTCTTCCAGCTAAAAAAATGCAGGATCTGAAGTCAGTGATGTAGATGACGTACTGTCCAAGCTCCAAAAGATTCTAAAGAAGAAGAAGAATGGATCAAGAAGGATCCAAAAGAAAGAGAAAAAGGCGAAAGAACTAGTCTGCTATGAATGCAGAAAATCTGGACATTTAAGACCAGATTGTCCAAAACTCAAGAAGATTGGTCAGCCAGAAAAGTCTAAAAAGAAGCACAAGAAATTCAAATGAAAAGTCATGGCTACTTCTTGGGACAATGAAGAGGCCACAACTTCAGAATCATCAAGCTCAGATCCTGAAAAAGAGCAGGTAAGTCTAGCCCTCATGGCAGGACTAGATGAGGTACATTCTGACCCATCTTTTGATTCGTGCACTAATTCAGGCTCAGAGTTTGAAGACTTAGAAGAAGTCTTTAATGAACTTTATGAAAAACATAAAGGTGTTGTAAAAGAATTAAAAAATCTAAAAAATAACATCACTTGCTTAGATAACACCAATTCTGATCTTAAATCTGAAATGGAACAATTAGAAAAATAATTAAAGGAAAGTAAAGATAATAATTATCGTTTGAATGAAGATTTAAAAAGCAAAAACAAAGAAAAATTAGAGTTAGAAGAAAAGTTAAAAACTCTAACTGAAGAAAATCTTTATTTAAAAGAATCAATTAGAAAATTAACTAAAGGAAAAACATCTCTAGCTCTATGCTTAAAAGGATCAAAATCTGGAAATAATAAACAAGGGCTTGGATACATACCTCCAGAGAAAGAAAAACAAGCCGTAATTCTAGGAAAATATCCTTTGTCAAAATTTGTAAAAGAAACCAAAATGCCTCAGAAAAAGGCACCTGAAATAAACAAGTTCTATCAAAAGAACAAGGTTTATAAAAACTATGTTCTAAACAGGCATCACAAAGACAATAAGAACTGCAGAATAAACTATATTCATTGTTGTTCTCATTGCAATAAACTAGGACACACAGTAAACACCTGTACAATCAGGCACCTAGTATGGATTCTGAAAGGATATTTTTATGCATCTAACCAACGAGGACTCAAAACGATTTGGGTACCTACTTTTGAATAAGTTATTTGCAGGATGACCTTGGAGCATCAGGAACAAAGGATGCACAAGGCATTGGTGGCTGCCAGCTCTTCATTCAACTCATATCTGAAGAGGGAGTAGTCACAAATTATTTTTTAATTTATAGTACTACTAATGTCTGTTTGCAAGTTTTATTCAAGTGGAGCCTCTCATTCAGGGGGAGCACATGCTAAGGGGGAGCTGCTCATTAATGTAAATAATTGTTGAACCCCTCTCACACAACATTCTGGTAAGAAGTTTTTACAAAAGGGGAGAGAATGCAATGGTAAGATCCTTCCTTTTTTGGTTAGTGACAAAAAGGGGGAGAGTATGCATTATCTATGAATTTTCTGTATTTTCTATGCTTTAAGTATTTTTTTTGTCAGAAAATTCTCATAAGTTTTGTCATCACCAAAAAGGGGGGATTGTTGAACCACTCTATATTTTACCCTTACATTTTGGTGATAACAAAACTTATGATTAATTAAATATTATTAAATGTATTTAATATTATGTTTTCCTAATAAATATAAATTTATGATAATATCGCTGTGTGATTTGCACTGAAAAGCTAAATCGATGTCTATTCAATGTACATCGATTCACAAAGTGCCACATCGATTTCAACTTAAACATGGATTCTGTTTAAAACATCGATTTCAACTTAAACATCGATTCTGTCGAAAACATGGCTTTTACTTAAACATCGATTCTGTTCAAACATTGATTTCACTTAAATATCGATTCTGTTCAAACATCAATTTCACTTAAACATCGATTCTGTTGAAAACATGGATTTCATTAGAACATGGATTCTATTCTAACATAGATTTCAACTTAAACGTCGATTTCCTTTATACTCAGATTTCAAAATGTTTTTGGCGCTTAATAAAAAGTCAAATATATTTCATTTGCGTAATCTTCTATCTTTCTGATAGAAGATCTTTTGCTTATCTCATATGATCTCTTCTTTCCTGTCAGACAAAAAGAGCTTACTTACCACTTCTGGGTGACTGCAGGAAATACAGAAGTACGAGTTTTTTGACAGAAACACTCTTTGATCTAAACACTTTCTTCTATGCTTGCAGATCTCGAAGACCACCAAGTGGCTGACAGTCAGAAGAAGAAGAATAGAAAGATCAGCAACGACTAGAAGAGTTCCAACATATCTATTCAAACATGCTCATATAAAAGATAAAGCAAGGCTGTAGAACAAAAAGAGAGCTTTCCTGAAGATCTTTAAAGGAGTGTACATCCTGTGAGGAACCTCAACTCCACATACACTGTCCTGAGCATCTTCTTACTCAATTCTTGACTACCAAGGACACATGGATATGGTGTCTTAATACAAATGGACAGTTCTCCACCAAATCTGTTCGATCCATCCTCGCACCAGCAAACTCCCATTAGTGGGCAAATCTGTGGTCTCCTTACATTCCTCTCAAATGGTCTATACTTGTTTGGCGAATGGTTCTCAATGCCATTCCCGTGGATGTGACAGTGAAGGCCAAAGGTGTGCCTCTCGTCTCCAAATGCTCTTGCTTTCCACACCCCCAAGAAGAGAGTACTTTGCACCTGTTTTTCAGAAGCAACATCGCCAATCAGATCTGGTCGGAGTTATTCAATCTTCTGCAGTTCAGAAATCTGGATGTGAACGCCATACCTGATAGTGTGACTGCCATTTTGACCCGCCCGAAAATGACAACCACTGCTGGGCGCCTGGGGTTTGTACCAGGAGGTTGGCTTCTTAACCTGTAAGAGAATTGGGCTGCCTTCTTACTCAGGAAAGAGAAGAAGACTAGCTGGGGTACTGGGTGTTGTATTATCCTTGAGGGGGACTGTACCCTTGGTTAGTAAAATCCCAAGAGATTGCTTGGGGACTAGACGTAGGACTTCCATGTGGGAAGGGCCGAATCAGGATAAATTCCTTATGTTCTTTGTGTGATTGTTCATTTGCTTCCGCATTGCTACTCTCTATCACACTCAACTAACCAAACCTTCACGTGATAATTTTATGTGTTTAAGTTTCTGTTTCAGATTTCAGAAACCTATTCACCCCCCCTCTAGGTTAGCTTGCTGCCGTATCACAAGGGCCAACAGGCTCAAACACACAATCTGGAGATAGGCACGATGACCAACTCCAAAACCACTTGTGAACATGACGACTCACAAGCACTTGAGCACACCGGCTCAAAACACACACTTGAGAAAGGTTCAACACAGTTGTGTGAAAGATTCACACAAACAAAGAAATGTTGTGACCTACACGATCACACATCCACACACAACAAATAGATTAGAAGAACAGAATGTGTAGATGTTAGAGATGGATCAATTCTCCTAGAATTGATCCGTCTTCAAGACTCTTCTTGAAGATCATAGATCTGAAGCCTCTTCTACCTTAAACTGCTCTTACTCTTCTTCTTCCTTTCTTCTACTACTCTTCTTCCTTTCTTCTGCTCCGATTGTTCTTCTTTTTCTTCTTCTCTTCCTGGTGGCACTGCTCTTCTCCTATTTTCGGGCTTTCCCTTTTCCCACCTCTTTTCCACCCACTGGACGCACCTTTTCACAAAGGACAAGGGAAGGGCATATTTATAACCCTAATCATGTGACCTTGTACTTGGGAGTGTATGAGCACACACTTTAGGGTTGTCTATACAACATTTAAGTTGTCACATGCTCCATTTGTCATGCACACAGAGAACCCCCAAATTAGTGGAGCATTTATGAAAAGTCATTTAATTGAAGCAATTAACTTCATCATAATGTATGACACAAATGTATCCAAACATTTAATACAGACATGTGTCAAATTTTCATTTAGCAACAAATGATGAAATTAACAATTAAAACAATATAGAATTTCTAATGTCAACAATCACAAGAATGGTCGAAGTGTCGATGTGAGCACTTCGACCGAAAATGACTTAATCGTGATATCTGAAGTTAGAGTGCTTCGACTGGCAAGGTTTAAACATGTGCCTTGACTGGCAAAGTTTAAACACGAACATCTAAAGTGTTAGTCGAATTTTGTCTTGATCGGTCGAAGTGACTTCATTATTTCTGATGCTTAGCTTCGTATATGACGAAGTTCCACTTCGTCATATTCAAAGTCTAGCTTCGTATATGACAAAGTTTCACTTTGACTGACACAGACCAAAACTGTACGTCCGAATGTCTGTGCTTCGGCTGACTGTAACCAAAACTGAACATCCGATGTTTGCTTAAGCATGATTTCAATGTGGCCAGTCTATCTATGAATGACAATGATTATTTAAGAGATATTCAACATGAAAGCACTTATGTTTTATCATCAAAACATTGTGAATGTTGTCATGATCATTATATGTACAATATAAGATGTGTACAACATGTCATTGTCAAGTTGTGTACAATATGTCATCATCCAAATACGCAACACAACACAACAATCTCCTACATATGTACACTATGACATCATCAAATTGTGTATAATATGTCATCATCAAAACACACAACTCAACACTGCATGCAATAAATGCTATGATGTAGAGAGAGAGAACGTGAGTCAACCTATACCTCATCTACCAATAATCCACATTTCCTATTGATAGAACTACTATATAAGGTAGTTTCTTTTTGTCTACCAAGTAGAGATGGAGGATATGTGACTTGCAAAAAGGTAGATTTTAATCTGAACAAATCTCTTAGAACACATGCTATATTTCAAAAAGACGTGCTTATAGTAAACAATCTTCAAGACTTTAGATATAAGAGAAATTTAAATACAATTATAAACATTCAAAGAAAAACTCGAAATGTGCTCCACACTTAATCTATTGATATGATGCTGCAAATAATAAAGTTTATCTCAAGTAATGATTATTAAATATAGGTTGTAACTGATTTGGTGTAAGATCATAAGTAAGGACTTCACTAATTGATGCATGAATTATGGGTGAAGCATGTTATTCACTAACTGAAGTTTGAATAATGTTAATCAAAATAATATCAAGTTTAAGATCACTAATCAAAATATTATTCACTAATCGCAAGTATTTAAGAGTAATCGCTATGAAAATGACTTGAATAATCAGAATAATGATGACTGAGAAATTTGGAACATATACATGGTCAATAATCAGAGTGAATATAACGGTAGTAAAATATTCACTGATCGGAGTCTCACTGAGACACTAATCGTTATAGATGTAGACCAATTAATAGAATCAGGAAGGTCTTCATTTTGTAATTGTTAGTTGTTCTTTAATCGATGAGAGACTTAGGCAGTGTTTGGGAGAGCTTTTAAAAATCTAAAATTTTGAAAATCGGCTACTTCTTTAAAAGTTGCAGGGACAAGTGATTTGGGCATGTCGAACGTGCCTGAAATGGTGTAAAACTTTTGCATCGTTGCCCGCGCCAATAACAAATATTAACCTTTAAAAATGTTAAAAAAACCCCATCGCCTAAACACCCCACCGACCGTCGCCTGTTCTAAAATCTGCAAAAAAGTGGCCTCCATGCTGCTTTTGCACAGTGGGAAGAGACTGAAAGTGTACTATCTATCTCTCTTTTGGCCAAAAATCCACTTGCACGTATACCTAAAATGAGCCAGAATGTTTGGAAACATACTATTTTTGTCAGAGATTTTGCAGGTGAAAATCTATCTCGCCCACGGTTCCAAACAATGCTTTAGTAATTGATGTCAATTTGTAAACATGAGTCGATAGGAAGACCTAACAACTTTAATTGAAGTGAAACTTATAATCAGAATGACTGATCATCAATCGAAATAGATGTAACTTGGTAATCGGAAGAGTGATGTTCAACAATCATTGCATTAAGTTACAATAGGTAGAGTTTCACTAATCATTATAGATTCTGTTGTACCACTCTTATATTTTATTCTTTATTTTAGTGATAACAAAACTCATGATTAACTTATATATCATGAATATATTTAATATCATGTTTTCCTCATAAATACAACATACTATGGCACTATTGTTTCATGATTTGCATTGGAAAGCTAAATCGATTGCTATTCAATGCATATCAATTATTGACTAAGTGCCACATCGATTAGAGAACAAAGGTTCCATCGATTACTGTTTTAAGTCCACATCGATTACTATTTGAAGTCCACAATCGATTACTATTTCAAACACCGATTATGTTCAAACTTCGATTGTCTTTCACATCGATTACATTAGAACATCGATTACATCAAAACATCAATTACATGAACATCGATTACAATTTACTTAAACATCGATTACACTTTAACATCGATTGTATAAAACATCGATTACATAAACATTGATTATACTTAAACATCGATTGCATCAAAACATCAATTATACTTAAACATCGACTTTCCTTCACATCGATTACCTTTTAACATCGCTGTCCTTCACATCGATTACCTTATAACATCATCTGCATTAGAACATCGATTACTTTTTTGGACATCCATTATCTTTAGACACTGGTTGTCTTTAGACCTAACCTTCTATTTTTAGCTATCTACAGGAATCCCTCTTGCTTGCAACAAAAGAAAGCCCCTAACCTTCTATTTTTAGCTATCTGCAAGAAATACAAAAAGAAGGCAAAAAAGGTATAGCTATTTGACAAAGATTTCACAAGTCTAATCATCTGCCTTGTATTTAATGTCTGCAGGCCCTTTTCTGATCATAGTCAGCAAATTGGGACCTACTATCTATGCCCCTAGAAATACGCACCAGCCAGAAGAATCCTTTGTTCAAAGGAGCTAGTAGACTCAATAAGACATCCATTAGACTCAACAGAAAGAGAGCAAAAGAAGAAAAGAGCCAAGAAACTCAACGGATCCAAAAAGCTTCAACGACTATTCTTCAACAGATCCTTTTCATCTTCTCCATATAAAGATGAAGCAATGACTGAAGAAAACAAGAGAGTGAACCTGTGGATCATTCAAGGAGTGTACATTCTATGAGCATCCCACTCTATACACACTCAAGTAGAAAGGAAGAGAGCTCGAGCCCATTCAAGCTGAAGCATTCAAGCCATTTTCCTTCTTCCTCATTCTCTCTCTGTGTGTCTTTGTGTGTTTGTGAGAGAGAGAGCTGAGGGTTTGCCTAGGAGAGTTTTTCTTGTATACTCTTTTATTCTTAGGCATAGTCTCAGATCAAGCATTTTCTATTGTGTATGTTGAGCTTAATCTAGGGGCTTCAGGTCCTTACTTCTGTGTTCAGAAGTGTTCCTCTTTGGTTGGAAGAGAAGGCTTGCTATGCAAGCGTTCCCCTTGATTAAAGGGAAGACTAGCTTGCGCTTGGTGGTGACCATCTGGGGTCTGTACCAGTGTTCCCCTTGCTTGAAGGGAAGGCCTATTGGGGTGTGTACCAGTGAGTTACTTCTGAGCTCGTAAAAGACGCACTTGGCTGAGGTGAAATAGTGGGTTGCCTGCTTACCCGGAAAGAGAAGAAGACCAGCTTGTGTCTGGTGGTGTAACTACGCTGGGGTTTGTTCCAACATGTTTGCTTCTGAGACTGTACCCTTGGTTGGTGAAATCCCAAGAGTTTGCTTGGGGACTAAACGTAGGACTTCCATTTGGAAGGGCCGAACTAGGATAAATCTTTGTGTTCCTTGTGTGCTTGCTTCTGCAATCTAAACTTCCATTGCACACGTTTATTTATACTAACCAAACATTTTCATGTGGTGATTTTTGTTTCATTTTTCAGATTTTCTATTCACCCCCCTCCCTAGGTTAGTCTTATTGCCATATCAAGAGGGCCAACAGATTCAACGGTAATCGGAACAAGTGTTATATAACCAAATGCAGCATGAAGTGTATCACCAATCGAAACGTTACTTCTACTATAATCAGAATATCACAAGAGTAATCGAAATGATGTTAAGCAATCAGAATGCAAGTTGAACAACCATCGATACAAACTTTGTACTCTAATTGGATACAAGTTCGGAAAACAGTAATCATTATGACTATTCTGAACTACAATCAATGTAAGGAGTTTAAACTACAATCGACTCATCCTATCAACTATAGTCATTATGATGCTTATACTGTAATCGGTACAAGGTTTATTCTATGATCAATACAACATAGACTAGAATCAATACAATATTTAAACTGGAATTGGTATGCTACTTGAACTAAAATCGGTATGATAACTTTAATTGTTGTAAAACTCTTATTCTATAATCAGTATGGACTTAAGAATACTTACTGTGAAAATCCTTGAAGTGATAAAATAACAAATTTACCCTATTAATAGACTTAATTGAAAAATGGATATTAAATTATATTTCTAGAGTTTTTTGTTATCACCAAAACCTAGAAATAATTGGAGGTGAGAGGTTCATCAATACTTGCTAATGATACAGATGAGAAAGATTCGCTAAAGGCTGAGAAGCTAGCGATAAGTGACTTCGAGTGAGAGGAGTAGCTTGTGACATTGTAACGACCCTGAGAATCCGACCCTCGGCCCAAGCCGAGGACCCGATTTTCGCAGTCGCCGCCCATGGATCTGAAGACCCAGAAGGGCTATAATACAAGTCTAACAGAATATGTAAGGGAAATAAACATCAACTGCTAACTAGGAGCACACACGCGGAAGCAGAAAGAAGAGCGAGGCCGCATCATATCGCTCTAGGTATAGTCCCAACACACAAACAACTAGTACAAGTAAAAGGGGAAGAACAGAGCCCTTAGGGGCATACCGCAAGGGTGACGTACAATTAAAGGGGGAAACCACTGCTAGCTGCGGGGACAATGACTACTGCCCCGCCTCCTCTGCCCGACACACGCCCTGCCGCTGCTGAGAAGTCTCACCTGGGAAAGGAAGGGATGAGCTTCACAACAGAAGCTCACTAGGGACTACCAATCTCCTACTGGATCTAATAGGTAGAAGAATATAAAAATAATTAAATAATAGTAGATATATCTTCTACTCTACAAGGGAAGTGCGGAAGCAAATCTACTAACTAGAAATGGTACAGAAGGACACCATAGTCATAAATCTTCGTAGAGCTGCACGTCGTCACCACCACACAGCTGGAAACACAGACAAAGCGAACCCTGCCAGGACAAGAGACACTAGCTACGGAAAACGCTACCACTAGTCGACCGGTCAAGTGCATCCACTGACATCTTATCCTCGACCCAGGTCCAAACCTCCATGTCTTGTCAGAGTGAGGTAGGAACACGAGTAACACAGCAGTAACCGCCATAGTTTGACCAAACTACGGTCCCACGCCTTGCCTCTCTAAGTGGTTCCGGGGCCACAAAGAGCAAGGCAGTGAGAAAAGGACTGACTGGCCTGCGCCGGGAAGAACTCCAAATGACCTCGGCGTCCCAGACCAACCAAGAGATCTCTGCAAAAGACTTAACGCCGCTGTCCTAACCACCGTTTTCCCCTCCGCTCCAGAGTCCGCAACTCGAGCACTCCCGCCACCCGGAGTACTCCCTCAATAGGCACGCGGGGGCAGGGGTCTCAGGCAATGGTAACAACCTCTCTCACGGGACAAGCCCTCAAGTGCCGAGCATCGGGTGAACGACTAGTGTAGGACCGTACTAAGAACTAGCACTGGTGCCACGGGTACAGAAAAGGACTGGAAACGGCAAAGACTCCACAAGAAACGAAACTTTGTAAGACTTACCTGTCTCTGCTGTTGTTGCGACACATCGGGCCGTCGCGACACTGTTGCGACGCCCAAGCAGTCCGTGGCCATGTCGCGACACCGTCGGCCATCGCGATGCTGTCGCGACGGCCATGCCTGCCGCGGCAGCCGAAGCTATCGCGGTCAGCGCATGCATCGCGACACCATCGCAACCGACAGGCCAGTCACGTTCTCAACCGAGGAGCATCCCGGTACAGTCCTCCCAAGGACCGCCCCAAAACTGATACAAACATACCACAAGGGGGGGGGGGAGCATGCTAAACATGTAGGAAAGCTTTTAAATCATACAAGCCACCCTCAAACCTCATAAAACAAGGATTACAAGGAAATCTACACTCGATGGAAACCTCACTCACCACGAGCATGATTCTCACACCCCACAACCCTAAACCACGGAGGAATAAAGGATCTTGAGAAGAAGGGGAACATGTTTAGAACGAGAGGAGAAGAGGGTCCCTACCTCCAAGAGTAGAGCTGACCCGTTGGGGCCTTCGCATCGGAATGGCCACCCCCTCCTCACTCTAAGCACCACGAGCACATCACCTACACCAAGGGGACGTCACCACCTCGCCCAATCCTCCCAAGAATCGTTGGGGAACAAGTAGCTCAGAGGGGAGAAGAAGGGAGAAGAAGAAGAAAGGAAAGGGGAGAAGGGGGAAAGGGTGCTAGCCTCGGTTTTGAACCGATGGGCCCCAAGATGCGACCGATCGGGCCGATGCAACACTAACCATGTTGCGACGCCCCAGGGCGTCATGACCATGTCATGACCGCCTGCGCCTATGCGACCCCAAAAGCGGTCAAACCTCGAAGATCGGGAAAACTAGAACACGATGGTTTGCCAGGTCGTGTCAACGCTGTATGCACCTGACACCCGACAAAGCCGTTCTGACAGAAAGTATAGTGGTCAGATCGGTCAGAAATGCAGTCGCATCACCTTCAGACGCTACGACAAGAACACGACGCCCACCTCCATCGCGACCATGTTGCAATGGCCAGGCGTGCCGTGACCAAAAGCCTGTCGCGACCATGTCGCGACCATGTCACGACCAGGGTGTCTGTTACGACCCTGAGGACAGGGCCAAGGGCCCAAGAGGGCCGGGTCTTACATCCTACCCCCCTTAAGGAATTTTGTCCTTGAAATTAAAAGAAACCCAATTTCAACAGGGATCAACATAAAAGGGAAAACAACGTAACGATCACTCAAACAAATACGGGAACTACTCTCTCATCTCGTCCTCGCGCTCCCAAGTGGCCTCGCCACCAACGCGGTTCTCTGAAATGACCTTGACCAGCGGAATCTGCTTCCGATGCAACTACTACACTCTGCGGTCCACAACTCTGACTGGATACTCTGGCCTTGACAAGTCTGGCGCTACCTCAAGCTGTGAGTAGTCCAACACATGTGATGGATCTGTGATGTACTTTCTGAGCTGTGAAAGGTGGAAGACGCTGTGCACACCTGCCAACTCTGTTGGAAGACACAACCTTTAAGCCACCTCGCCGATCCTCTCTGTGATAGGGAATGGTTCAATATACCTCAGACTGAGCTTTCCCTTCCTGCCAAACCTCATGCCCTTGGTCGATGAAACCCTCAGAACACAAGGTCACGCACGCTGAACTACAACGGCCTCCTGCGGACATCTGCATAGCTCTTCTGCCTGCTCTGTGCTATCTGAGGCCTCTGCCTGACTAAGTTGACTGTGTCTGCACACTGCTGCACCATCTCTAGTCCCAAAAGCTGCCTCTCACCCACTTCAAACCAATGAAGTGGTGTCCTACACGACTGACCATACAAAGCCTCGTATGGTGTCATTCTAATGCTCGAGTGATTACTGTTGTTGTATGCAAACTCTACCATCAGAAGGTGCGACTCCCAAATGCCACTCCAGTCTAAACACATGCTCTTAGCATATACTCCAAGGTCTGAATAGTCCTCTCTGACTGACCATTTGACTGTGGGTGGTATGCTGAACTCAGCCTCAACTCTGTACCAAGAGATCTCTGCAAACTGCATCAAAACCCTGAAGTGAACCTCGGATCTTTGTCGTAAACAATAGAAACTAGGGTTCCGTGCAACGGAATAACTTGGTCCACGTATAGTCTGGCAAGCCTGTCTACTGACCAAGACATCTTGACTGCAAGGAAGTGCGCTGACTTGGTCAACTTGTCCACAATCATCAAGATACCATCATGTCTCTGCGGAATATGGGGCAATCCAACCACAAAGTCCATGGTGATGTCGTCCCACTTCCACTCGGGAATGGGCAACGACTGTAGCTCACCACCAGGATGCTGATGCTCAGCCTTCACCTACTGACAGGTAAGGCACCGAGCGACAAACTCTGATATGCCCCTCTTCATCCCTGGCCACCAGAAGAACCTCCTCAAGTTATGATACATCTAGGTGGAACTAGGATGAACAGCATACCTCGACCAGTGTGCCTCTGACAACAGCGCCTGGCGCACATCATAGGGAATGTACAATCTGCCTCTAAACCTGACCTCACTGTCCTCGTCCAGCTCAACATTTGGCATCTGCAAAATATCTACCAACTCTGTATCTGCCTGCTGTGCCTCCAGCACCTGACAGTACACTGACGGGCGAACTGACAAATTGGTCATCACTACACGGTCTCTGTACCTCGAAGGGCAAAAAACTCCTGAGAGAGATCCTGAAACAACCTCCACTCTCTGACTAGCAATGAACTCAGCCAAATCCATCTGCTCAAAGTGTCTGCTTAGACGTTAGCCCTTCTCGGGTGGTAGGAGAGGGTAAGGTCGTAGTCCTTCAAGTACTCTATCCATCTGCACTGCCTCAAGTTCAAATCCTTCTGAGTGAAGATACACTGCAAGCTCTGATGATCTGTGAAGATCTCAAACACCTCACCGTACAAATAGTGCCTCCACAACTTTAGAGTGAACACCACTGCTACCAACTCTAAGTCGTGGGTAGTGTAGTTCTCCTCATGCTTCTTCCGCTACCAAGAAGTATAGGCAACGACCCCACCATGCTGCATCAGTACTGTACCCAAACTTGACCTCGAAGCGTCGGTGTAGACCACAAAACCTCCGCTACCTGATGGCAAGACCAGCACTAGTGCTGAAGTCAACCTTGTCTTCAGCTCCTGGAAACTCCGCTCACAGTCCTCAGTCCAAATGAATCTAGCCTCAAGTTTCGTCAATCTGGTCAACGGCTCTGCAATCCTAGAAAAATCCTAGATGAACCTCCTGTAATAGCCTGCTAAACCCAGAAAGCTGTGAACCTCTGACACTGAAGTGGGCTGCTCCCAAGACAACACTACCTCAACCTTGGCAGGGTCCACTGCCACACCCGAACCTGAGATCACGTGCCCGAGAAAGTGCACCTCCCTCAGCCAAAATTCACACTTGTCGAACTTGGCATAAAGTTGGTGACTCCGCAACGTCTCCAGCACGATCCTTAGATGCTCCTCGTGCTCCTCCTCCGAAGCCGAGTAGACCAAAATGTCATCTACAAAGATGACCACAAACATGTCTAGGTACTCACTGAACACTCTGTGCATCAAATCCATAAAAGCTGCTGGTGCGTTCGTAAGCCCAAACGGCATCACGATGAACTCAAAGTGACCATATCTCGAATGGAAAGCTATCATGCCAATATCTGACTCTCTGATCCTCAACTGGTAGTAGCCTGATCTCAAGTCAATCTTCGAAAACACCTTGGCTGACTGCAACTGATCAAACAAGTCATCGATCTTGGGCAACAGATACTTGTTCTTCACTGTTATCTGGTTCAACTGCCTTAATCGATGCACAACCTCAAACTGCCATCCTTCTTCCTTAGGAACAACACTGGAACGCCCCACAATGAACGACTTAGACGGATGAAACCCAACTCAAGCAACTCCTGCAACTGGCACTTCAGCTTGAGCAACTCAACTAGAGCCATCCGGTAAGGTGGCTTATACAAAGGCATCATACCAGGCAAAAGCTCAATGGAGAACTCCACCTCCCACTTAGGTGGTAACCTAGGTAGGTTCTTCGAAAAAACATAAGAAAACTCACAAACAATAGGTACATTAAAAATCGATGACCCACTAGGCTCAGAAGAACGAACAGAAGCAAGATATGCTACGCAACCATCGCGGATCAGACGACGAGCTCTACAGAAAGAAATAAAAGGTCGACGAATAGATGAATACCTCGGAAGCTAAGAACAGGTGCTCCAGGTATCTCAAACCGAACGGTCTTCTGCTGACAATCCACCACAGTCGAGTGAGCCTCCAACCAGTCCATGCCCAGGATGACGTCAAAGTCACGAAGCTGCAATGCGTACAACTTGGCCGGCAACTGGTGTCCCTGGACCTCAACTATGACACCCTTTAGGTAGTCGAAAGAACACATGTAATCACCGGATGGGAGATCGACCATCAGATCACACTGCCTCTCAGGGATGTGACGAACCAGCGACTCGTAAAACTCCTTGGAAGTAAAACAAGAGAAGCACCGGATCAACCAAAACACGAGCAGCTCTACCAAGGATAGGCAAAGTATCTATAACCAAGTTCGACACCTTGGCCTTCTCTCTGGTAAGAGCCATCACACGACCATGCCCACGCTCACGCTGCGGTGCCTGCTGGGGCTGCTGCTACTGCGACGACTGCTGGTGCTGCGGAAACTGCTGCTGCTACTGGTACGACTGGAACTGTTGAGGCTGCTAATGCTGCTGAAACTGCTGAGGCTGCTAATACTGCTGAAACTACTGAGGCTGCAAATGGTACTGCCCCTGCTGCTGACGGGGTACCTGCTACTGCTAAGGGTACTGGTACTGTGGCAACTGCTGAGTGTACTACACTGGCTGCTGCGGCTGTTGGACTTGCCCGATCGGGCACTGCAGGAGGTATTTGTATAACTAATAGGGTCACGACTAAATCAATCATGGCCCAAGGGTAGGTAACAAAGTGGCGGACTGCTTAGCTGACTTTGCATCTTCTTGTACTGGTTTCATTTTGTTGGACCAATGGGCTGACCTTTCTAGTACTGTAAGGGACGCCTGCAGCCATGATAAGGCAAGGTGCCCATCCATGAGCCCTGGGTCTGATTTGTACTCTTCCCTCCCCCCCCCCCCCCCCCCCCCCCCTTTCTTCCCGTACACTTAATGAAAATACCCCTAGCCGTCTGGTGAAGGTAGTGACACCTCCAGAGTGAGGGCACCCCTACCCTCTCCTTTTGTCCGGCTACATTAAAAAAATCCCTTCTGAAGTGGCCTGACAAACCCCAAGTGTAACATACTTCCTCCTACCTACCCTGATCGGCTCCCTATTGGACCGACTGCTCTGGGAACCATGACTGATGCTTCTACTGCCGGCTTCATCCACCTTCATGAGTGTTCATCTACGTGAACTTCGAGCGCAAATTGGAATTGCCTGAACTGCCTGAGCCCGAAGAAGAAGAAGTCGCACTATCGCGACTACCTGCGAGATGCTGGTACGGTGAGGTCCTAGAGGAAGCTCCTCCCTGCTGCTGCTGCTGCCATGTCTCTCTCTCCAAGGCGGTGGCCTTAGCCACTACCTCTCCCAAAGTGGCACACATGTGAGCAGTCATGCCCCACCTTAAATCTGGCTTCAGTCCTGCAATAAACCTCTCTGCACAAGCCTGTTCACTATTGGCAACATGAGGGACATGCCTCAACAAGCAGACAAACCTCTGATGGTACTGGGTAACTATCAAATCACCCTGAACCAACTCATGGAACTGATCTCGTCTCTCACGTCGAGCATAGTCAGGAAAGTACTCCTAGTATTCGATGCCCGTTGAACTACTCGCTGCTCCACCTGTGGATCTGCCAGCTGCTCTGGTACTGCTGGGGGAGGTACTGGAGGCTGACTTCCCGCTGCTGCCTGCCCAGGCTGCCACGCTCCCTAGTACAGGGTCCTGAAGAACTACTCAGCCATGGGGAACCAATCCGCGTACTGCTGTGTTGGGGGCTGGTACCACTGCTGCTGCTGCTCACCTGCTGCTGCTACTACCGCTGCTCCTAGAGGATGTGCCACAGACTCCTCCGCTGACACATCCTCTTGAACCTGCCCCTGCGCGGGCATATCTAACTCACCCTACTACTCCATCAGCCCTCTGGTCTGCCTATGCCTACGCAGAGCCATATTCTGCACGGCACACAACCAACAAGGTTAACGATACCAACTCGAGCGGCTAGCAATGTACTTGTACTACTGTTGGGACTTCTTGTTGCAGTTTAAATCCACTACAAGTCCTGTTAGACTCTCGCTCTGATACCAACTGTAACGACCTCGAGAACCCGACCCTCGGCCTAAGCTGAGGACCCGATTTTTGTGGTCATCGCCCACGGATCCAAAGACTCGGAAGGGCTATAATACAAGTCTAACAGAATATGTAAGGGAAATAAACATCAACTGCTAACTAGGAGCACACACGTGGAAGCAGAAATAAGAGTGAAACCACAACATATCGCTCTAGGTATAGTTCCAACACACACACAACTAGTACAAGCAAAAGGGGAAGAACAGAGCCCTTAGGGGCATACCCCAAGGGTGACGTACAACTGAAGGGGGAAACCACTGCTAGTTGCGGGGACGACGACTACGACCCCCCTCCTCCGCCCGACGCGCGCCCTGCCGCTGTTGAGAAGTCTCACCTGGGAAAGGAAGGGATGAGCTTCACAACAGAAGCACAGTTGGGACTACCAATCTCCTACTGGCTCTAACAGGCAGAAGAATATATAAACAATTAAATAACAACAGATATATCTTCTACTCTACAAGGGAAGTGCGGAAGCAAAGCTACTAACTAGCAACAGTACGGAAGGACACCACGGTCAGAAATCTCCGTAGAACTGCATGTCGTGACCACCACACGGTTGGCAACATAGACAGAGCGAACCCAGCCTGGACAAGAGACACTAGCTACGGAAACTGCTACCACTAGTCAACTGGTCAGGTGCGTCCACTGACGTCTTATCCTCGACCCAAGTCCAAACCTCCATGTCTCGTCAGAGTGGGGCAGGAACACGAGTAACACAACAGTAACCGCCGTAGTCTGGTCAGACTATGGTCCCATGCCTGGCCTCTTTAAGTGGTTCCGGGGCCACAACGAGCGAGGCAGTGAGAAAAGGACTGACTGGCCTGTGCCGGGAAGGACTCCAAACGACCTCGGTGTCCCAGACCAACCAAGAGAGCTCTGCAAATGACTCAACGTCGTAGTCCTAAGCACCGTTTTCCTCTCTGCTCCAGAGTCCGCGACTCGAGCACGCCCGCCGCTTGGAGTACTCCCTCAACAGGTGCGTGGGGATGGGGGTCCTAGGCAACGATAACAACCTCTCTCGCGAAACAAGCCCTCAAGTGCCGAGCACCGAGCAAACGACTAGTGTAGGACCGTACTAGGAACTAGCACTGATGCCACGGGTACAAAGAAGGACCAGAAACAGCGAAGACTCCACAAGAAATGGAACTTCATAAGATTACCTGTCTCTGCTGTTGTCGTGACACATCGGGCTGTCGCGACACTATCGCGACGCCCAAGCGGGCTGCGACCATGTCGCGACACCGCCAGCCGTCGTGATGCTGTCGCGACGGCCATGCCCTCCACGACAGCCGAAGCTATCGCAATTGGCACATGCGTTGCGACACCATCGCGACCCATAGGCCGGTCGCATTCTCAGCCGAGGGGAGTCCCAGTACAGTCCTCCCAAGGACTGCCCCAAAACCGATACAAACATACCACAAGGGGGGGGGGAGCATGCTAAACATGCAGGAAAGCCTTTAAATCTTACAAGCCACCCTCAAACCCCATAAAACAAGGATTACAAGGAAATCTACGCTCGATGGAAACTCACTCACCATGAGCATGATTCTCACACCCCACAACCCCAAACCACGGAGGAACAAAGGATCTTGAGGGGAAGGGGAACATGCTTAGAATGAGACTAGAAGAGGGTCCCCACCTCCAAGAGTAGAGCCGACCCGTTGGGGCCTTCGCGTCGGAATGGCCACCTCCTCCTCACTCCAAGCGCCATGAGCACGTCGCCTACACCAAGGGGAAGTCACCACCTCGCCCAAACCTCCCAAGAATCACCGGAGAACAAGTAGCTCGGAGGGGAGAAGAAGGGAGAAGAAGAAGAAAGGAAAGGGGAGAAGGGGGAAAGGGCGCCAGCCTCACTTTTGAACTGATGGGCCCCAAGACGTGACCGGTCGGGCCGGCGCGACACTAACCATGTCGCGACGCCCCAGGGCATCGCGACCATATCGCGACCGCCTGCCCCGATGCGACCCCAAAAGTGGTCAAACCTCGAAGATCAGGAAAACCAGAATGTGACGGTCTGCCAGGTCTCGTCAATGTTGTACGTACTTGACACCCGACAAAGCCGTTCTGACAGAAAGGATAGTGGTCAGATTGGTCAGAAAAGCAGTCGCATCGCCTTTAGACGCCGTGATAAGCACGCGATGCCCACCGCCATCACGACCATGTCGCGACGACTAGGCGTGCTGCGACCAAAAGCCTATCGCGATCGGGGTGTCCGTCACGACCCTGAGGACAGGGCCAAGGGCCCAAGTGGGACGGGTCTTACAGACATGGAACATTGCTATTTGGAGCTTTAGTTTACTTCTTTTTGCTTAGTGCATGAGACGTTGTTGTAGTTGGACTATGGTCTTCCTTATATTGTTGAACTTTGTTATATTTTCATTTGCTACTATATAGACTGTGAGATTGTCATGTGATGATGGAATAAGATCATTACTTGTCCACTGCTATTCTACATGTTATTTGTATACATCTCTACCTATTTAGTTACGTTGGGTACATATCCCACTGTGGCATCTTCTTTGTCCTGATGTGGGTTGGTGTAACCATACTGACATGAAGAGGGTTGTTGTAGAGATTGATATTAGAACTATAGGTTGCGATTGTACATAAACAAGCCATCAACTTATGCCACATTTCAAAGTCTTTATAGGAACCAGTCCATATATATATGATGGTTAGAAAATGATTAGTAATGTGCTAAATATAGATAATAAAATGATAGGATATGTGAACTTAGATTCTACTGAGCTACTTGTTTTGTAGGCAATGGCAAGTCATGGTAGGTGTGCAGTCCATGCTTCTAAGGATGAGCAGAGGCATAAGGAGAGGGGAGAGCAGTAGGCCCCAATGCAGCAGGTTCTCCCTGTGCCACCACCACCACCACTTGTGGACTACAACATGTTCATGCAAGGCTTGGTCTAGGTGATGGAGACTCAGGCGTAGACCCAAGCAGCACTACAGGCTCAGTTACAGGCACATGTTGGCATTGTTTGGGTTGGAGTTGTTAGTTTTGTTGTAGTTTGAGCTTGCTTATGTGGTGCATGTTGTTTTTAGGCTCAGGCTTCATCTCCAGTCCCTCAGGAGTACAAATATGGTGGTGCATCCATCATGGAGTGGTTCAATAGGATGGAACCCCCATCTTTTAAGGTGAAGTGCCAACTGTTGTTGGCAGAGAGTTGGTTGAGAAAGGTGGAGAAGACCTTCCACACTATCAAATCTGGGGAAGAGGATAAAGTGAGCTTGGTGACCTACATGCTACAGGTACTTGAAGGATATGGACTTATGTATGTGGGTGGCTATTTAATTTTGGTTGGTGCTTATTGAGAGAGCAGATGTTTGGTGGGCCTATGTAATACTTACCTAGTTTGCAGACGGCGAGCAAGATGTTACTTGGGTCGAGTTTACTTGGCTATTTAATGCCAAGCTCATCCTTGAGCACATCCAGGACAATATGGAGAAGGAGTTCCTAGTGTTGACACAGGGCTCATGACTATTCTAAAGTACAAGGTACATTTCACAGAGCTTTCCAAGTACGCTCCTCACATTATGGCAGATGAGAATAGGAAGGCCAAGAAGTTCGTGATGGGGCTCAAACCATCACTCAAGACTAGACTGGTGGCCTTCGACGACCGAACCATGGAGGAGGATTTTAGCATGGCCTGCAGATAGGAGTGTGAGATGAAGCAGTATCTCAAGGAGAAGAAGTCAGTTCGTAAGAGGTCAGCCGCACCGTTTCAAAGGCAAGATAGAAAGAAGATGGCAGTACTGTAGCAATAGCGTGCACCAGTTCTTGCACTGTCCTTGTCCGTACCGTAGAGAAGAAGCTTCATGCCTAGTGACAAGGAGTGTCCCCACTGTAGAGTGTTGGAAAGTTGTAGGGAAGTGCTTGAAGTGCGGTAGTATAGATCACCAGATACGAGATTGTCCAAGACTTAAGCAATCCGCTCTAAGAGGAGCTCTTGAACTAGTAGTAGCAGCATTAGCTACAGGGAAACTAGGAAGGCCTCAAGCCCAAGCCCAAGTTTACACTTTAGCTCGTGAAGATGCATAGCTGGCCAAGAATGTTATAGAAGGTACCATCTCAATCATGGGCATGCATGCAAGGGTGTTGTTTGATACTGGTACTACACACTTGTTTGTTTCTCAGTGGTTTTCTTGGTAGTTGTTTGAGGAGTCGGGTGTAGAGGCAGAGGATTTCGATGTGTCATTGTTTGTGCACACCCCTACAAAAGCTGTGTCGACTAGGAGGTGTATCCCATCTCTGCCTGTGTGCATAGAAGAGCGGGATTTATTTGGGTGATTCTACTTCCTCAAGATGAAGGACTATGATACTATATTTGGTCTGGATTGACTAGAGAAGTACTATGATTTGTTGGACTATTGGAAGAAGATGATCACTTTCTGCGTTCCTGGAGAGGATGAGTTTTCCTATCTGTTGCCTAGGAACTTGGCAGAGAAGTTTGTGATCTCCTCCATGAAGGAAATGAAGCTTGTGAACAAGGGTTGTGATGTGTTCCTTGCTAGTGTGTCTTAGTTCATAAGGCCAATCAGTCACCTACCCTTAAGGAGATCGAGGTGGTCAGAGAGTTTTTAGACATGTTCCCAGATGATTTGTTTGGATTGCCATCGGATAGGGAGATAGAGTTCACTATCGAGTTGTTGTCAGGCTCAACACTGATATCCAAGGCTCCCTACTAGATGACACCTACAAAGTTAATTGAGTTGTGGAGGCAATCATAGGAGTTGCTTGGCAAGGGGTTTATCCACCAGACTATCTCACTGTGGGTTGCACCATTGTTGTTCATAAAGAAGAAGGATGGTTCTCTCAAGCTATGCATTGACTATAAGAAGCTCAACCAGGTGACAATGAAGAACTGATACCCTTTGCCTCTCATTAATAACTTGTTTGATCAACTTCAGTCGGCCATTGTATTCTTCAAGATTGTTCTGCACTCAGGTTACCGTTAGCTCAAGATCAAGAAGGAGGATACATCCAAGACAACTTTCAGGATGATATATGGCCACTACGATTTCTATTTTTGCCCTTTGGTTTGATTAATGCATTGACAACGTTCACAGATTTGATGAACAAGGTGTTCAAGCCATACTTGGATAGTTTTATGGTAGTGTTCATAGACGATGTGCTGATTTACTCCCCTGATGAGGCTACATATAGAGAACACCTGAGGACTGTGTGAGGGCACAAGCAGTATGCTAAATTCATCAAGTGCGACTTCTGGATGTGCAAGGTTCACTTCCTTGGGCATGTCATCTCAGGCATTGATGTTGCAGTTGATCCAGTGAAGGTTCAGGCTGTGCTTGAGTGGGAGACTCTGAGAACACCTTTAGAGATATGAAGTTTTCTTGGGTTAGCTGGCTACTACCATTAGTTCATAGAAGGCTTTGCATCAATTTCAGCACCTTTGACCAAGCTAACCAGGAAGGACATCAAGTTTGTGTGGTCCAAGGAGTGTGAAAGCAGTTTCCATGAGTTGAAGAGAAGGTTGACATCTACACCCATGTTGATTTTGCCAAGTGGTACAGATAGTTTTGCGATCTACTCAGATGCGTCGTAGATAGGCCTTGGTTGTATGTTGATGCAATATGGTAGAGTAGTTACCTATGCTTCTCAACTACTAAAGGAGCATGAACATAACTATCTGACCCATGACTTGGATCTAGCAATTGTGGTCCATGCATTGAAGATATGAAGGCACTATCTCTATGGTGTCAGGTTTGAGGTGTTCACGGATTAAAAGAGTCAGAAGTACCTATTCTCTAAGAAGTAGTTGAATTTACAGCAAAGGAGGTGGATCTAGTTCTTGAAGGACTATGACTTCGAGCTACAGTACCATCCAGGAAAGGCAAACGTCATAGAAGATGCACTCAACAGGAAGAGGACGTTGATGTAGAGAGATTGGAGGATGTTTGAGGATGTGGCTTGTGGTATGTCTGAGTTAGATCCTTAGCTGTGTTAGAAGTTTGTGGCACAGTTATCCATCAGGTCTACTATTCTGGATAGTGTTGTAGAGAGGTAGAGAAAAGATCCCAGACATCAGGAGTTGGTTGGCAAGGTAGGTGTTGCTCAAGATGAGGATGGCTTGATCAGGTACCAACACAGAGTTTGCATGCCAGATGTTGCAGATGTGAGAAGACATGTGCTAGAGGAAGTCACATGTGGAGGTTCTCTATACATCCATGCAATACCAAAATATACTAGGACTTGAAGAGATCCTTTGGTGGCCCAGCATGAAGAAGTATGTGGCTAAGTTCATGGCTCGGTGCTTGGTTTGTCAGTAGGTGAAGGTCGAGCATTAGACCGTCAGGCTTGATGTAGAAGATTGAGATTCTATTATGGAAGTGGGAAGCAATCACCATGGAATTTGTGATCGATTTACCCAGATCAGCTAGGGGCAAAAACTTGATTTGGGTGATTGTGAACAATTTCTCCAAGTTTACTCACTTTCTACCTATAAGAAAGAAGCAATATGCATAAAGTCTGGCAAAGCTGTACTTGGGCAGCATTGTGAAGCTGCATGGTGTGCTGAAGTCCATCATCTCTGATAAAGATCGAAGATTTATGTCGAGACTGTGGTAGGGTTTGTAGGAGGTGTTGGGTTCTCAACTGAAGCTCAGTTCAGCTTGCCACCCATAGACAAATGGGCAATTTGAAAGGATGATTTAGACACTTGAGGACATGTTGAGAGTGTGTATGCTGGATTGTAAGGGCAACTGGAGCTTCATCTACCACTTATGGAGTTTGCCTTTAACAATAGCTTCCTCGCTAGTATAGGCATGGTTCCATTTGAGATGTTGTATGGTTGGCCCTGTTGATCTCCTTTGTGCTAGGAGGACACTGACGACAAGTAGCTAGTGGGACCAAAGTTGGTGCAGGAGACATGTAGCATGATCCAACAAATCGGACAAAGGTTTAGTGTAGCACAAGACAGATAGAAGAGCTACGTCGACAACATATGGAAGGACTTAGAGTTTGAGGTTGGTAAGCACGTGTTCCTCAAGGTGTCACATATCAGAGGTGTGGCAGGTTTGGTAGGCGTGGGAAGCTTAGTCCAAGGTTTATTGGCCCATTTGAGATCTTGAGGAGGATTGGCAGCATGGCATACAAGTTACTAGTACCTCCACCCATGGCGAGTGTACATCTGGTGTTCCACGTGTTCATGCTAAGGGGTTATGTGTGAGTTCCATGAACGTTATTAGCCATAAGCCAGTAGAGTTGCAGCCAGACTTGTCGTATATGGAGCAACCTGTGGCGATTTTAGATCGCAAGATTCAACACTTGAGGAATAGGAGGATCGTTCCATGAAGGTATTGTGGAGGAACTTCTCATGAGAGGAGGCTACATGGGAGCTCGAGGAGCTGATGAAGAAGTAGTGCCCTCACTTGTTTGGTAAGTACCTTTAGCTCTAAGTTCGAGGACAAAGGTTCTTTAAGAGGAAGAGGGTGTAAGGCCCTAGGTTTTCAGAACTAGCTTATTTAATATATTGTTGTATTGTTTTGGTTGTTCTGGCCCAAACCCCTTGATGGTGATAAACTGTGCTGTCAAGCTGAGTTAACGGCAGTAGAGGATGCCTTTAACCCTAGGTCAGTGATAGTTTGCATTGCCGTTTACATTCTATATTTTAATGATTTTTGGATTTGTTTTAGTTGACAACATAATCGAATGTCGTTTACCTTGTTCTTAGCGACGACCTATATTGCTATTAAGATTCCTGCATTTCTAGTTTCCTAATTTGATTTTGACCCCGAATTCTTCACGTGGAGAGTTGGAAAGTTCGAGTGCATTTGGGGCTCTATTTCCTCTCTTGAACATGACCCAAAGCCCAATATATATGGGTTATTTTCATGAGTTGAGGACCTTTGCTTGGATAGGGTTTGTGTGAGAGATTTTTTGGGAGAGAGAAAGAGAGCTCCTTAGGGGATCTGATGACTTAGAGGCTTCTTTTGCATTCTATTGCAAGAGAAGGTTGTTGTTGGACGTGGAGAGGCTACTGGATCATTAAGATTGTTCCAAGTGAGGCCATGGTGATCGGATTGGATGTGAAGACTCACCTCTTTGGCTTGGCTGAGGAGGGTTTCACTAGAAAAATTTGATCTTTGGAGAGGTTTAGTAAGGTAAGTAACTTGGGGTTTTCGCTCATGTGCTAATCATGAAGGATTTTATGATTTTTACCGATTTTTTTCTCGTATCCTGGACCCATCTTCTGGTTTCTTTTGATGTCGGTCTACAAGTTCTATAGATAGGAACTTGACAACATGATTCACTGCCGTTTAGTTCATTTGTTGACGGGAGTCGATGCTACTGCCAACATCTCTTAATGGTAGTACCTCTCTCGTTAAGTTCTTTATATTTTTAGATTTCTCTATTTGATATGTGATGAAGGTTTCGTGGGTTTGTGTATGGTTTTGAGTTATATGGGTCTTGTCATGATGTTGTAAGCACTACGGAGGGATCAGTGAACCCTAGAGTTCTAGTTATTTATGATAATTTCTATAATTTCTGTTCTTGTGAAAAATAAGCATGTTAGGTTAGATTTATTTATGAAAAATAGATATACCAAGATAAGTGAATGCAATATTTTTTCTGGAATTTGGGCTATCATGGACAAGTTTTCAGACTATTAAAATTGTGTTTCCACTGTTGGTGCTATTTTTAAAAGATAATGTAATAATTACCTAAAATCTATTTTAATTTAGATAAATAGTTATATTGCCCTAAAAATGTTAAAAAATAGACATATGATGTGTACCATGTAAACAACTTGTAATAAATTTTTAAGTGTGATTTGATATTGATTTCTGCTAATTTGAATTTATGAACTATTAATGAGTATGTTAACCATGATTTGGCTAAAAGTGATTAAACCATGTGCATTAGTACCCTATTTAGGCTCTGTTAGGCATGTTAAGGCATTGTTAGATAGAAATATGAACTTCTATAAGCTAAAGCATGAGATCGTGTCGGATGCATGTGTACATAAGCATTGTATAAAAGTACATGTGGAATATGTGTAAAAGTTAAGTGATTAATGTAAGTAATGATGCCATTGAGACAATGTTACCATAGAAGGTTGTGGAGCCGTAGTGTAGAGAAGCCTCTATGAGAAGGCTCAATGTGTTTGTGATGTCCTGTGGGCATCAGGGTGAAATCGTGGAGGTGGACAATTAGTACCATTGGTTAGGGTGGAGAGTGTTTCTCCCGGTTCTACACAATTATGAAGATTTGTCACTTTAATGCCTAGGTGACGGGTATTGATATGTGTGTGATGTGTGTCCTTCTTGATAGTGGTTTGGGCTTTGTGAAATAATGTGAATGAGCAATGTTACCATGTGCAAGTTTATGTGATATGTGAAAGATGAGTAAGAATGTGATTAATATGTGCAATTGCATGAGATGAAAGGTAAAGATAAATCTAATGAGGTATGAATGAGCATACAACATGTTAATATGTTAGTTTATGAGTTAATTATCATTTGTAAAATTTTCTAGTACGATCATGATAGAGGTAGTGTATATGTGAATCCTGTGTAGATAGTAAATAAATGATTATTCATGCCTTAAATATGTTAAATTGTTAGTTTAGCCATGTTTATGTTAAATTGTTATTCACATGTATGCCATGTAGAATGCATGTGATAAGTGTATGGATGTGGCCATAAGTTGCTTGCTGAGTCTATTGCATAAACTCATACTTGCTAATGACACAGGTGAGACAAGTTTGCGAGAGGCTGAGGAGCTAGCGAGGAGTGACTCCGAGTGAGAGGAATAGATTGTGATGTGGGGCGTTGCTATTTGAAGATTTAGTTTACTTCTTTTATTTAGTACATGAGAGGTTGTTGTAGTTGGACTATGGACTTAGTTATATTATTGGACTTTGTAATATTTTCATTTGCTACGATATAGACTGTGAGATTGATATGTGATGATAGAATAAGATCTTTACCTTTTTGTTGCTATTATACTTGTTATTTGTATAGATATCTACCTGTTTAGTTCCGTTGGAGAGAGAGAGAGAGAGAGAGAGAGAGAGAGAGAGAGAGAGAGAGAGGACTGGTTAGGTTGAACTTTCTTCTCTCTACCTCTCCTTCTTTTGCTTCCTCTTCTTCTTTTACAACTTGGTATCAAAGCTGCCATTGACCTTCTGCACGTCGATAGTTGTCGTCCCGTAGTTGCCTCTATGTAGACCGCCACTCGCACACCTGCGGGCCGACAGTCGTGCCCTTGTGCGCCCTGTTGTATTCTACAGATTTTGATGATCACACAATATTGTATTGAGATGATGAATTTGAACTTGAACTCTTGATGGAACACTATATATGTTTAAGACTTCATGAGGTTGCTCATTTCATATTTATATTGATGGTCTAATATGTTTTGTTTAAGTGTGAAAGACAAAGTTTAATAGGTCTAGAAATATGTCTCAGTGGCACATTATATGAAATTTAAAAGGCCAAAGAAGACTGGACTTGAAGCAGATAAAAACTTAGAAATTTAGATTTTCAGTTGACTGATAATGGGAATCTGGTCAACTGATTCTTGTTGAACCACTCTTTTATTACCCTCATATTTTGGTGCAACAAAATTTATGATTAGATTATTTCATGAATATTTATGATTATTTTATGGCGCACTAAAATGATAAAGTCAATGTCTAATTTCATATACATCGATTTCACTTCAAGTACCAGATTTATATGTGCCAGAACGATTCGCTTTGTGGCTATATCAATTTATTAAGGATTTGTTAAGAAATCGATATCACAACGATTTCTTAGTGGCCATAACGATCTGTTAAGAAATCGATCTCAGAACGATTCCTTTTATAGCCATAACAATTCACTCTCAGAATGATTCTTAAGTCTCTCATAACGATTTGTGAAGAGACCAAAATGATTTGTTCACATCGATTTCTTCATTCGCATCGATTTCTTTGTAAGAACAACGATTTGGTCACAACGATTTCCTTAATGATCACATTGTCTTGCTCTCGTAATGATTTACCTTTCATAATGATTCGTTAAGGCTCATAACGATTTGATAAGTGAGCACAACGATTTGCTCTCACATCGATTTGCCTTCTACAACGATTTCTTTATCGATCACAACGATTTTCTTGTAACTCATAATGATTTGATTATATCGTCTTGATCACAACGATTTGGAAGTTAGTGCATAATGATTTCATAAGTCATGAATGCATCGATTCTATATTTATAACGACTTGATATTTAACAGCGTTGAATAGTCAAAGTCTTCGCACATATCTTTCTGACATCTGTGCATTTAATGAAGACTGAACGTATCTCTGCATGCATGCAGACAATATCGTCCATTATCGTGCTTACTCTGTATGCATCTTTTAGATACAACAAAATGGCATTACTATTCAGATGAAACATTCTTTCTAACATTGACTAACAACAAAAGACAGTCCAACTGTCCACTGTTTAAGCTTGTAATGTGTGCAGGCATCTGACAGCAATCCACTACTATGTTGGAAACGCAAGTAATCTCAGAAGATCTTCTCCTACGTGCATGAGAGACCAAGAAGACTGTTGAACACAAGTTCCAAGCTCTTTGAAGTCTAACATATACCAAGACCTGGTGACAACGGATACTTCAACGTCCATATTTTGAATGGAAGATATATATACAAGACAAAAAGCTCCAGAAGTATAAAAAAGGCAGATACACAAGTTAGAAAACCACTGGTGCTGCAACGCTTACAACCATCTGCAAGCTTTCCTAGAGCCAAGCAAAAACTCCTTTCTGTTCAAGCTCTTAGCTCTCTGTGCTCAGTGTAGATCTTAGTGAGAGCCTTTGTACTGAGAGTGTATTTCTCTTTGTAGATCTTTTTATCCTCTCAGTCCTTGCTTCAGATCATGCTCTGTAAGCTTGATCTAGGGGCATCCTCTCTTGAACACATTGTCTGTGTTGTTTCCGTTCATGTGTGAAGGAAGACCTGGTGGGTACCAGGGTGTTATTCCCTTTGAGAGAAGGAAGACCAGCTGCGGCTGGGTGTTGCACCGCACTGGGGTGGGTACCAGTAGGTTAGCTTCTAAGCCTGTAAAAGAAGTGGGCTGCCTTCTTGCTCGAGAAAGAGAAGAAGACCTGGTGGGGCATCCAGGGTGTTGTAGTGTCCATAGGGGGACTGTACCCTAGATAGTGAAATCCCAAGAGATTGCTTGGGGACTCGACGTAGGACTCCTGTGGAAAGGAGGTCCGAACCAGGATATATCGCTGTGTCCTTTGTGTGATTGTCTTGCTTTATCTATCCTTCATGTACTAACTCTAACAATTTGCGAAGTGTGTTTATGCAATCGTTTTTGTGAACAGGGTTTCATTGACCGGAGATATTTTTCTTAAAGTCCCATTCACCCCCCCTTTGGGCTACCTAGCTGGGCAATATGTGGTATCAGAGCCAGTCTCTTCAAAGAAAGAAGATCCAACGATCTGAAGAGCAAAGATCTAATGACAGCCCAAAGCTATTCGAAGGTCAATCCATCAGCCGACCCCCTCTCTTCGACGGCTACACCTACTGGAAGACCAGAATGGAGTACTTCTTGCAAGGATTTTACTTTCAGATTTGGTCAATCATAGAAGAAGGAGATCTTGTCGTCCTAAACTCAAGTCAGAACTGGGCAGACGATGATAGAACGAAGATTTCCCTCAATTACAAAGCTAAGAGTATCCTGTGTTGTGCTCTTAGCAAGAAAGAGTTCAACAGAGTTTCTGCGTGCAAAACGGCAAAGGATATGTGGGAAACACTGAAGCTTACATATGAAGGACTGACAAAGTAAAAGAAACCAGGATTGATATCTTGGTGACAAAATACGAGAAGTTCCAAATGGAGCAAGGTGAGTCCATATCTCAAATGTACACTGACTTTACTGAGATTATAAATGAACTTGCAGGATTGGGAAAGAAATATAGCCAGGGAGATATGATCCGAAAGATTCTAAGATCTCTTCCAAAGGAGTGGACTCCTAAGGTCACAGCTATAGAAGAAGCAAATGACCTCTCCACAATGTCATTAGAAAAGCTTATTGGATCTCTCATGGCTCATGAGATCAACATGAAGAGATTAGGAGAAAGCTCTTTCAGAAGAAGGCCAACTATTGCACTCAAGGCTGGGGAAAGCACTACGGATGAAGACACTGCTAATGACTATAAGAGCTGTGACAGTGATAGTAATAGTGAAGAAGAAGAATCATCCGAAAAATATTAGCCAGAGTAAGAAGAAAACTAAGAAAAGAAAGGAGGAGAAACACAAGAAACGCAAAAGGAAACCCTTTACGGTTACTAAGGATAACTCCTCAGATAGTTCAGGCACAGAAGAAGATGAAGAGAATGCCAATCTGCTCCTAATGAGTAAAACAACAAAAACATTCAAGTGGGTATGGTTAGAGGATGCTCAAAACATCCTGTTCTTTTAGTTTTAGTTTTTGTTTAAATTTCTGTTTTACATTTCTGTTTCTGTAAACTACAATGCTACTGACAAAGTTTGCAAGTTGTTCTTAGATCAATGCATGCAATAATTCTGAAGACTTGACAAACAATCAGTCAAGAGATCACCAGGTCGACACACCAAGAAACACCTGTCGACAAACAAGTAAAGAATCCTCAAGAGGACCCTCCCTGTCAGGGGGGCCTTATGCTTAGGGGGAGTCTCACACTCAGGGGGAGCATTCGCTAAGAAGGAGTTATTCATCTTCGACATTATTGTTGAACCCCTCTCTGGTAATAAATTCTCTCAAAGGGGGAGAATATGCATGGTAGACCCTTCCTTTTTGGTTAGTGACAAAAAGGGAGAGAAGTATGCACTGTTAATTTTCTGTGTATTTTCTTGTCTTAGGTATCTTTGTCAGAAAATTCGCATAAATTTTGTCATCACCAAAAATGGGGAGATTGTTGAACCACTGTTTTATTACCCTCATATTTTGGTGCTAACAAAATTTATGATTAGATTATTCATGAATATTTATGATTATTTTATGGCACACTAAAATGATAAAGTCAATGTCTAATTTCATATACATCGATTTCACTTCAAGTATCAGATTTATATGTGCCAGAACGATTCGCTTTGTGGCCATATCAATTTATTAAGGATTTGTTAAGAAATCGATCTCAGAATGATTCCTTTTATAGCCATAACGATTCGTTCTCAGAACAATTCTTAAGTCTCTCATAACGATTGTGAAGAGACCAAAACGATTTGTTCACATCGATTTCTTCATTCGCATCGATTTCTTTGTAAGAACAACGATTTGGTCACAACAATTTCTTTAATGATCACATCGTCTTGCTCTCGTAACGATTTACCTTTCATAACGATTCGTTAAGGCTCATAACGATTTGATAAGTGAGGCAACGATTTGCCCTCACATCGATTTGCCTTCTACAACGATTTCTTTATCGGTCACAACGATTTTCTTGTAACTCATAACGATTTGATTATATCGTCTTGGTCACAACGATTTGGAGGTTAGTGCATAACAATTTCATAAGTCATGAATGCATCGATTCTATGTTTATAACGACTTGATATTTAACAGCGTTGAATAGTCAAAGTCTTCGCACATATCTTCTGACATCTGTGCATTTAATGAAGACTGACATATCTCTGCATGCATGCAGACAATATCGTCCATTATCGGCTTACTCTGTATGCATCTTTTAGATACAACAAAATGGCATTACTATTCTGATGAAACATTCTTTCTAACAGTGACTAACAACAAAAGACAGTCCAGCTGTCCACTGTTTAAGCTTGTAATGTGTGCAGGCATCTGACAACAATCCACTACTATGTTGGAATGCAAATATCTCAGAAGATCTCTCCTATGCATGGGAGATCAAGAAGACTGTTGAACACAAGTTCTAAGCTGCTTTGAAGTCTAACGTATACCAAGACCTGGTGACAACAGATACTTCAACGTCCATATTTCGAATGGAAGATATATATGACAAAGAGCTCCAGAAGTATAAAAAAGGCAGATATACAAGTTAGAAAAACACTGGTGCTGCAACGCTTACAACCATCTGCGAGCTTTCCTAGAGCCAAGCAAAAACTCCTTTCTGTTCAAGCTCTTAGCTCTCTGTGCTCAGTGTAGATCTTAGTGATAGCCTTTGTATTGAGAGTGTATTTCTCTTTGTAGATCTTTTTATCCTCTCAGTCCTTGCTTCAGATCATGCTCTGTAAGCTTGATCTAGGGGCATCCTCTCTTGAACACATTGTCTGTGTTGTTTCCCTTCGTGTGTGAAGGAAGACCTGGTGGGTACCAGGGTGTTATTCCCTTTGAGAGAAGGAAGACCAGCTGCGGCTGGGTGTAGCACCGCACTGGTGGGTACCAGTAGGTTAGCTTCTAAGCCTGTAAAAGAAGGGGCTACCTTCTTGCCCGGGAAAGAGAAGAAGACCTGGTGGGGCATCCAGGGTGTTGTAGTGTCCATAGGGGGACTGTACCCTAGATAGTGAAATCCCAAGAGATTGCTTAGGGACTGGACGTAGGACTCCTGTGGAAAGGAGGTTCGAACCAGGATATATCGCTGTGTCCTTTGTGTGATTGCCTTGCTTCTTCTATCCTTCATGTACTAACTCTAACAATCTGCGAAGTGTGTTTGTGCAATCGTTTTTGTGAACAGGGTTTCATTGACCGAAGATTTTTTTCTTAAAGTCGCATTCACCCCCCCGCTTTGGGCTACCTAGCCGGGCAATAATTCTAACAGTATGATTTACAGTTTGGATTGAAGAAGGCCTAGTCGATTGATGGTCTTGATCTAGTCGACTGATATGAAAAATTTTCTTTACGAGCTTTCCTAATCCGAGTTCGTTCAAGCATGGACTCTTTCTATGTCATGAGGATTCTTCATAAAACTATAAATACTTCATGTTTTCATCATTAGGCACGTCTCCGAAGCCTCGAAAGAGTAGAACTTAATGCCCTAGAGTTCCAAGGAGATTTCTTATGCCCTAGACAAGACTGTTGAAGATTTGGGCATGTAGAAGCAAGACGTTTGTGTGGAGATTGTATTAGGAGAACATTTGGCATCTCTTAGAGCTGTTGTGGATGTCTAAGTGATTTCCAGATAGTGGGTTTCACCTGGACGTCTCGTCATCAGCCGTGCATCTTCAAGTCTAGACCAAACATTTTACTTCCAACCTCGGACTACAAAGTTGATATTAACAAAGAGGAATATGTTCTTTGCTATTCCATTCGCTACTTCACTATGCCTAGAGTTGTTCTTTGTTATTGAACTTGAGCTATAGTTTGTGTATGTGTCGGCCTTGTGGCATACACGTAGTTGATGCATTATGCATTATGTGTAGTATCCAAACTATGTGTATGTGTTGTTTGGTCACTTGACCGTTTGTATATGATTCTTGGTTTTGATGATAATTAAACATTGTAATTGTGTTAATGATGATTAAACATTTGTATTACACATCTTTGTTGGGTCTATTCTCATTATTTGTGATGATGACACATTTCAATGTTATAATTTTGATGATGATTAGATATATAATTAATGATCTTACTAATAATATGTATGTTGTGCTTAACCTAGATAGGTACACTAAATAGAAGTTGTCAAAACACATTTGTCAAGTCGACCTAAGTGTAGACATGCTAATTTAACACTATCATGGGCAAATCTCAAATTACGCCATAATGCCACAAATGGCTCCCTTTTTGCCTTGCGAGAGTACTTTTCTCCATTATTTAGGGTCTCCCCCAATCCTCTTCTATTTTTTGGGTGCTTCCCCATCATTTGGATAGCTTTCTGGAAGCCTTGGTTGAAATTCATATTCGGGACGAGTTCAGTGGTCGTATTTCAAGGTCGATATCTGCGATTGGTCATATGGACACCATTCAAACTCCTATTCATGGCAGTTTGTGCCGTCGCTGTTTAAATTTCATTTCGACTGGTGATCGTCAGTCGACTGGTCATGAACGCGTCAGGTCAAGCTATCACTATTTCCATATCGACTGGTGACCAACAATCAATTGATCAGTAAACACGTCGGGTATCCCCGTCACGATTTTGTATCGATCGGTGAACAAACATCGATGGGTCCACATTGATTGTTGATACCATGAACACGACAGTGTATCTGGTTGCGATTATGCCACATCGATTGATGACTAAAAGAACATTCTTGAAAGCGTTGGTTATGTATATCATGATTTATAACTTCCATATTTCTTAGCAATTTCCTTATTTTATTTTTGGAAATACTTGTCGCCTTTTCTTGAAACATGTCCACCCTCATCGCAATTCAACATTCCATATTTGACTTTTGGCAAGTTTCCATAAGCAAAATATAGAAATTCATAAATGCGTCATGCATTCCTATCATGATTAAAATTGTTGTTTTGGTAAGAATTCGATTATAATTGGAAATCCTTAACTGTGTCTATCTATGTCATCGCATTTCATCTTTAACTGCAGCCACTGTGTTCATCACAATTTATAGAGCTTGTTGCCCCGGGATCCGCACCCCTCCTTCTATATATACACCCTATATCTCGTCGTTCCCAAGGTTGGAGATGAACAAGCTAGTACCCCTAGAGAACCACCATGTCTAGTGAGTTTGAGAGAGCCAATTCCAAGGTGAAGCCCTGCCAGACTGCCACCTCAAACTTCCATCGCCTCTCGTCTCCATCATTAAGCAATGTCGTCTCCTTCTGAAGCATGATCAAGCTCTCCAGCAAGAAGCTCCTTGCGCTACTATCATCAAGGGGGAAGCGCCTCCTTCCCTTATTCATTTACTTGTTTATTCATTTCCTCCAAGCCCCAACGTGGTTGTTCCCCCTCTTTTTATTCTTTTCAATCAACATACACATATTCATGCATGCACACACAACATACTTACTTTTTCTAGGGGTTTTAAAAGCCACAACAAGGTGTGCTCTTCTCTATGCTCCTCATGCTTGTTTCATTATTTAAGAATTGCATACTACATGTTCTTAGATAATTCTCTCTTTTTTGTTTTTATTTGTAAAGTAATAAATAAAGAAGAATCCTTATACCATGGCCGTCTGTGCTCATAGAACAAGAAGCGAACCTAATCTCTCCCACGCAATCTCCCCGCTCCAAAAGGTACTTTTCACGATCACTCCTTCATTATTTTCTTCATCTTTATACTTCTTCGACAGCCTCATGTGTCTAGCGATCATGTTTACATCAGGATGTTGTGCTCCACTTTCCCCTTTCTCCCTTTTTCTCTCATTATTTTCTTGTGGATGCTTCGGAGTCTCTTTGAAGATGAAAAAGCATAATCTACAAATTGGCAATCACAGTGGGACCTCTTTCCACCTCTTCTTTTGATTACCCCTCTACCATGCCCCATGTGGCACTCTCCTCTAGGCACCCTCGTGTGCCCCTCCTTTTCTTTACTTCCCATGGTTAGCCAACTTGTGGAATCCCAAAAAAATTTTGAGGAAAAAGTAAAAGAAATAATATGATGAGTAGATCCATGATATCCATGCGAGATTGTGTTTTATTTCTGCTTACTTCAATACCCTGAAAAGCATGCTTGTTAGTTGAATTGTACATATATCCCTGATTTATGTTCATTTTTAGTTCTCAGGTTGCCTTTGAATTCCTGACCGACATAGTGGTCACGATTCACTATTTTATACACGGCCAATTAGTCGGTCACATTTTTCTTCCTGTTCTGCGATGGCTTGGTCCGTCGTGTTTCTATCTGCAGTCCATCCACAGGGACCGGACGTGACTCTGAAAGCGTACTAGGGCTCTCAAATTCTCAACCAGGTGACTGGGCTTGATTAACATCTTGATACGTGACGTCTGTGTCTATCGCGATTCTTACTGTAGATATAATGCGACTTTTGTGCTGTCTAGAACACTCGTATTTCCATCTTGGTCGGGGACCTCCTTCCCTCACATCCTAGGCTCCACACACCCTTTCGGTGAAGGCAAGCTCTCCATTGGGCATTTCGTCCCTTGGGACTAGAGAACCTTCTTCTAGAACCTCCGTAAGTCTCCGTACCCTGTGGATTCCCTCAAGGCAGACTGAATAGGTTGTACCATACTGTTGACCCGAGTTAGCTATCCTATTACATGGCGAGAGATGATTCTAGTTTATCCCAAAGTATCCAATCCATCCACTAGAATTTACCTAGAGTGACACAAATTCTTTCAATCTATCTAATCAATCTTGAAACTCCTAAAAGACAAACGTTAAGTATCATAACTTGTTTGAACCATATTGATTGATTTATATCTTTGTTCTACATTGATTGATTGCTAGCTCACTTTTAAAAATGCTCATATCATCATGCTTATTTTAATGAGGACTATGAGGATAGTTTAGATGGCCAATCTTTTCAATCTCATGTCCGTCCATCTCACCACCATGAGGGATATACATCAACTTCTAATGGTTACGCGCACACACCGCGTGCTAATCAATTTGATCTTCCCTCAAATTTAACTCCAATTAAAACTCAGAGAGAGCCTTCTCCCCACCATGACTCTAATGTACAAAATGTCTTGAATGCACTAGATTAGCTCACACTTCAACAACTTAATCTGATTCAATCTTTGGTTGAGAGTGTAACTCCTCCTCCTCCTTCTCCCAAAATGCTCCCAAATTTGTATACTCTAGCGACATCGCCACCCCCTCTTGTACATCCTTCGCCTTGGCCCCCTGACCCTTTTAGTTCCCGTACTCTGGTCCGTATGGACCAACCATTAAGAAGGCCCATAAATTCATGGCCTCCCTCTTAGAGAAATCTTGAATAAATCGCCTGTAGTAACCTGCCAAACCAAGAAAAATCCTAATCTCTGGCACTGATTTTGGTTCCTCCCATTTCATAACCTCTTCCACTTTAGCTGGATCCACTACAACACCCTCACCTGAAATAACATGCCCCAAAAATTGAACTTTCTTTAACTAGAATTCACACTTACTGAACTTTGTAAATAACTGATGCTCCCTCAATGTCTGCAATGTAGTCCTCAAGTGAGCTGCATGTTCTTCTTTTGAGGCTGAATATACTAAAATATCATCTATGAACACCAGAATAAACCGATCTAAATATGAGTGGAAAATTCTGTTCATCAAATTCATAAATGTTGCAGATGCATTGGTTAACCCAAATGGCATAACCACAAACTCATAATGCCCATACCTTGTTCTAAATGCCATCTTGTCAATGTCTTCTTCCCGAATTCTCAATGGATGATACCCCGACCTCAAATCTATCTTGGAGAACACCCTTGCTGATTGAAATTGGCCAAACAAATCATCTATCCGTGGAAGTGGATACCTGTTCTTTATTGTTACCTGATCCAATTGGCGGTAATCAATACACATTCTCATGCTGCCATCTTTCTTTCTTACAAATTAAACCAGTGCTCCCCAAGGTGAGTGACTAGGCCGAATGAAACCTTTCTCAAGCAACTCTTGCAACTGCTTCTTCAACTCTTTCAATTCTGCAGGTGCCATTCTGTAGAGTGCCTTGGAGATGGGCATACTACCCGACTGCAACTCGACTGTAAAATCCACCTCTGTGTGTGGTGCCAAGTCTGGTAACTCTTCTGGAAACACATCTGCAAACTCTCTAACCACTGGTACCATATCCACTGTCTTACCCATCTCAACCAGGCTAACTGATGCCAAATAGGCTACACACCCTGCATTAATCAATTTCCTAGCCTTAAGGGCAGAAATGATAAATTTAGGGGTATAGAATGGCATACCTTGAAACTCAAACATTCCGCCTCTTGGATGGCTGAACCTTACTCTTTTCTTTCTGCAATCTATCACTGCCCTATATGCTTCCAACCAATCCATGCCCATTATCACATCATACTCTTTCAACTGTAGTGCATATAATCTTTCTAACACTTGATTTCCTTGGATCATAACAGGAACCTCATCCAAATAGTATGTAGTAAGCATGAAATCCCCGTAAGGGACCTCTACTACAAGCTCACACTGCCTCTTCTCAAATGGATGCACCATACTATCAATGAAGTCTTCGGAAATAAAAGAATGTGATGCACCTGGATCAATTAATGTTCTAGTAGAGAATTCAAGAAGTGGTATAATACCTTCCATCAAATTAAACGCCTTCGCGTGAGCCCTTGTAATCGCCATCACTCGTCCCCGTCCTCCTCCTCTTGGTAAGGTGTACCCCTACCTCGCTCCGCTGAAGGCTGCTGCTACTGTGGTACCCTCTACCATAATTACCTCTTCTTGGATAAGGACAATTCCTTGCCAAATGCCCCGACTGATCACAATTATAACATCTGAATTCTGCGGGTTGCCTAGCTGTGCTTTGCTACGATTCCTCCACCTTCGGCTTATAGCCTCAGCCTTGCTGAGATCCTTGCTTCCTGCTGCCTCCTCGGCCTCTAAATATCTTCTTTAGCTTGTTTCCCCACTTGCCAAAGCCCGATGTGGAAGCTCCTCCCGAGTGGGCCTTGCCTTTGCTAACACCCGGTGATTGTTGTGGAAGTTGTAAGCTACCTCCATTTGATCCCGATCTGCTAGATTGCCTTACTTGCACTGTTCTTTCTAATATCGCTGCTCTTTGGGCTGCCTCTTCTACTGTCCCGCACATCAAAAGAATTACTGCATCTTGCAATTTCGGCCTCAACCCCTGGATAAAGTACTATACCATCATTGCATTGTTGGTTACCACATAAGGTGCATACTACTAAAGGCCATGAACCTCATTTGGTATTCCAACATCGACAAATTTCCTTGCTGAAGTGTTCTAAATTGCTCCCTTTTTGCTTGCTGAATTTGCACCGGAAAGAAAGTGTTGTTGAATACTTCAAGGAACTCAGCCCATGTGATGGTATCTTCTGCTCTTCCGGTGAATACGATTTGCATCTTGAGTCTCCACCACTCATGTGCAAAACCTTTCAACTGGTAAGTAGCTAATATAACTCTATCCGCCTGTGGACATCTCATGGTAGTAAATACCCTCTCAATCTCATGTACCCAATGCTCCGCTGTATGTGGATTTGGACCTCCTGAGTACGTAGGTGGCTGCAAACGCAGGAACCTCTCCACTAACACCGTGGACTCCTCCACACTTGCTGACCTCGCTGGTGCAACTGGAGGCACAGGTACCACAGGGGGTACCTCTACTCCATATGGTGGTGCTAGGGGTGTTAACACTACCTCCTCCTGGACTGGTGGTACTCCCACTGGCTGAACCAGTGGCTACTAATCTAGCCGTGTCTGAATCTGAGTGATACTGTCCCATAATCTTTCTATCATTTGATGTGTAGTCTCCTCTGGATCATCACCACCACCTCCCCAATCTCTTCTATTAGCCATTTATAAACCTGCACACACAACATTCCATCCACACAACACACAAGCATATCATTACAAAAATAGGGCCAACTACCAGCAGTAGGCTATAGTAAGAACAAACTATGTACATTTCCTGTTCCTTCACATTTACACGGACCTTGCTCTGATACCAACTGTGCCAGTCCTCGCCGTTCAGGCCCGTTAACCGATAACGTGCCTGACACCACTCCGCCTCCCGCGATCGGGCCGAAGCCTCGCAAGGGATATCAATCACACTTGTCCGTGAAACTATAAAAAAACACATTGAACACGTATAAGATTCCATTTCTCACATATATCACATGAATGTACATACTCAGTTCCATAACATAGTCATTTAACAAGTACAACAGCCCGGGACAAACCCCCAAGGCTCCACAAGTAAAAACATTACTCTACTAGTGGTGAGGGCCCGACTCAAATATGATGTCGACCGAAACTAGAAGAGGGACGAGAACCCTCCTGCTCTCCTTCACCTGGAAGAAGAAGGGGTGGGCCTCACAAGTCACTGACTTAGTAGGGTAACTCCCCCAAAGCCGATAAACACAATGAACAATAGATATAATATGCAAAGCTATAAAGCATTTAAGTATATGAACACCTACACATGATGCTACAGCTGTAAATAAATAAACGGCAAACCACAAACACGTGTACAAGCTACAACAGGGCACGCCACACACGAGTCACGAGGACTAGTTTGCGACACCAGCCACAGACCCGAACAAACAACACAAGTCCACCTCTCAGTCTCGCAGCCACAGACGAAAGGTCCAGCTGCCGCTCCACCTCAACAAGACAAGAACTGTGGAGACAACTAACACCACTCCAGTAGACTACACAGCTGCAGGCCCAAGCCTAACACCTTTAGGGACTCCGGCCGGGAACCCTAAAGTGAGGCACTGGAAATAGGACTAACTGGGGACCAGTACGTCTACCTGTGTTCGTCCCCCAACCCCGAGCGCGCTACAAGCGACGGCACACCCATAAACACGTGTCGCTGCCCCTCTTCGTCTTTCCCTTAGCTGGACGTACAACTCAAACTCAGGAGTGAGGGTGTCAAAAAAGACAACTCAGACCTTGACGGTATTCACTGTATTGGAACAAAATCCGAGCACCCGGTGCCTGGGTAAACGACTAGAGAGGTAACCTCAGAAGGCGCTATAACCCGTCTCGCTATGCACACATTTCCAAGCAAAACATGAGTCAACACAACCCACACATGTCCTACATTGCCTTGCCAACACAACCCAAGCAATGTGGGGCAGAAACCAGATAGACTGGCCACAGAACCCTGGAGCTTGGGTGGCCACATTCCAAAACGTGTCCAACACAGAAGCTGCCTTTAGACCTAAATCGCGACGTACTTACCTGCCGCTTTATTGTCTAAATCCCAACGGTCCTAGCCGTCGCGTTCACATGAATTGTGACGGTTGGTTTCGTCGCCTTTCAGACAATAGGAACACAACCTGAACTCCCATTCCGGATTTCACTCCACAGGGCCATACATGCAAGCAAAGCAGGTAATAGTAGTTCAAGTAAAGTCCTAGGCATGCTCTCTATCATACTTAACCATTTTCCACATCAAAAAAACCACAACCTTAACCCACACAATCCACATAAGGGAATCAATGAGGTAGAGTTCCCCTACATGCAAGTGAAATGCAAATCCAATGATATCCCGACGTTCCCCGCACTCCGAAGCACCTCCTCGCACCGGAATCACGCCGAACGAACACTAAATGGCCAGAATTCACCCAAAATCCCCTTCAGTACCGCAACAGAACTCCTCTTAGATGAACAGTGCTACTACATTGTTCGGCCAAGGGCAGGAGCCCAAAACACACTGGGTTTAAATTGCGTCGTGTCTTCCCACCGTGTTTAGAAACGCGTCAGTCCTCAGTGACACATTTAAACCCCGACGTCCCTGCATGCGCCATGCGGCGCGCATGTAGCGATGCTTATGTAACAACGGTCTAAATGTAACGCACCTCTTGGACCCAGTACAGTTATTCCAACTCACATTGGATCTAATAGAGGTATTACAGTGGAAAATATCCAACAATAGATGGTACAGATTGAGACATACATAAATGACAATTTAATTCCAACAAATTGCAATGGAACATGGAACCAAAATTTTCAATCAACATCATATTCAATATTAAGTCTAAAGCATAACAGAAAGATAGCAATAATCCAATTAATTACAATCCTTAAGTCCAAATACAAAAAATTCAAAGTACATCATGTCCTCACATACATAATCTCTCAAACACTCAAGTAAAGCACTAAGTCTCCACGTCCTCACACTCCGAGTCAGTGTGCGCTAACTTCTGGGTATCCTCTGTCTCTCCTGAAATGTTAATCAAGTGTGAGTCTATAAGACCCAACTAGTCACATGAAAGACAATTCAAGATATAATATATACTAGGTTTTAAAACATGCTAACTCTTCCTATCAACATGTTCTAAGTTATTTGGCAATCATTCTTTGCATAGCATGGTTATTTATCATGAACATAAAACAATTCATGTAACATATATATTACATCTCATATTTCAAAAACATGTTCATATGGCATGGCATGTAATCAATTCCTTAAAACATATGTTCAATGTCATGTAAACAATTTCAAGTAAATCTTTAATCTATATCATGTAACATGCAATTAGTCATCATGTAGCAAGTGGTCTATTTAACATGTAGCATGTAGTTCATATAATAAGTGACATGTAGTTCATATGGCATGTAACATGTAGATCATGTAGTCATTTATCATGTGGACATGTAGTTCATGTAGTCATCTAGTTGCCAAGACATAGCCCACACTATTAATAGAGATCATGTAGCATGTAGTCATTCACTTATCACCTAGGCAAAGCAGTGATGAAGTCTTGGTTCTTGCGCAATACCGGGGAAAGTCCATCCCAGCTTAACCAATAGAACATGTCTACCTCCAGGATTTCAATCCGTTGCCCACGGATTCATGTAGGTCATTGCATGTAGGTGAACCATTACCATAGAGGCATTCCATGGTGTAGTTCCTTGTAGTTATCTCTATCATAGCAATGTCTTATTGGCCAATTCATTTCAAAATGCAATAATATATATAATCATGCAATTTACATTTTTCATATAAGTCTATCATGCTCTTTCATACATTCATGCATAATTCACCAAGATGACATTACAATATCACCTAACATGTTTTCTCAATTATGAAATTCAAACTCTACTGTATAACAGCAACCTAACATGGTACTACTTTTATCAAATCCAATATGTACATGCATTCTCATGTCTATTGATTTCTTTATACATTTTATCATTCAAAAAATCACAATAGTATACACAGTGCTCTAAAAATCTCGAAATTTTGACAGTAAATCTAATTCTAATCATACCATGTACACGAAAAATTTCATAATTTTCTGAGTTCTATAAACATTTTTCCATGATTAACATTCATCAATTTAAACTACTCCTATGGTACAACAGAGATAAAATCATGCAATTTCTATACTAGCACTGTGTAGTAGATCTGTAGTTTCATCTAACAGCAGTACAATCACTATCTATGACATTATAACATGGATCATGCTTGCATTTATTCCATTTTTCTCTTACTAACTCAAATAGAATTCAACAGAAAATAACTAAACATAGCCCATACACAATTGCAATGACATGTTCACAGTATAACAACACTGAATTGCACTGAATATAACCTGACCGAAAACTTCATACATGCATGAATCACAGTTGAGGAAATATGATCAAATTTCAGAAAACACAGCTCTGATAAACTTAACGGCCAAATATGTGGCGTTTACACAAAGTCAACGTCCACATATCCTATCATTAATATCAGTAGATAGCGGCACATAGCGCCGTTAACATATAGTAGGCATCCAAAAAGTTGTCATTTACAAGAAATCAATGATGATCGATGTTGTCGTTTACATAAACTAAACGACACTCGATATGGACGTTAAGTTCATTCGTCCAGAAAACACAGAACTTACACATACAATAATGGAACTTACACCCCTTACCACATGTTATTTTGATGTTTTAAAAATCTATAAAAATATTAAATCTAAAGATTAAACTATCCTAAACGATCCCCATGTTACTTGCCTCTAACCCTTCTACTGGAGTGACGAATAGGGATTAAAAGACGCCCGCCTTGGCAACAAGGCAGTCCTCCTCTCTGACTTCAATCGTCCAAAACTAGCTTCCAGCACAGCTCCCCTGCTTGAAGAAGCTTCTGACCTCGATGCTTGATGATCCTCCTTGGTCCAGCATGCTTTAGATCACTGAGCGAAGCTCTGGAACCCTCCTCTCGGCCTTCCTTTCTCTCTTCCAACCAGTGCGAAAATCTCCCCCAAAGGCCAAAGTCGGGTCTTATAAAGATCCCTATGCATTGCCCAAACCTAATCCTAGCCCTTGGATCAGGCTCCATATCTCCCAAATAAATGCATAGAAATGGCCGATTTATTCTCCCCCGGAACGGTAACAACAAAAATAGGCAAGTCAGGTTAACATCAACCTCTGTTGCCGTCGACCATGAAGTAGATGTCCATCGATCATGTCATCAACTTTCTTGCCCAAAAAACCAAATATTCCAGAAAATAATAAACAGCACAATACTCTGTCGTTAACATACAGTGAACGAGAATCGATCATGTCACTAATAGTAGTCAACTTCAGAAGATCTTGACGCCAAGCTCAACACAGAACATCATACAACTAAATGCAGAAACACATACACAATTGCATTATACAGGTCAATAAGATTTCTAGGGCACTACACCCTCTCCCCCTTAAAATAATCTTCATCTTCGAAGATTGAGTTAGAAAACTCACCGAATAAAGACAGATATTGCCTTTTCATTCTTTCTTCAAGCTCCCAAGTTGCTTCTTCACGTAAAAAATTCCTCCATAAAACCTTCACAAAAGGAATGGACTTCAACCTTAACTCCTGCACCTTCCAATCCAGAATCTCTACAAGCTGCTCCGCATAGGATAAATCTGGCTAAAACTGCAATGGCTTATAACTCATCACATGAGCCGGATCTCGAACATACCTTCTCAACATAGATACATGGAAAACTGGGTGCACTCCTGCCAAGGATGGTGACAAAGCTAACTGATATGCCACATTCCCCATCTTCTTCAATATCTCAAAGGGACCAATGAATCTCGGATTCAGCTTGCCTCTCTTCCCAAATCTCACTACACCCTTGGTTGGTGACAACTTATGAAAAACATGGTCTCCTACCTCAAAAGCCAAGTCTTTCCTTCTCGAACTCTGAAAATGACTAGTTCGTGTTGTTGGATGTTTGCTAATTTAGTCCATTTAACATATTCTTATATAGGGTCTTACAATCTACCCCTCTTATATAAGTGAGGTCATCGTCACTACTCAAATATAGCACACAATCAAACCCCAGGCAGGCAGGATTCTAGAGGTGGCCACCACATGCTCATAAGGTGGCTCCCACTATGTAGCACTTTGTGCCATTATGGCCTCAAGAGGTGGCTCCCATAGCGTAGCACTTTGCTCTGTGTGGCACTTAGTTCCTGCACTTCCGACTGGGCAAGTCTCCGATACCATTTGTGACTACCCAATCAACAAACTGGCCTAACAACCGTGCTAGTTGGTAAGACTTCTCAAGAAGGTCACCCATCCTGGTACTACTCCCAACTGAGCACGCTTAACTTCAGAGTTCTTTTCCTTCTCGAGCTCTGAAAATGACTAGTCCGAGTTGTTGGTAGTTTGATGATTTAGTCCATTTAACATATTCTTATATGGGGTGTTACAGCAAAATTGCATCAGTGAAAGTGGATGCGTTCAGCTAGGAGACACGTCGTCTGTGTTTGACGCGTTCTTAGTGAACCCGACAGAGGCCTGTTTGGGCTGGAATGCCCAACCCTCCAGCCTCCCACCTGCTACAACAAACTTGTAAAAACACATGTAGACCCACATGGTCTACCAATGGGCCATACATTGGCCCCCAAACCTGATAAACTACGATCCGAACATATCGGTTATTACAGCAAGCCTTCTCTTTCAAAGAAGAGGAACACTTCTGAGCACAAAAGTTAGGACATGAAGCCCCTAAATCAAGCTCAAGATAAACAATGAAATGCTTGATCTGAGATTGAGCCTAAGAAGGAAATAGTTTACAAAAAAGACTCTCCTTAGGCTAAACCCCCAGCTCTGTCTCTCTCTCAAATACACAGAGACACATAGAGAGAGAATGAGGAAGAAAGAAGATGGCTTGAATGCTTCAGTTTTAATGGGCTCGAGCTCTCTTCCTTTCTTGCGTTGAGTATGTATAGAGTTGGATGCTCACTGGATATACACTCCTTGAATGATCTTCAGGTTCGCATTGTCTTGTTCTCTTTTGCCTTTTCTTCATCTTTTTATGGAGTAGCTTCAAGAGGATCCATTGAAGAATAGCCGTTACTCTTGTTTTTCTCCTCCTTCTTTTTATGCTCTCCTTCTCTTGAGTCTAACAGATGTCTTCTTGAGTCTACTGACTATTTGGAATGGAGGAAGATGTTCAGTTGGTGTGCACTTCCAAGGATGCCAGCAGTAGGTCCAAGATATTGACTATGAGTAGAAGTAGACCTGCAGACATTAAATGCAAAGCAGATGATCAGGCTCATTAAGTCTTTTGTCAGGTGTCTCATACATCTTTTTGCCTTCTGTCTGTATTTCCTGTAGACAGCTTAGAAATAGAATGTAGGTGCTTTTCTTTCATTGCAGGATGGAAGAGATCCTAAGCAAAAAGATCTTCAGTCAGAGAAATAATAAGTTAAGCATATAAAGTGAATTTGAAGTTTCATTGGGCGCCAAAGACATTTTGAAATGTAGAGGCAATTGATGTTGCAATGCAGTCGATGTTTGAGTGCAATCTATGTTTATGCAATTGATGTGAAATTATAATCGATGTACATGTAATCAATGTTTAAGTATAATTGATGTTCATGTAATCGATGTTTATATAATCGATGTTTAAGTATAATCGATGTTTAGGTATAATCGATGTTCTAATGTAATCGATGTGAAAGACAATCGATGTTTGAACATAATCAATGTTTGAAACAGTAATCAATTGTGAATTTAAAACAGTAATCGATGGAACCTTTATTCTCTAATCGATGTGACACTTAGTCAGTAATCGATATGCATTGAACAACAATTGATTTAGCTTTCCAGTACAAATCATGAAACGATAGTGCAATAGTATGTTGTATTTATAAAGAAAACATGATATTAAATATATTCATGATATTTAAGTTAATTATGAGTTTTGTTATCACCAAAATAAAGGATAAAATATAAGAGTGGTTCAACAATCACGACCATGCCTGAGGGCACGAACGTCTATTTCTCTCCTTATTTGGCCAAAGTATGGGTAGTAGAGGTAGTCTGGGCAAGGCAACCAACCTGAAGCACTCTCTGGTGAGAGGATGTCTTAAAAAAGGGCAATTAATCAATGATAAATCAATATAACAATGCATGTCAAGAGTGGCAAAGTCCCCGCAGGATTCAAAATAAACCTGGTCATATGCATACAAATCAAAATAAAAAAAAATCAATCTATATAACAGAGCATGGCAAAGAGTGGCAAAATCCCCGCGGGATTCAAAATGAACATAGTCGTACGTATGTCACTACAAATAAATGGTCCATCAATCAATTTCAAAAGCCCAATATTTAATGAGACTGAATCTTTTGACAGTCGTGCCAAGGAAGTCAAACCCAACTCTTCAAAACCCATATCAAGCTTATCTCCAAATTTTCTTCTCTTCTCCCTACCAAACCAAGTCGCCTTTTCAGGTATGACTTTGGTAGTGACACAGTTTACTATAAGCAGTTAGCCATTGGGCACTACTTTAAATGCACATCTTACTCTGGGCACTCTTCAATAAAAGGGGAGGTAACAAGAAGCCCTTGCTAGTCAGCTGTCATAACCTTAGTGCTGTCATGACATGGCAATATTTCAAAAAAAAAAAAAACAAAAAAGATGAATATTTTCAAAACCCACAAAAAATAAATGAATATTTCCAAATAATCTCCATAAAACAAGAATCTCCAAAATCTCATAAAAAATAAAATATTTTCAAAATCTCCATAAAAATTTAAATATCTCTAAAATCTAAGAAAATCTTGGTGTTATTACACAGGGCAAACATTGCACCTAATCTTCCTTATGTTCGATCCATGCCTAATCCTTCCAATCATTGGTTCCTGCTGCCATTGAACTCTGATCTCCCCATTTGGCCAAGTCCATTTATCCTCATGGTTTAAACAAACAATTGAGTGAGTTATGTCTTCTATGAATGAATGATTTTATCCATGATCTTTATACTGTGAATGATTTTATTCCATGATATCTGTTAGTTTTGGCTAATGAGTTTTGAGTGCAGGTTTGAGGGGCCTCATCTTCCCTACCGCAAGCAATCAGGTTGCGATTGCTACCCTTACTATCAGTTATCTACATATTACTATATGTTATTGCCCTTAGAGTATATCAAGGACCTTGTGGCTTTGAGGAATCTAGGATCTGAGTTCCCCTTTATCAAGAACAATGATTATTCCAGAGGATCCTTAGCCACACAGACATGCTGTTACGCTTTGCATATGAGGTTTTTGGTTTCTATGTATCCGTGAAATAAAGATTGTATGAGGGGTTGGTGTTGTCCCTAGGAAACAACTGTATGAGGGGTTTAATGGCTTGTACCCGAGAAACAAGTTAGTAAAACTCCTCACAGGGGTGTGAGGTAGTGAACGTAGGTGCACACGGAGGTGTGTTTGCTAAACCACTCTAAATCCTGCATGCACTTTTGTGGTTTGATCCACATCTACTACCTTCATTCTTCACACATTAGGATAGTTGGTTTCGTCTATATACTCATTATATTCCACTGTGCATATCACATAATACGTTTGATTTATTGAGTCTAATATATTCTATGCTAAAAGAATTTTTATTGGGCGGTAACCAATTCACCCCTCCTCCCTTGGTTGTTCATCGCATACCTGCACTTCAATTGGTATCATAGCAGAGCTCTTGTTATTAGAGTGATCTTGTGTGTGATGGCCAATCAGGGATTTATGCCAGAAGGTCATTCCATCCACCATCCACCATACTTTGATGGCAACAATTTCTCTTATTGGAAGAACCGTATGCATGTCTTTCTCAGAGCTCAAGATTATGAGATCTAAAAAGTTGTGAATACGGGTCCATATACACTGTCAGAGGATGAGGGAAAGTGGACAGAGGATCATATTAAAAAAATCGAAGGTTAATTTCGGTGCCATGAATATATTGCAATGTGCTATACACCCTGACGAATATTCCTGTGTTTCTATGTAGTTCAGCAAAGGAGATGTAGGATAAATTGAATCTTATCTATGAAGGCACTTCAGAGGTGAAGGAGACCAAAGCCAACATCTTGGTCCATGAATATGAGATGTTTAAGATGAGCCCGGTGGAAAAAACTTCTAACATGTTTATGTGGCTCTCCAACATTACCAATGGACTGAAGGCACTTAGGAAGAACTACATGGACTAGAAGATAGTTCATAAAGTTCTAAGGTCCCTCACACCGGCGTGGCACAATAAGACCACAGTCATTGAAGACTCCAAGAACTTGTCAACCCTCACTGTGGAGGAGTTGATTGGGAGTCTCATGACATATAAGATCAATCTGAAGCAGGAGGAGGCCATGCAACCCTTGCTTATTAAGCAAAAGGATGTAGCACTCAAGGCAAGAAAATCCAAGGCAAACAGTTCTAAAGAAAACTCATCAAGTGAGGATCTAAAGGAAATGGCAGACATTGCCCGAAGTCTGAAGCTTCAAAAAATTTCTGAGGAAGAAGAAGAAGCTTTAATCTCCTAAATTCTCCAAGGACTTTAAGGGAAAATCAAAGCAAGAAGACTCTAGCAGAAAATCAGAATTGATCTGCTATGAATGCCAAGGCATTGGATAGATGACATCCGATTGCCCAGAATTTTTGAAAAAGCAAAACAAAATCAAGGCAAGGAAATCCAAAGCCATGGTTGCCACCTAGAGCAATTATGATCAGTCATCCTCTGAGGTTGAAGAACCAAAGAAGGATGAGCGTTGGGCCACTTATGGTTGGAAGCATGATTAACCTAAAGGGGGGCTGAGTAGGAAATCTGAAAATTGAAACAAAAATCACCACTTGAAAATTGTTCGGTTAGTATAGATAAACGTGTGCAATGGAAGTTAAGAGCACAGAAGCAAGCACACAAGGAACACAAAAATTTATCTTGGTTCGGTCCTACTAAACAGAAGTCCTACGTCCAGTCCCCAAGCAAACTCTTGGGATTTCACTAACCACCAAGTAACCTTGGTCTTCCCATAAACAAGGGGCATACAACACTCAACACCCCAACTGGTCTTCTTCTCTTTCTCAGGCAAGAAGGCAGCCCACTTCTTTTACAGGCTAGACACAAGCTGGAACAAACCCCAGCGTGGTTACACCACAAGACACAAGCTGATCTTCTTCTCTTTTCGGGCAAGAAGGCAACCCACAGTTTCACCTCAGCTAGGTGCTTCTTTCACGAGCTTAGAAGCAACTCATTGGTACACACTCCAATATGTCTTCTCTTCAAACAAGGGGAACAATGGTACAGACCCCATATGGTCACCACCAAGCACAAGCTGGTCTTCCCTTCTAATCAAGGGGAAGGCTTGCATAGTAAGCCTTCTCTTCCAACCGAAGAGTAACACTTCTGAACACAGAAGTAAGGACCTGAAGCCCCTAGATCAAGCTCAAGATACACAATGAATTTCTTGATCTAAGACTGAGCCTATGAAAGAAAGAGTTTATAGTAAAAGACTCTTCTTAGGCTAAACCCACCCCCAGCTCTCCCTCTCTTAAATACACAAAGACACACATAGAGAGAATGAGGAAGAAGGAAGATGGCATGAATGCCTTAACTTGAATAGGTTCGAGCTCTCTTCCTTTCTTGCTTGAGTGTGTATAGAGTTGGATGCTCACTAGATGTACACTCCTTGAATGTTCTTCAGGTTTTCACTGTATTTCTTTTTCTTTTGCTTCTCCCTTTTATGGAGCAACTTGAGCAGATGCATTGACAGATGGTCGTTGGAGTTTCTTGGCTTTCTTCTTCTTCTTCTCACATTCCTTTGAGTCTAACAATTGTCTTCTTGAGTCTACTGTTTATTTGGAATGGAGGAAGATGTTTCAGCTAGTGTGCAATTCCAAAGATGCCAGTAGTAGGTCCAAGATGTTGAATGTGTAGAGGTGGACTTGCAGACTTTAAATGCAAGGTAGATGATCAATGTAGCAACCTGCTATTTTAAATATATAAATAAATAGAAATAATTAAAGAAAAGTGATTTAATTAAAACTAAATAAGCAAAAATAAGTGATGGGCTTTATTAAATGGTTCATATAAAAGTTATTGGGCCAAAATAGGAGTTTTAAAAGATAGAATAAAAGAAAATATTACAAACTTTATAGCTTTGTTATTTCCTAAATTAAAAAGGGCAAGTAAGTCATTAATATGACTCATATACATCTAAATTGAACTCCTAACCGTACCCTAACTAGCTAGCCACGAAATTAGAGTTCCATCATAATCCAATTAGGAGGATTAAAGCTAGGAAGGTTAGATAAACATGGAAATTTGTAGTTAAAAGAGAAGTTAGATTTGTGTTAGGAATAAACAATGCTAGATGTATAAATACACCCCCAAACCCTTCTTGGTTGACCCTATTGCATTGCTAAGACTTCTTGGACATGGAGGAGAGGCCATAGGAGGAGGGAATCGAAGGGAGAAGGCTGCTAGAAGCTCTACAAGTCTGCTCTTCGTGTCCTGAATCATAGGAGCTTATATCGATCAAAGGTAGGTGTTCTCAAGCTAAAGATAAACAAATCATATACTATTTTAAAGCTCTTCCTGTCTAGTTTCATATGCACTTGTTTTGCATAATTTCTATTGAGCATGCTATGAGTATTAAGCATTTTCCAAACATCGCGCATGTTTACGACTTTTCAAGTTCATATCAAATTTTTACGCATACTGAGGTCGAATTGAGTGAATCCAAAACCACAGTTCTCTTCTACTCATTGTCCTCTACAACTTTCATGTTCATACTTTTGCCTAAAGAGTCCTAGATCCCATTTTATAGGTCTTGCATGCATAGACTGTGTCATTTCCACTGTTCTCCGTTTGAAGTAAAAAATTCAACCACTCCAGATGTCGCGATTCATAGACTGGTATCGCAACAGACCATACCATTGCGATTACCTTAAGGGCGACCATCTAGACCATCTTAACTCCATCGCGATTTTCTGTGTTTTTCCAACAACTTTATATTCCATTAATCTTGTTATCTATGTTATATAATCATGATTAAACCCCTGAAATGCTCTGTACCATCATGTTAACCAATGTTTAATAATATTCACATGAATTTCTTATTTAAAATATGTGCGCACGGCTCTTATATGCTCTCTTGATTTCTCTCACATACACACACCAAATATTGAATTTTTGCCATGAGACCATACTGAAAACACATCAATAATTTATCTGGTAATTTACTTCAATAATTATATATTATTACCGTACATTAATAATGAACTTGTCTACGTTTCTCACGTTGTTTTGGATACCGTTTTCGATGCTCCACTGTTCTAGAATTCCTCTAGGACGTCAAGCAAACTTGTTTCTTTACACACTACTCTCTTGACAAGTTAGAACCTCCCTATTGGGCATTCCATTCTGGCAGACTAGAAACCTTTTGTTAGACCTCCGTAAGACTCTGTAATCTGTGGATTCCCTCACAGAGACCAAGCTGGTTGTACCATCAATACCTATAACACCCTTGGGAATCAACATAATCCAACGGCTTAGATATTTTATCTTACCTTAAGATGACGCCGGACCTTTGGACTATGTTCGTAGCATGGCCAGTGGTTGGTTAGTGAATTCTACCTGATTGCCAGCACTTGTCATGTGTGTTGTGCAACTATTACTATCGCCTGTTTTAATGTTGTGTTATGTGCATTGACCTTAGTTCTCATCTATACTCTATTCTCTCATCTATTCAAGTTCTCTCTACACTCTAGTCTATTCTTCAATACTCTTCTCTATTCTTGGTACTCTTTATGGCCATTGATTGATTGTCTAAAGATAACAACATGATTAATGCTTGGCAATATATAAGGGGCCCAGTCTGGTCTTAGGAGGTGCACCCAAAAGTGCTATTTTCTTGCGGGAGTTAAATGACCAGAGTGTTTGGCATTACACTTGAGTGCTATCTATCTCGACTATCTAATGACAATCAAAGTGCTATACTATACTTGACTCGTTGTGCTATCATGAACTATATTGTGCTATGGCCATTCTACTCTTTGTACTATACTTGACACTTGTGCTATTTGAATCATGCTATTGTGCTATCATTTGCTCGACATTACATGACTCTCTCTCTATCATTAGTTGCTCTGCTCTTTAATCCATTAATTATGTAAAGCATGCCTGACTATGAGATGTAAATCCTACTGGGTGTTATCACTCACCCTGCGTTATTTGACATGTGTCCTCAAGTAAGACCGAGGAAGGTATCAACACACAAGCGGATGGGGATGACCAGAAGTGATTCAAGAGTGTCCTGGAGTACTGGCATTATATTAGTGTGTTAATTTAGTTTTTTACTTTCATTCCATGTAATGATATCATTGGGCCCTATGTAATGGCTCTGAAGTAGTGGTTGTAATAGACATTAATGGTATTATCAATGAAATATATTTGATTTAGTATTATTCAATTGTCCAAAGGTTTGATGTCTATTATACGCTCTATACTCACTCACTTGCAACTATCTCACGTTCTGATATTCTGCGTCAGGGCGTCACAATTTTGTGGCATTAGAGATTAGGATGTCTTAATTGGATCTCTTAGGTCTAGGATGTTCTACGATGGACTGCCCTGACTACTCGTTGACTATCATACCTATGTGAGAGTTGGGTAGAACCAGGGTTAAGATTTAAAACGATACTCTCTCACACACAAATTTAATTCCACTGCTATACCTTAATGATAAGATATTTTTGTAGGAACTTAAACAATTAAGATGACTGTTGAACGTGCTTAAATGAGGGGCATGCAACAAATCATCCAAGAGCTCACTCATGCACTTTTGCAAGCCGCACAGGGTGGTGGTGGTAATCACGGGGCAGGTGAACTACCGCAACTTCAAGAGCTTGAACCCGCCAAAATTCAGTGGTACTACTGATCCGGATGAAGCCGAGCATTGGCTTAAGGAGACGGAGAGATTTTTCCATGTCATGTAGTGTGCGGCTAGAGACAAGCTGCTGCTAGCCACGTTTCAACTTGAAAGAGATGCCCGCGCCTGGTGGGAGTTTGTTGAAGCAACCAAAGACAATGGTCACTTCACTTGGAATGAATTCAAAGAAGCATTCAACTCCAAGCATAATTTACTGCTCTTAAATAGAGGAGCCTGTCTGTGGCTGAGTACGAGGCCCAATTCTCCAAGCTGGCATGCTATGCCACTCATCTTATCAACACTGAAAGGATGAAGGCTAAGCATTTTCTTAACGGCCTCAAGCCTCAATATATCACCAACTGGCCCCTCTCGACATCCAAACTTATGTTGAGATGGTCAAGAAAGCCCAACTTCTGGAAGATGCTACAGACTTCACTAATCGCATAAAAGGGAAGTTTGTAAAGAAGAAGGTGACATCTGGCTCTACAAGTGCTAAGCTGATCAACGGCAAGAAGTGACCTTTCAATACCCCTAAAGGGCCAAGTCAGGAAAAGAAGCCTAGGGTGATTGTCCCCACCATTTCAACCAGAGGCAATTGCAAGCATTGTGACAAGCCTGGTCATACGGCCGACGAGTGCTGGCGAAAGGTTGGCACATGTCTGCATTGCGGGAGTCGCGAGCATTGCATTCCTGAATGCCCGCTACTGAAAGAACATGAAAAGTGCACTAATGTGCCAAAGAAATAGGGTAGATTGCAAGCTATGTGTGATGAGGAAACCATTGAGGAAGGTGGCGTGGTGGAAAGTACATTATAAGTTTTCTGTCAATCAGCATTTGTTTTGTTTGATACTGGCGCTACACATTCGTTCATATCTCAAAACTTTGCTGATACTCTGAATGTTAAACCTACATCTATGGGTTCTGTATTCTCCATCATAACAACAATGGGAGAAAAAGCCAAACTTAACAAATGCTACCCACAAACTAATGTCATGATAGGAGACCATAACTTGAAAGTTGATCTAGTATACATGCCTATCGACTGCTATGATGTGATTTTGGGAGCCGATTGGCTAACCACCTGTAGACACGTGATTTTGACACCGTCGTGGGCAAGTTTCAAATCGCGTCGTAATGCCACAAAATGGCCCTCTATTGCCTTCCAGGAGTTTTTCCTATTTTTTCCCAAATTTTTCGGTGCTTCCCCATTGGTTTTTTAAGCTCATGGGCAGAAATTGTGAATCGCGACGGCATAGGCCGCCGCGATTCACAAGGGCCTGTCGGCCTGCCTTGAATCATGATGGGGTAAAAAGGCACCCTTAAATGCGTCTGGAGCCTTGGACGCGATTCAGACAATGCCTTTAAAAGTCGATTTCCTTTTCTGAATCGCGGCGGCATAACCACCGCGATTCACAAGGGCCTGTCAGCCTGCCTCGAATCGCGACGGGGAAACCCGTCGCGATTCAAAGGCGCCTTAAATGCGTCCGGAGCCTTGGACGCGATTCAGAAAATGCCTTTAAAAGCCGATTTCTATTTCTGAATCGCGGCAGCCAAGGCCGCCGTAATTTAAAGTTTCTAAAATCATTTTTTGGCATCTTTCGTCAAGCACAATTGCCTTTTATTAATCGCGTCCACGATGCCAGATGCGATTCTAATTTCCATAATTGTTTTGGAAACCTTCCATTATCCCAGCCACTATTCAACCTTAATAGCGTCCACTATACCGGATACGATTTAGGCATTTTTTCCCTATAAATACAGACCCGAGGACAGCCTTTTGAGCATCCCCCAAGCACTACGGCGAAGCCCTGTCGAATCCGAGACTCAACTCCAAGCCAAGGAGGTCTTCCATGTCAATCCATTCGATCTTTCCCTTGGAGTTTGGAGTTCCATCATCTATGTACATTGGAGCGAGGCGGGAGGACGCTCTTCCTCTTCTTCATCCATTCAAGCTCCAGCAGCGGCTACTACGCCTTCATCCAACTTTTGGGGAAGCACCCTTTTCCCTCTTTTCAATCTCTCTTTTGTTCATATTCATCTCCTCCAAGCCCCACATGGCTACCCTTTTATTCTCCTTTTTTTAAGCATACACATGCATGCATACACAGACACCCCTACCATTTTAGGGGTTTAAAAGCCATCACGCTGTGAGTTCACTTCCTTTTCCTCATGTTATTTAATTTATTCAAAATTTGATACTACAAGCACATTGGCTAATGTCACGTCCTAATAAAAGGCTATTTATCGGAAGTGACAGAGAATAGGCACAAAAGATAATACTAATATTTGTCTATTCATAACATAATATGCGGAAGTCTTATTGCACAAGTACTCCTCATTACAACTATGAGAGGAGTAGATTAAAAACAAACTCTATGTACTACATCTTGTCTCATTTTACTAAAAAGAATAATAAAGAGCTGGCTTGGCTTGACATGACCATTCACTCTGGATACATGCCCTTAAGCTTCACCCCCATTTGAATTACCGGAAAAGAGTAGGGAATAGTGAGCTAACAAGCCCAGTAGAATTCAAATCCATAATTCAAGGGTGAATACATGATAGCCAAGACAAGGATAAAATGGATATCAAGAGACATGATCAAATATCAGGATAGTAAACTTGACACAGTGATGATAAAACATAGGCATGTTCAGGTATATAGCTCAAACATTAGCTCACTTAACAGTTACATAGTACAGGAATTATGATGACCATAATGAAAAAGTATTTGATGCAATGCCAGACATCCCGATGCCCTTTATCATTCAGCACGATCAGAAAAATGAATTTGGGTGCTCCTCCCAGGACTGGACCAACCTTATTTGCACAAGCATATTAATAAAGGGGTCCAAGGACCCAATAAATGTCATCATAAATTATTCACAACTCATAAGGTGTTCAAGCATATGAACTCTCAGGTGGTCAGGTTTTATAAACTCAGTTACCGAATGCTGGAGAATAGACTCAATCAGAGTACTATTCATAATTGACAACTTTAAGCATAATTCAAGGGAGGTTAAGGTACACAATGTGGGTAAACTTTGCTGTAGTATGACAGTAAATACCAAGGTAAATAAGTGGGTAGCTTGCTATGCTAATAGGTTGAAGTTTTAACAAGGATTAATACATGAAAGATTGCTGAAATTCAGTTTAGGACAGCATGTGTCGACAGCCAGGAGGTGGCTGTCGATAGATAGAGGCTTCCAGAACTAGGTTTTCTGGTTTGGGATAGCATCTATCGACAGCTATGTGCTGGCTGTCGACAGATAGCAATAGACCCAGAAATCTGAGGCTCTGGGAGACTGGGCCTATCGACAGCTATGGGCTGCCTGTCGACAGCTGCCAGTTCTTCTTTCATAATTACTTTGAATACACTTTAAGAACATAAATTATGGAATCTATGGATCAAGGCATGAATTATATCAAATAGAAGAATCTAATGGTAGCTCTCACATGATTTGTAAGCTAAACAAGCAAGATGAAACAGAAGGTTTGCAATCCAAACTTGTCTAGCTAGAAACTAAACATAGCATAGTGCTGAAAGTATAACCTTGATAGCAATAGTTTGTTGGAAGATTCCTACAAGAAGGACACTAAATCTCAAAAGATTTCATGGATCTAAATCAAGGCATGAAGTACCAAGAATCTGAACAGAAATAATCACTATGTTCTAACAGTATGGTGACTTCCAATAAACTCTACCATTATGTATAAAGATCAAGGATGGGAGAAGAAGATAGGAATCAGTTTTAGAGTAGAACAAAATTATTCTTCCCCCAATAAGAATGTGTCTACTGTAACTGGAAGAAAAACATAAGAACTTCAGGTATAGCATCTTGTCTACTTATCAACAAACTCCTTGTCATGTGTGGAACACAGAATTGAATTAGAGGGAGATGAATCCTACCTTACTAAACAGATAATCCTTCACACGTTCTCAACGAAGGAACCTAAACCAGCAAGAGAAGAGCTTCTCCCAAAAGTTGATGGCGTGCCAGCAATATCTACCCAAAGTGGAAGTAGCTATAGTAGCAGCACACACAGGAGCAGAAGTATGTTGCAAGTGTAACAGAGCTTGCAATTCCCAGCAGCTCCTCCAGCAGCAGTCTCAGTAGCTCCTCCAACAACACTTCTAGCAGCAAGGAGTAGAGGAAGACAAGAACAGGAGCAAGAACAAAGGGTGTAGAAAGGTGTGTGCGAAGGGAGGGAAGCGGCTTTTATAGCCTAGTAAAACTCCCATGCATGAGGACACCTCACTTGCGTAGGTGTAAATAGTAAAACCCCTTGGTTTTTACTATTTACACATGGCCCATGCTCCCAATCTCACACCTACACCTCAGGCACCATCGTGTAAGAAAATTAACCCACCATGACATGGGCTTGCATCACCTATAATAGGTCACTACGTAAAATCCCAAAAATGGTTTATGTAAATGACCCATAATTCAGTTGGCCCCATAGTTTTGGTGTAAACATGCCCAAATAAAGTCTGTTTGTGTTAAAATTTCAATCATAGGCTAATATGATGGTGTTACAAATTATAGTGATTTTAGTTTAATATTTGGAATTTATTTTACACTAGGTGAAAATCACCCGAAAAATAGTTGCGTCGACTTAATCTCGAAATCCGCACATCCACAAATATGGAAATTTACATTTTTGTTATCTCCACATTTTTCTGGAAATTATGGTATTCTCAGATTTCGTTTTCGTTATAGTTTTTCAGTGTTGCCCTGTGGGAGCGCGCACGTCCGAGTACGACACTAGGATAATGTTCATTAATGCTAAACATTCCTGAATATCAATTAATTCAATCTAAGAATAATGGTTAAGTCCAATAACCTTATTTTTCAAGTTTTACAACAAATAAATTTTTTTTCGGGGTGTTACAGCTAATCTCCCCTTTTCTTTTTTGTGTTGTTTTGCAAGGGTAATCAAAATTGGAAAGCGCCTTCTACCACGGCCGTCCGTGTTCGTAGAAGAAGAGGAACCCACGCCCCGCGCAATCTCCCTCTGCTCCAAAAGGTACGTTACGTGATCACTCTTCCTTCGCACCCCACGTGAGCATATCCTTCGACACCTACGTGTATCTGGCGATCGCGGATCCATCCAAGGAGTTGTGCTCCGTCTTGTGTGTTTTTATTACCATTTTCCCCTTTATTTTTCTTTGTAGCAGATTAAGTCTTTTCTTAAAGATGAGATTCTGAATCTACACCACCTATGGAGCTTGTGTTGATAGTAGAAAAGGGAAGGTTACTTTTAGTAAATTCCCTAAGGTATCATTCATTGGGATTAGATACCAGAGACGAATGTCTCTAGCCTCTGCCATACAAGCCCACAACATGATAAGGAAAGGTTGTATTGCTTTCCTTGCAACTGTGGTGATTGAAAAGAAAGGATCCAAGATAGAAAATATTCACATAGTCCAGTATTACGATGACGTTTTCCTTGAGGAGCTGCTAGGAATTCTCCCTGAATGATATGTAAATTTCTCTATATATTTAATCCCTAGAACTGCTCTGGTGTCACGTCAACCCTATAGGATGTCACCTGCCAAGTTGAAAGAATTAAAGGCACAACTAATGGAGCTATTAGAGAAAGGTTTCATTAGCCCAAGTACTTCTCCATGGGGAGCACCTGTTCTATTTGTGAAGAAGAATGATGGATCTATGAGGTTATGCATTGACTACATGCAAATGAATCAATTAACAATCAAGAACAAATATCCATTTCCTCGATTCGATGAACTCTTCGACCAGAATTCTGAAGCTCAATACTTCTCCAAGATTGATCTCAGATCTGGTTATCATCAAATGAGAATCAGGGATGACGACATCTACAAAATGACTTTCAGAAGCAGGTATGGACACTATGAATTCATTGTTATGCCTTTTGGTCTAACCAATGCTCCTGCAACTTTCATGTAACTCATGAACAACATATACCGGCCATACCTTGATAAATTCGTGGTTGTCTTCATTCATAATATCCTTATATACTCTAAGACCAAAGAGGAGCTTGAAGAACATCTGAAGATAGCTCTGCAAGTCCTATGCGACAACCAACTATATGCTAAACTGAGCAAGTGCGAGTTCTGTCAGATGGCATATCTGTTGATCCCTCCAAAGTTGAAGTTGTGCTTAATTGGGAGAGACCAACCAACATCACTGAGATCATAAGCTTTTTGGGATTGGCTGGCTATTACAGGTAGTTCATAAAAGACTTCTCCAAAATTGTTGTACCTCTTACTCGCCTTAATTGAAAGGAAAATCCCTATGTCTGGAGCAAGGAGTGTGAGAGAAGTTTCCAAACATTGAAAGAGTGTTTAACCTCTGCCCCTATTCTCGCTCTCCCTATAGAGGGGGAAAGTTTGTCAGTCTATACCAATGCTTCGGGAATTAGTTTAGGCTATGTGCTGATGTAGAAAGAGAAGTCATTCCCTATTCTTCAAGACAATTAAAGACTCATGAAGTCAACTATCCCGTACATGATCTGTCTATTTAGATCACAAAAGTTTGAAGTACTTATTTTCTCAAAAGGAACTCAACATGAGGCAAAGAAGGTGGCTAGAATATTTGAAGGACTTTGACTTTAACATCCAATACCATCCAGGCAAAGGTAATGTTGTGGTTGACGCTCTTAGTCGGAAGCCTATGGCATCCTTATCTAGTCTAATTCTTGGCGAGATGCAATTACTAGAACAATTAGCAAGGTTAGACTTGAAAATTGAACATAGAGATGATCGTGTCTTGGTTGCCAATATCAAGATTCAATCTGACCTGCTTGTGGAGATTAAAGCTCAACATGACAGCAATCCATTCTTAGTTCGTGTCAAGGAGACCTTGGCTAAGAAACCAGATTTTGCTATGACCGAAGATGGAAGGTTAGTATTCCAAGGAAGAACCTGTATACCTGAAAATGAAGATCTTAATAAGAAGCTTATGGATGAAGCTCATAAAACTAAGTACACTATTCATCATGGCGCTACCAAGATGTATCAAGACATGAAAAGAATGTTTTGGTGGCCAAACATGAAACGGGAAGTTGTTGAGTATGCTACTCATTGTCTTACTTGTCAACAAGTAAAGGTAGAACACGAATGCCCTGCAGGTGTACTCAGGCCTTTGGAAATCCCCGAGTGGAAGTGGGATAGTATTGGCAAGACTTCATGTTTCTATGCTCAGGAAGTATGTGTACGATTCTACCCATATCATAAGCCATAAAGGCTTAGTGTTGCATAAGGATATGACTTATGAAGAGAAGCCGATCAAGATACTGGATCGAAAATTTCAACAACTCAGGAACCAATCTATTCTCATGGTAAAGGTTCTATGGAATCACCGTGGAGTAGAGGAAGCCACATAGGAACCCGAATCTACAATGAGGCAGAACTATGCCGACATTTTTGGTAAGACATTCTCCCTATTATGATCATAAGAATTGGGGACCAAATTCTTTTTAAGAGGGAGAGGATATAGCAACCCACTATTTTAAATAATTAAATAAATTGAAATAATTAAATAAAAATGATTTAATTAAAACCCAATAAGTAAAAATAAGTGATAGGCTTTATTAAATGGTTCATATAAAAGTTATTGCGCCAAAATAGGAGTTTTAAAAGATAGAATAAAATAAAATACTAAAAAAATCATAGCACTATTATTTCTTAATTAAAAAGAGCAAGTCAGTCATTAATATGACTCATATACATCTAAATTGGACTCCTAACTGTACCCTAACTAGCTAGTCATGAAATTAGAGTTCCATCCCAATCCAATTAGGAGGATTAAAGCTAGGAAGGTTAGATAAACATGGAAATTCATACTTAAAAGAGAAGTTAGAGTTGTGTTAGGAATGAACAATGCTAGATGCATAAATACACCCCCAAACCCTTCTTGTCTTACCCTATTGCGTTGTTAGACTTCTTGGACGTGGAGGAGAGGCCATAGGGGGAGGGAATTGAAGGGAGAAGGCTATTAGAAACTCTACAAGCCTGCTCTTCGTGTCCAAAATCATAGGAGTTTATATCGATCAAAGATAGGTGTTCTCGGGCTAAAGATAAACAAATCATATACCATGTTAAAGCTCTTCCTGTCTAGTTTCATATGCACTTGTTTTGCCTAATTTCTATCGAGCATGCTATGACTATTAAGTGTTTTCCAAACATCACGCATGTTTAGGGTTTTTCATGTTCATATCACGTTTCACCCATACCAAGGTTGAATTGAGTCAATTCAAAACCATAGTTCTCTTCTACTCATCGTCCTCTACAACTTTCATGTTCATACTTTTGCCTAAAGAGTCCTAGATCCCATGTTATAGGCCTTGCATGCATCGACTATGTCATTTCCATTGTTCTCGATTTGAAGTCTAAAACACGACCACTCCAGACGTCATGATAGAATGGTATCGCGACAGACCATACTGTCGTGATTACCTTAAAGGCGACCATCTAGACCGTGGCTTTTTATTTCCGTTCTAACAGGATCTGATTGTATTAAACTATGCATTGCATAGGTTTCAGTGTCTGTCTGATACACGACCTTACATACCGTCACAATTTAGAGTTATTCCCGCCCTTGGAATTGTGTCTGTTTTGAATTTAGAAAAGTTGCATGAATGCGTCGACCCTGTACGTCGCGTTTTTGAGTCATCAACTGAGTGCCCCTTTAAACGCGACAACTAAGACCATCGCGATTATGTGTCACCAAATCGATTCATCCCTTACCGATTGTCATGAACGCATTAGACCTTGACGTCACGTTTCTGGTTAGTAATCGATTGGTTACATCAATTATTTTAAAATGCGACTCTTAACTCCATCACGATTTTCTGTGTTTTTCCAACAACTTTTTATATTCCATTAAATCTTGTTATCTATGCTATATAATCATGATTAAACCCCTGAAATGCTCTATAATGAACTGTACCATCATGTCAACCAATGTTTAATAATATTTACATGAATTTCTTATTTAAAAGATGTATCCACGACTCTTATATGCTCTCTTGATTTCTCTCACATGCACACACCAAATATTGAATTTTTGCCATGAGACTATACTAAAAATACCTCAATAATATATATGGTAATTTACTTCAATAATTATATATTATTACCCTACATTAATAATGAACTTGTCTACATTTCTCACGTTGTTTTGGATACCGTTTCCGACGCTCCACTATTCTAGAATTCCTCTAGGACGTCGAGCAAACTTGTTTCTTTACACACTACTCTCTTGACAAGTTGGAACCTCTCTGTTGGACATTCCATTCTGGCAGACTAGGAACCTTATGTTAAGACCTTCGTAAGACTTCGTACTTTGTGGATTCCCTCATGGAGATTGAGCTAGTTGTACCATCAATACCTATAACACCCTTAGGGATCAGCATGATCCAAACGGCTTTAGATATTCTCTCTTACCTTGAGATCACGCCGGACCTCTGGACTATGTTCATAGCTTGGCCAGTGGTTGGTTAGTGAATTCTACTTGACTGCCAACACTTATCATGTGTGTTGTGCAACTATTACTATCTCCTATTTTAACGTTGTGTTATGTGCATTGACCTTAGTTCTCATTTATACTCTATTCGCTCATCTATTTAAGTTCTCTCTATACTCTAGTCTATTCTTCAATTACTCTTCTCTATTCGTAGTACTCTTTATGGCCATTGACTGATTGTCTAAAGATAAATAACATGATTAATGCTTGCTGATTTATAAGGGGCCTGATCTGGTCCTGGGAGGTGCTCCCAAAAGTGCTATTTTCTCACGGGAGTTAAATGACCAGAGTGTTTGGCATTACACTCGAGTGCTATCTATCTCGACTATCTAATGACAATCAAAGTGCTATACTATACTTGACTCGTTGTGCTATCATGAACTATATTATGCTATGACCATTCTACTCTTTGTACTATACTTGACACTTGTGCTATTTGAATCGTGCTATTGTACAATCATTTGCTCGACATTACATGACTCTCTCTCTATCATTAGTTGCTCTACTCTTTAATCCATTAATTATGTAAAGCATACCTGACTATGAGATGTAAATCCTAGTGGGTGTTATCGCTCACCCTGTGTTATTTGACATGTGTCCTCAGGTAAGACCAAGGAAGGTATCAACACACGAGAGGATGGGGATGACCAGAAGTGATTCAAGAGTGTCCTGGAGTACTAGCGTTATATTAGTGTCTTAGTTTAGTTCTTTACTTTCATTCCATGTAATGATGTCATTGGGCCCTATGTAATGGCTCTAAAGTAGTGGTTGTAATAGACATTAACGGAATTATCAATGAAATATATTTGAATTAGTATTATTCAATTGTCCAAAGGTTTGATGTCTATTATACGCTCTATACTCGCTTACTTGCAACTGCCTCACATTTCGATATTCTGCATTGAGGTGTGACAATCAAACTCGTGAAGTCTTTTGTCAAATGGCTCATATCTCTTTTTCCTTATGTTTGTATTTCCTGCAAATAGCTAGAAATAGAAAGTTATATGCTTTTCTTTCATTTTAGGAACGAGGAATTCTCTTTTGCCTTCTGTCCATGTTTTCCTACTGACATCATGCTATAATACCTTTTTATCTATCAGAGAAATGACAATATAAGAGTTAGAAAGTAATTTGAATTTTCAGTGGGTGCCAAAGGTAGTTTGAAACCCAATCAATGTAAATCATAACAGTAATCGATATGAAACAACTGTAATCGATGCATGAAGGCAATCGATGTCGAAGGCAGTCGATGTCCAAAGATAATCAATGTCTAAAGATAATGATGTCCAAAGAGAGTCGATGTCTAAGGGTAATCGATGTCCAAAATAGTAATCGATGTTTATGCAATCGATGTTAAGATACTGTAATCGATGTTTTATGCAATCGATGTTAACTGTAATCGATGTTAGAGTGCAATCAATATTTATGCAATCGATGTTAAAGTGTAATCGATGTTCATGTAATCGATGTTTAAGTAAACTGTAATCGATGTTCATGCAATCGATGTTTAAGTAATCTGTAATTGATGTGTTTCTATAGTAATCAATGTGATATTAAAACACTAATAGATGTATAATGTTCAGTAATCGATGTACCACTTCGATTGTTTAGGAGTCAGAGTTGGACATGTTACTTCAACTTCTTGAGAGTCGGAGTAAGGACTACTTCAACTTTCAGGAGTCGGAGTAGGACATTTATACAAAGACTTCGGATATGATGAAGTAGCAGGTGATGAAAAATACAACAATTCTATTAAAAATGATATTGAATATATTAATGATATTTATGATAATCATGAGTTTTTTTATCACCAAAATAAAAGGATAGAAAATAAGAGTGGTTCAACAATCTCCCCTTTTTTGGTGATGACAAAACTCATGTGAATTTTCAACAAATATTCAATACAACTAATGAATAGAAAATTCATAACATAAAATACTCTCCCCATTTTTGTCAATAACCAAAAAGGAAGGATCTTACCATTTGCATTTCCCCCCTTTTTAAGGACTTCTTACCAATATGCTTTGAGTTTGAAGGAGAGGGGTTCAACAATATGTTTGTAGCTGTCCGTGATTATTGCTCCCCCTTAGTGTTTGCTTCCGCTGAATGTGATACTCTCTCTTAATGTGAGGCTGGTGAGTCTTCACGAGGATTCCCTACATTGGTCTATAAAAAAGACAGGAATACTTGCAATGATATTAGTAGCATAAAAAAAGAATTTAATTTTAAACATAAATTAAGAATTAAGTATGACTACTTCCTCTTCATATTGGAATGATGTGAGAAGTTGGTAGTCACAAATCATATGCATTTGAGCATCCTTTAACCATGCCCATTTGAATGCCTTTTGTCAACAGTAGATAGGCATTTTCTTCTTCTTCTTCTTCTTCAGTGCTAGAGCTGTATGAGGAGTTCTTTTCTAAAGGTGTTGCTTGGAACTTATGTGCCTTACCCTCAGCTTCTTTTTCATCAGAAGTTTCTTTAACATTAACCTCTTCACGGATATCTCTTTGAGAAAAATCTGAGTCTCCCCCTCAATGAGGTTCTTCCTTTATATCTTCTTCTTCATGTGGAAGGATGTCTTTCTGAGCTTCTTCAGAAATTTGAGCACTAGTGTCCTTGTCTTGGACTTCGACCACAATGGGTTCTCCTTCATATGTAAGCTTTAGTTTGTCCCACATATCTTTGACTATTTTGCACACTGTTGTCGAGTTGAATTGATGTTTCCATAGTGCATAAGACATGAACTTCTTAGCCTTGTTATTCATGGATATCTTCTTTGTATCTTCAGCTGTCATCCATTCTATCTTGGGCTTAGATATGAGGAGATCACCATCTTCAATGATGCTCCAGAGTAGATAGTCGCGGCCTTGTAGGAAGAATTCCATCCTTATCCTCTAATAGGTGTAGTTGCCTTCAAAGAGTGGAGGCAGGAAGATGGATTGGCCTTCTGCAAATCTTTGGACTGCCATGGATCTTTGCTGTAAGAATGTTGGATCTTCTATAGGTTCAGAGACCAAAGTTCTGATACCACTTCTTGGCCCGCTTTCTGTTGGCGGCAAGACTAACCTAGAGGGGGGGGGGTGAATAGAAAATCTAAAAACTGAAACAAAAATCACCACTTAAAAAATATTCGGTTAGTATAGATAAACATGTGCAATGGAAGTTAAGAGCGTAGAAGCAAGCACACAAGGAAGACAGAAATTTATCCTGGTTCAGTCCTTCCAAATGGAAGTCCTACGTCCAGTCCCCAAGCAAACTCTTGGGATTTCACTAACCACCAAGTAACCTTGGTCTTCCTTTAAATGAGGGGCATACAATACCCAGCACCCAGCTGGTCTTCTTCTTTTTCCCGGGCAAGAAGATAGCCCACTTCTTTTATAGGCTCAGAAGTAAACCTGCTGGAACAAAGCCAAGCGTGGTTACACCGCCAGACACAAGCTGGTCTTCTTTTCTTTCCGGGCAAGAAGGCAACCCACTGTTTCACCTCAGCCAGATGCTTCTTTCACGAGCTCGGAAGTAACTCACTGGTACACACCCCAGTAGGTCTTCTCTTCAAACAATGAGAATACTGGTATAGACCCCAGATGGTCACCACCAGGTGCAAGCTGGTCTTCCCTTCTAATCAAGGGGAACACTTGCGCAACAAGCCTTCTCTTCCAACTGAAGAAGAACACTCTTGAACACAGCAGCAAGGACCTTAAGCCCCTAGATCAAGCTCAAGATACATAATGAAATGCTTGATCTGAGACTGAGCCTAAGAAAGAAAGAGTTCATAGTAAAAGACTCTTCTTAGGCTAAACCCTCAGCTCTCTCTCTCTCAAATACACAAAGACACACAGAGAGAGAATGAGAAAGAAGGAAGACGGCTTGAATGCTTCAGCTTGAATGGGCTCGAGCTCTCTTCCTTTCTTGCTTAAGTGTATATGGAGTTGGTTGCTCGCTGGATGCACACTCCTTGAATAATCTTCAGGTTCACACTGTACTTCTTTTTCTTTTGCTTCTCCCTTTTATGAAGTAGCTTGAACAGATCCGTTGACAGATGGCTGTTGAAGTTTCTTAGCTCTCTTTTTCTTCTTCTTCTCACCCTCCTTTGAGTCTAATGGTTGTCTTCTTGAGTCTACTAGCTATTTGGAATGGAGGAAGATGTTTCAGCTGGTGCATAATTCCAAGGATGTCAGTAGCAGGTCCAAGATATTAACTGTGTGTAGAGGTGGACCTGCAAACATTAAATGCAAGGCAGATGATTAGACTCATGAAGTTTTTTTTTCAAATGTCTCGACCTCTTTTGCCTTCTGTCTGTATTTCCTACAAATAGCTAGAAATAGAAGGTTAGGTGCTTTTCTTCGTTACAGGAATGAGGAATTCTCTTTTGCCTTCTGTCCCTGTTTTCCTGCTGACAGCTTGCTGTAAGACCTTTTTATCTGTTGGAGAAATGACATATAAGAGTTAGAAAGTCATTTGAATTTTCAATGGGCGCCAAAGGTATTTTGAAACCCAATCAGTGTAAATCATAATAGCAATCGATATGAAACAATTGTAATCAATGCATGAAGGCAATCAATGTCTAAGACAATTGATGTCCAAAGGTAATCGATGTCCAAAGATAGTCGATGTCTAAAGGCAGTCGATGTCTAAGGGTAATTGATGTCTAAAAAAGTAATCGATGTTTATGCAATCAATGTTAAGATACTATAATCGGTGTGAACGTATAATCGATGTTTATGTAATTGATGTTTTATGCAATCCATGTTAAAGTGTAATCGATGTTCATGTAATCTATGTTTAAGTAAACTGTAATCGATGTGTTTGTATAGTAATCGATGTGATATTAAAACAGTAATCGATGTATAATGTTCAATAATCGATGTACCACTTCGACTATCTAGGAGTCGGAGTTGGACAGGTTTCTTCGACTTCTTGAGAGTCAGAGGAAGGACTACTTCAACTTTTCAAGAGTCAGAGTACGACATTCATACAAAGACTTCGGATATGACAAAGCAGCAGGCGATGAAAAATACAATAGTTCTGTTAAAAATGATATTGAATATATTAATGATATTTATGATAATCATGAGTTTTGTTATCACCAAAATAAAAGGATATAATATAAGAGTGGTTCAACAAGGAGCGCAGTCTCATGGCTATTGAGGATGAATCTTCTGAGATAAACTCTGACTGAGAATCTTTTACTCTTGAGGATATTGAACAAATGTTTTCTGATTTGTATGAAAAATTTAGGAAAATAAAAAAGGAAAACAAGAGTTTGAAAAATAAATTTGAAACATTTCTGCATACTGAAACAAATTATATGTCATATCATGAACATAAACTACAATGTGAAAAGCTACAAAATGATAATGAACTACTTCAAAGTAAAATCACATTGTATGAAGATGAAATTGAATGCATGTCTCATGACAATGCTAATTCTGAGAATTTTAGTATGCTTGAAAAGAAAAATGTCTCTCTGAAATATGAAAATAAAGAATTAAAAATCAAGTGCATGTGTTGGTAGAGAATGTCAAAAATTCTGAGAATTCTGTCATGAAATTGCATGGAACAATAGATGATCGAAATCCACTATTTCTAGACTCATGAAGGGAAAACAAAAGTTAGATGAAGTGCTTAATATTAGGGTGAACACAAATAGACATAGTTTAGGCTATTCCCTTAAAAAGAACAAATCTGTTTAGTCTAAAATGAAAACATCAGTTGTTCATGCCTCTAATGCTTCTAGCATTTCACAATTACATTCTAAGAAAATTGCTCATATTAAAAAACCAATTCATGCTAGGAAATCTGAGCAAGTCAAAAAACCAATAAATGGTAAACACTTTGTGAATGCTAAGAAGCATGTACATTCAAATAAACCCAAGTATGTTGCACCCAATGTTGTTCATAGGCCATAACCCACAGAACACAATTCTAATGTCACATGTTATTTCTGTGGTGGGAATGGTCATATGAACTATAATTGTTCTTTAAAAAGAAACATGCAAAAAATGAACTTGGTGTGGATTAGAAAGGACTTTATGCCTTCTATGACTAACACTGTTGGACCCAAAACCATTTGGGTACCAAAGAAATCCACAAGGAGCTATGGTTGCAGGTGCTTTGGAAAATTGAATGTGATGAATTTCAAGGTTAAATTCAAGGCACCAAGAACACTTATGTTTTGAGCTCTTAAGGTAAGACATGAATACTCTTGTACACCTTATTGTTTACTCTTTTAGATTTTTTTAGAGGCTGCGTTCTTATTTTCCTCCTATCAGAAAAATTAAAAAATTAAAAATTAAAAATACAAAAAGAGTTTTAAAGTCTAGTGTCATTTGCACTTTTATCCCTTGCATGCTTGTAAAGTATATGTAAAGACACTTCCTTTACTCTTTCCATTGCCTAATACTCTCTTGATATTCTATTGCATTGACTTAAGACTTAGTGTGCATTTTGCATTTAGTGTGTGCATATATTAAGGGGGAGCCAAATAGTTATTTATTTAACTTGCTTTTGAATACACAACTGAAATTGAAACCAACACACAAATGCCCATGACTATGATTAATAGATATCACTTTAATGATTGGTAGAAATTTTTCTTAACACTCATGTGATGTTTTAAATCCACCTAACTTGTAGTAACTCATAAGGAAAAAGATACATGTCCCATGTTGGAAAGTGAAAAGAGGAACTAAGCTTAGTGCCCAGGTCTTTCTACTGAACAAGTGAGAAGGCTTGCGTCAAATGGAAATACTTTCCTAAAAAATGAAAGAAAAGAAAGAAACAAAAAAAATGAATCACATCATTTTTTTCAAACAAAAAAACAAGGGGCAGAGTGATAGGCTGATAGCTACGAAAAATCGAGGGTCTATCATGCATGGGTAAGATTGAGAGTATCTGTTAGTGTTAATTAGAATTCTACTTATCATCATGTGTGATGCCTTTTAATCATGTCTCATACTTCACTTTAAAGGGTATTTAATTTTGAATGTGTTTTGAGAATTTGATTAAACACTGGACTATTTAATTGTTATCTTTTAGAGCATGCACTCCCATCATATTCCCCAAAGTGATATTTTTGTATACTTAGTATTCTTTCAATTGCACTTCTTTTCCCCATTACCACCCACTTTTTGATGCTGTTAAAAAGGGGGAGAGAATATCTTGAGAGATAGATATGTCGATTTTACATTTTGGTTTTTGGGGAGAGAGTTTGTGTCCAAAAGAAAAGGGGAGAGTAGTTTCTGCATAAATGCATGAATGCATGCCAATCAAAAACAAAAGACAAAAAAAATCACCTATGTTTGTGTATTGTGTGAAAAATCTACAAGTGTTTTGTCATCATAAAAAAGGGGAGATTGTCACATCTCGAGAATTATGTAGTGGAAATATATTTGAAATAATACGTTCAATATTTCGAGACGTGGACAGTCGGCAAATAAGCCTCTAGCTAGTAAGCACTAAATGTGTATCAACACAATCATAATAGGGCCCACAAAATGAACACATCTGAACTTGTATTCCAAACTCAACAACTTGTTTTATTTCAAAATAACTAATACAACTCTTTCATTATTGTACCACAAGACTAAGACTCAATAAAGGGAAAATTACATAAGATCTCACTTCCTACTACATCAATCTAACACTCTTTCTGACTATTGATAGACACATAAGTTGGAACGCTCTTCACTCAGATGCATTCCCATCCTCGACTTGTTCTTCTTCTTGGACTTCATAATCACCTAGAAGGTTAAAAGTAGGGAATGAGCAAACTAGCCCAGTAGGATTTATATCTCAATGTGCAGACAATGATATAAGTGATTAACAATTTAGAACTAGGTAAGCACGATTATCAAGATATGCATGAGCGAATAAAACTCATTAAACACATTTCATGAATAAGATAGATTGAACGATAATGATGGAGCAATATGTAGAACGAAATAACAAGATAGAACTAGCAATAGATCACTTTGCACAAGCATGTAAGTTATCACTTGGTGTTAATAGTTTTCAAGAACGCAAGATATCACTAATTGCAATAAATATAGGATGGCCATATCACGCAAGAAAGCAAGCACCAGCATGGTCATGTAACACTAATCAAGCACGAAGACACTAAAGTACACCAAGGAAAGATCCACCTTGAAATGCATAATAGGACACGTGTATGTGGTTATCATATCTAGCATTCAACATGCAAGTACTCCCAGCGCAGAAGCAACGCCAGTAATCATTATACCCCATGGTTAACAGTATATTTATGACTCTCCGTCATTGGGGCTAGACTGGAGCCCTTGGACACTCGCCGTGTCCGATCAGCATCTCACTTAATTTCAAATGTAGATACCCACAGTCATTCATGGCCAATAGCAAGAGTTTCAAGATGTAAGCAATTGTATTATCATGTTCATGATGAAGATGTCAAGATATAGGAAGTCATGTGAACATGATTTTCATGATAACAATAGTCGACAGATAATTTGGCAGCATAACGTGCGATTTACACTTTGGTTAACTTTTTACATTAATGGCTTAAGTCAAGATTATAAATCCACACTCACGATAACAAGATAAGAGAGGAAGTGCATTCTATCTCCAGGGAAATTGTAAGGCCCTCAAATTTTGTTCATTTTGTTTTGTGCATGTCATAATTATTTAATTACTTATGTGCATATGTATATACATGTTTATTTTTGTACAAATTGTATTTATTTAATTCTGTGCATATTGTATTTAAATAATGTTGTACATATTATATGTATTTATATTTTGTATGTTGTTTATTTTTGTTTTCTACCGAAATCCCTATTAATGTCAACATCCCTTGACGTTAAGGGCAGGTTGACGACAACCAGTGTGCCGTTGACTTCATGGGCAAGGGAGATTGATGTCCAGATCGATGGACGCTGACTTCCTATTAACGACAACAATGTGGCTATTTACTTCTCAATTTTTGTTGCGATTCTAGATCTGAAAATGGCTGTGTTTCTCCGGGTTCTTGATTAGGAAAATATCCCCAACGGTAGGAAACCTAATCCTAGGCGCACCCCGACCCTTAAACCTATAAAACCAAGTGTTTTCGGCGAGATTAGGTCCTTTTAGCTAAAGGGAAAACCTAGGGTTCGTTTGTGAGAAAACCTGAACTTTTGCAAGCTTGATCCGACGTGTGTGGGGTTCTTCCGACGATCTATTTCGACTGGGAGGTGCTCCAACAATTGAGGAATCTTTCTCGACTCCAAGAGATCCATCTGCATCAGCAAGAAGACCGGATTAGGGAGAGAGATCTCACCTTCTTGGCTTGGCTAAGGAGGGCTTCTTCGACTAATTAAACACATTAGAGATTTATTTACAGGCAAGTAATTGAGGGTTACATCCTAGACATGTCCTTTAGGTCTCAGGAATTTTTCAGAATTTTGTTCGTGTCCTCGAACCCCCAATTATCTTCTTTTTGTGAGTTCGATCTGCACTTCTGCAAACAGGAGGTTGACGGCAACCTTGTTGCTGCCAAGTTCTTGAGTTAATGGCAGCATCGTGTGCCGTTAACCTATGTTGTCGGCAAGACCCTTTCTGCCATGTTCTTTAGGTTTTCAAAACAATTGTTTTGATCTCTGTGCTGTGATCTTTGGACTTCCGGTTATATGTACATGCTGTAAAAATTAGGGTTTGTCAGGCATGGTCTATAGGTCATATCATGAGATTCTGTCAAATTTCTGAGCATGATATTATTTAGTTTAATTTCTGTTATTAGAGAATAAGCATGTTATGACCATGTTTAATTATGAATAAATAGATTCATTGCATGCTAGGATTTCATAAATTTTCCACGATCTTATGGTTATTGTGTTTAGGTTGTTGTAGAACTATTATGAACGACTGTTTTGCTGTAAACCATGTTTAAGTGAATAATTGCTAAAGTAGCATGAAATTTGTTTAAATTATTAAAATTATATTTACTATTGCGAAAAATCTGAAAGATTAGGCATGTGGCACATTAAGTGTATGAAGCCTGTGATAAAAATTTTATACTATTTGAACAACCATGGATACTGTTTGTATTTTAATAAGGGTAATTGACCATGATAAGTATGTTTAACTTAAATCATGTGAATTTCAGTGTTTAGCATCATGTTAGGGCTCTGTTATGATTTATTTATCACTGTGGAACAGTAATGTCAAGTTCTATAACCTGAGATACGAATGTTTATATAAAGTGTATGTGAAAGAGATTAAATTGTGCATATAAGTGAATAAACCCATGTGATTAAGTGATAATGTGCAAATTGTGCCGACATTGACACTGCTACCATAGAAGGCTGTGGAGCCGTACTATAGTAAAGTCCCTATGGGAAGGCTCATTGTGTATGTGATATCCTATGGGCATTAGGACGAAATCCTGGAGGTGGACAAGTACCACTAGTTTGGGTGGAGAGGGCTTCTCCCAGTTTTACGCAGTTACCAAGATTCCTCACTGTATTGCCTAGGTGACGGGTATGTGTTATGTGAATGTGTGTCCTTCTTTATGGTGGTTTGGACTATGTGTCGCGGAAAATAAGTGTAAAAGTGTGAAAATTGTGAATATGTGATAGTGTTATGTGAATGTGATAGCATGTGAAAAGATGTGAAACCATGTGAATATGAATTATTCATGTTAAAACAACAAGCTAAAGATGTGTATATGTGTTTTAAAAGCATGTGAAAATGATTAGATATCATGCTAGGATTGTTAATTGCTTTGTGCTAATTCCCATGCTTTATTTGTGTAAGAGTATGATGGATATGAATTGTGATTAGTAACATGAATCAAGTTGGTTATCATGTGTAAAAAGCATGTATAGGTTGTTTATGTATATTTGTTAATTGTCATAAAGCATGTGCCATGTATTTCTTTTATTGTTTAAAAGACTAGCACGTGTATGTGATATGTGTAAGGATGTACCTTAGGTTGCTTGCTGGGTCTTGTTGAAAGACTCATACTTGCTTTAACATACAGGTGAGCGACTCCGAGTGAGAGGGCTGCCTATAAGTGCAAGTGTGTAGTGTAGTGTGTGTCTCAATCCACATTCCACCGATTTAAAACAAGGCGGAAAGCAAGTAACATGATGACATAAGATTGAAACATGCACTAAACTAGACATGATTTGCAGTATTTTCAGATAGCCATTATTCACTTTAACAAGCTAGGAGAGCATGATGATCAATTAATAGTTTGCAAGAATTAGATTATATCATTAAAGAGTAAATGGAATAAACCTTCATGTTGTTATGGTTTTTTTCATGGGTTAACAGGTTTTAAGCCACTGGACAGACTGTACACACATATCATAACCATAACATGCAAACCTTACAATCTAGACAGAGCAAAACAGGTCTTGGGTAGGCTCTTTAAATCGCAATAGACATAGTCGTCACTATTTACAAGGTTTAAAATAGTAAACACATGGGTTCAGGTAGTCTTGTAAATCGCGATGGGTCTAATGGTCGCGTTTAGAGATAGTCGATGCGAGTAATCGATTTAGGATAGAAACACGATGGTTTCCACGGACGTGTTTATGGAAATCAACAGAGAAACGTGATGGTTTACACAGACGCGTTCAGAAACAGCTGATACAGGTAATCGATTCAGAATAGAAACGTGACGGTTTACACTCACGTGTTTCATGGAAATCGGTACAGAAACGCGTCGGTCATGATCGACGCATTTAAGGTGATCAATTTAGGGTATCAATTGTCGACGCGGAAACGCGACGTGCATGTATGACGTGTTCATGCAAATCTTCTTAAATACGAATTAAACACGAAACCAAGGGCAGGAAAATAGTAGAATCACGACGACATACATGGTCGTGTTCTTGACATGCACTGAAAATGATGCTACACATAGTTTGATGCAATCGGATCCTGCCAGAATAGGTCCAAATCCGCGACGGCATAGGCTGTCGCCTTTTAGGTAATCGCGATGGGTTAACCTGTTGCGATACCAGTGCCTATTACGTGATGTCTGCACTGGTCACATTTTAGGGTTCAGCCCGAAAACGATGAAAACTGCATAGTGATGCATGCAACGTTTATATCTCACAAACTAGGGCTCTTGGGACAAAATTATGGCTTTGGTTTTATGTGATTTGGTCTCGGGATGTGCGAGAAACTGCCATGAATGTGAAAAGCCCTATTCATGCGCGACCTTGACAAAACACTCAATACTCGATGAAAATTAGGGAAAACCCATGCACATGAAAGTAGACTTGATGAACTACACGATGGTACATGATTTGCTTAAGTTTGGCCCGAGATAACCTACCTATGACTAAGATTAAGAAGAGCCTTCTATAGGTCGATGCAGAACGCAGGTGGGGAAGAAGAGCTCTGGTAGGGGGTGATTTCCTCCTCCTCTGGTGCTCAAGCTCTGCTACTCACGATCCCAACTATTGGTAAACTTGTCCCCAAAGGTTTTGGGAAGAGTATTTAAGCATCTAGGGTTTTTATGAGTCCTAATGTGTTTAGGAAAGAAGGGTTGCGGTTTGGATTACCACCTTCCAAGTTTTGATTATTCACCTCCCTTGTAGAGTGTGTATGGCTTTAGGAAAGGTTCATCCAAAGGCTAGGCATAAATTTGGGTTGCTAAGTAAGGCTAATTGCCTTAGGATTTGCCCTAATTGCCTCTTCCTATGTTTAGCTCAATTAGGGTTATAAATTTCTGGGGTATTTTCTTGTTTGATTTTATTCTTGGGCCAGAATTTGTCCATTGGCCCAAATTTGATAATGGGTTGTCAATATCTGTGGTTTAAAGTCTCTCCATCATTTTTATTCAATTTATGATTATATTATACCCGCATAATAACGGTTTTCCGACTTTATTTCCTAATTATGACCATTAGTCACAATGCGACATAAACTTAGCCAATTGGATTTTTGTTTTCACGAATTTCTTCGTGGAACATTTAGGAATAAAGTTTGGGGTTGAACTATAATTTTTACAGAATTTTCCAATGTGTTCTTGCAAATACGATAATGGTACATATGTTTCTACTATTTTGATAATTATTTGTTTCTACTTATTTTAAAATTTTAATTACAGAATTTTCCGGGGTGCTACACCCTCCCCCACTTAAGAGAATTTGGTCCCCGAATTCATAGATATGATTTATAGGGTAAGTGAGGTGTACTTACTTATGAACAACTTCGGATATCTCTTGCACATTGCCTCCTCGGTTTCCCAAGTATCATCTTCTTCTAGGCGTTGATTCCATCTAACCCTTACCGATGGGATGACCTTGTTCCTCAATTGGCACAGTTCCCGATCCACGACCTCAATTGGCCTTTCTTGATAAGTTTCGTCCTTGTTGAACTCCAGAAGTTCATATTCTATGACGTGATAAGGATTGCGTACGTATTTCTTCAGCATAGATATGTGGAACACATTGTGTATTCCCTCAAGTTGTGGTGGTAATGCCAGACGGTATGCAACTTCGCCTACTCTTTCGAGTATTTTGAAAGGCCCGACGAACCTTGGTGATAGCTTGCCTTTAATCCTGAACCTTCTAATTCCATGGCCTGAAGATACTTTTAAGAACACATGATCACCAACCTGAAATTCCAGATCTCTCCTTCTATTGTCTGCATATGCCTTTTGCCTTTGCTGTGCCATTGCCATTCTAGCCTGCCTATGCCTGCGCGGAGCCATATCCTGCACGACACACAACCAACAAAGTTAACGACACTAACTCGGACGGCTAGCAGTGTACTTGTACTACTATTGGGACTTCCTGTTGTATTTTAAATCTGCTACAAGTCTTGTTAGACTCTTGCTCTGATACCAACTGTAACAACCCCGAGAACCTAACCCTCGGCCCAAGCCGAGGACCCAATTTTCACGGTAGCCCCCTACGGATCTGGGGACCCGGAAGGGCTATAACACAAGTCTAACAGAATATGTAAAGGAAATAAACTACTGAACTAGGAGCACACACACGGAAGCAGATAGAAGAGCGAGACCATGGCGTATCGCTCTAGGTACAGTCCCAACACACAACGAGTACAAGTAAAGAAGGGAAGAACAGAGCCCTTAGGGGCACACCCCGAGGGTGAAAAACAACTGAAAGGGGGTACCATTGCTAGCTACGGGGATGACGACTACCGCCCCATCTCCTCCGCTTGATGCGCACCCAGCGCTGCTGAGAAGTCTCACCTGGAAAAAGAAGGGATGAGCTTCACAACAGAAGCTCAGTAGGGACTACCAATCTTCTACCGGCTCTAACAGGTGGGAAGGAAATATATAATCAAAGTAAATAACAACAGTTCATATATATTCTAAACTACACAAGAAAGTGCGGAAGCAAAGCTAACTAACTAGCAACGGTACGGGAGAACACCGAGATCAGAAACTCTGTACGACCTGCACGTCGTGACCACCACACGGCTGAAAACACAGATAGAGGGAACCCTGCCTGGACAAGAGACACTAGCTACGAAAATCACTACCACTAGTCAACCGGTCAGGAGCGTCCACTGACGTCTTACCCTCGACCCAGGTCCAGACCTCCATGTCTCGTCAGAGTGAGGGCAGGAACACAAGTAACCACAATAGTAACTGCCGTAGTCTGGTCGGACTACGGTCCCATGCCTGGCCTCCCTAGGTGGTTCCGGGGCCATAAAGAGTAAGGCAGTGAGAAAAAGGACTGACTGGTCTGCACCGGGAAGAACTACAGCCGGCCTCAGTGTCCCAGACCAACCAAGAGAGCTCTGCAAGCGATTCGACGCCGCTGTCCTAACCACCATTTTCCCCTCTGCTCCAGAGTCCGTGACTCGAGCACGCCCGTCGCCCCAAACATTCCCTCTAAGGCGCACGAGGATGGGGGTCCCAAGTAAACGGTAACAACCTCTCTCACAAGACAAGCCCTCAGGTGTCGAGCACTGGACAAACGACTAGTGTAGGACAGTACTAGGAACTAGCACTGGTGCCACGGGTACAACAAGAATCGAAAATAGCAAAGACTTCACAGGAAACAGAACTCCGCAAGAACTTACCTATATTTGATACTGTCGTGACGCCCTTGACCATCGTGACACTATCGCGATGCCCTTGGTCGTTGCGATGATGTTGCAGTGCCCATGCCCGCCGTGACAGTCGAAGCTGTTACGGTCGGCTCATGCGTCGTGACATCATCGGGACCCATAGGCCGGTCACGATCTCAACCAAGAGGGGTTCCAGTTCAGTCCTCCCAAAGACCACCCCAAAACAGACACAAACCTTACCAATAGGGGGAGGGGAGCATGGGAAACACTAGGAAAGCATAGGAATAAGCAAACCACTCTCACAACCCCATGGATCATACAATAAACATGGAGATCTACACTTAAAGGAAACCTCTCCTTTCACGAGCATGGATCTCACTCCCACGACCCCAAACCCAATGGGAAAACGAGGAACTCAGACGGAAGGGGAGCATGCTAGAACGAGAAGGAAAGAGGGGTCCCTACCTCAAGGAGTAGAGCCGACCCGTTGGGGCCTTCACGTCGGAATGGCCACCTCCTCCTTGCTCCTAGCACCACCCAGACGTCGCCTACACCAAGGGGACATCACCTCCTTGCCACGAGCACCACGAACAAGCTGGAGAACACAAGAGAGCTCGGGAGAGGAAGAAGGAAGAAGAAGAAGAAGAAAGGAAGAAAAGGAAGGAGAAAGGGGGAAATGGGCACCTGTGGGCCCAAAGACGCGACGGGTCGGGCCGGCGCGACAACAACCTTGTCGCGACTGCCCTACAGGTCACGACCATGTCGCGACCGCCTACCCCAACGTGATACCAAAAGTAGTCAAACCTTGAAGACCGGAGAAACCTTAACGCAATGGACTGCCAGGTTGCGTCAATGTTGCAAGCGCCTGACACCTGACAAAGCCGTTCTGACACAAAGGATAGGCAGTCAGAACGGTCAGAACGAAGTCGCGTCACCTTCAGACACCGCGACAAGAACGGGACGCCGATCCCCATCATGACTAGAACTCGACGGCCATGTGTGCCACGACTAAAAGCATGTCGCGATCGGCTCCTATGGCGCGACAATGCCATTCCCAGGGTGCCGTCGCGACCAAGAGGATGGGGCTAAGGGCCCGAGAGGGCAGGGTCTTACATTCCTCTAAGACTTACTATTCTTATGGGTCCAATAGATCCATATGAATGAGTTCCAATGGTTTAGAAGTAGTTACCATTGTTTTGGTTTGAAAAGATGTCTTGGTCTGCTTTCCTTCTACACAAGCTGTATAGATTACAGAATTCTTCAATTTCAACTTTGGAAGACCTTCAACTAAATCATGCCTAATTAATTTCTTGATCACTAAGGTGCTAGCATGTCCTAGTTTTCTATGACATAAACTAGTCTCTTCACTCTTTGTAGTTGCAAGGCATAGGTTGATTTCTTTCAATTCTACCAACTAAAGTGTGTACAGATTCTTAACTCTAAGTGCTTCGAAGACTATTTTTCCATCCTTTAGGATAACACACTTGTCTTTTTGAAATTTTACTAAGTGACATTTCTCACATAGTTGACTGATACTAATAAGATTGTGTTTTAGTCCTTCAACACACATAACATCTTCTATTAGATCTTTTCTTTTTGTTCCTATTGTTCCAATCCTGTCACTCTTCCTTTTCCATTGTCACCATAAGTAACTTGACCGATTTCACTTCTGAAACTTGTAAATAGTTTTCTATCACATGTCATATGTCTTGAGCATACACTATCTAAGTACCATTTGGATGTTTTTAGGCGCCCCGGCAAACAAAACTAAGTTGAGACTTTTGGTACCCAAACTTTCTTGGGTCCTTGAAGGTTAGTTTTCGGAATCCAATACAAATGTCTAGTGGTGCATGTGCTTAAAGTGTGTCCTAACTAATTGTAGTGACTACAACACAAATCATATGTATGTTTTGACTTTGTAGTGTTATTGATCTTAAGTTTCTTTTTTAAGCATATTACTTAATATTTTTGGAATTTTTAATTAATTTTTATGTTATCATACAGTTCATTAAATGCATCTTCTAAACTATCAGAATTAGACTCTAAACATGAAGTAAATGAGGTTTCAAAGGTTACTTGATCTAGCCTTGCCATGAGAGCTAGATTTACTTGCTCCTCTTCTGATTCTGAGTTTTATGTATCTGAACTTGTTGCTTCTTCATTGTCCCATGCAGCTGCCATTGCCGCCATCTTGTATTTTCTAAACTTTCTTTCTTTGTCTTTATTTTTCTCATATTTTTCCAATGGGTCTTTCTTTTTGAGTTTAGGACATTCTGATTTGAAGTGTCCTGGTTGGTTGCATTCATAGCATGTTGGTTCTTTCTTCTTTTCCCTTTTGAAATGTCTTTTGGAGCCAAACTTCTTCTTCTTGGCAAGGATTCTTTGAAGTTTTCTTGACAACATGCCTTCATCATTACTGCCTTCAGATTTTTCTTTAGAGTCTTCAGAAGATGAGGAAGAAGAGTTTGCAACTTTCAAGGCATTTGGCATTTTCTTTTTCAAAGAGCTTTTAGAAAATCTTTCCATATTAATCTCATGGGCCATTTGAGAACCAATTAGTTTATCTATAGAGAGTTCTGTAAGATCATGAGCTTCTTCAATTGCAGTAACTTTGAGAGTCCAAGATTGAGTTAATGATCTGAGAATTTTTCGAACGGTTTCTTCTTAGTAAGGTTCTTACCTAATGAGCTTAAATCAACTTTTATATTAGTGAATCTATTATACATTTAAGTAATATTTTCGTTAGGTAGCATTCAAACTGTTCATACTGAGAGACAAGGGTGTCTATTATAGTTTGTTTAACCTTATCAATTCCTTCATATGGTACCTGTAACTTATCCCACATTTCTTTAGCAGTTCTACATGTAGATAGCCTATTAAATTCTCTCTTAGATAATGTGCAACATAGATAGTTTTTAGCTTTGTAGTTAGAGACATATTCCTTTTATCAGCTATTGATAATGCAGAAGTACCATCAGTAAGTATAGCATACGCACCTTGTTCAATCACTTGCCAAAGATCAAAGTCTGTGCCTCGAATGAAGCATTCCATTTGCATCTTCCAATATTGGTAATCTTCACCATCAAAGAATGGTGGTCTTGTTACAGACTGTCCTTCATAGTTGTTTGCTTTTGCTGCCATCTCTTCACAAATCTTTCGATTCTTCTGAGAAGACCTTGCTCTGATACCACTTGTTGGATCGAGATGGAGATTTAGATGTCCTAGAGGGGGTGAATAGGACTTCTTCTTGCACTATTAAAAAAATTATCTGAAATTAAGACAACACTAGATAGTGTCATTAGTACTTAGTGTGGTGTGTGTGAAACAAGTGAAAACTTGGTGGAAACAATCACACAAAGTGCACAAAGAATTTATCTTGGTTTAGACTTCCTCTCAATCAGGAGTCCTACATCCAGTCCCCAAGCACCCCTTGGGATTTTCACTAACTGCCAAGAACACTTGGCCTTCTCTCCACTTAGAGGTATTACACCCACTTGCTCCCAAGCAAATCTTCCCTTCACAGAGAGATATTACAATCTCCTACCATAGTAGGCCCTTCCTTCAATAAAAGGGGAACTAGGGGAACAAAACCCCTGTTGGTTTTTAAATAGAATGAAATACGTATGTCTACTCAGAAAGTAAGCAAACACAGATAATGAGAAACAGATTACAAATATGATTGAATGCTCTAGCTCTTTCCGACTATGAGGGCAGACAAGAGAAAATCTAGAACACTAAACACCACCTAAGAACTTCAGAATGCAAGAGAGTATGGAAGTCGCAGCTTGAACAGATGGCTATCTTGAGATCTTGTGTGCACTTCTTTTTCTCTCTGAGTGTGGTATGTGGTGATCTCTCTATATACTTCTCCTTGTTCTTGTGGTTGTATCACTCACAAGTGTGTCTTTGTATTTCAAACTTCAACTCCTTATATAACCTTCAGAGTTCTTTTCCCCCATTGGGAAATAGCAATTTGAATTTAAACGTTGAGTTTTAAGACTGCTTAAGAGATCCATCATCATATCTTTGAGTCTCAACAGCTTCCAGGCTATATAGATAGTTGCATGGTTTCATTTAGACAGATTCAATAGATATCTGCAAGCACCATACCCATGCAAAGTCTTTTTCTTATCTCGTGGTAGACTTGTATGAGACATAATAATAGAAAGCAAGAGACAAGTCATTTGGAAGAGATATCTATCTGTTTAGTTCTGTCCTTGAGGAGTACAGTGGTAGGCATGCATTAAAGTGGAATGGACTCCTTAAAAACTATTGTGCAGTACATCTGCAAAAAAAATTTCCTTAAAATCTTGAAGCTTGACAGTCTAAAGGACGCTTACAAATGTCTTTGTGAGACACACAGGTGCCTTGAAAATATACTATGAAACTGAACTCCAGATATGTTTATAACAAGAAGTATTAGATAAAGGAGAATAGAGAAGTATGATCTTCATTTAATAGATTGTCATTTAGATAACATAGAGAATATCAAAGTGTAAAACTTGTAAGCAACTATAAAAACATATATTGATTTTGTTCATTAAATGATTCCATAAAGGATTAAAAAGTGGAATAATAATACATTAATCATTATGCAAGGAGAGCATCAATAATTATAGAAATCAAGTATCAATTGATAACAAAAGTCGATTCCTCACTTCGACTTTCCAAGAGTCGGAGTAGGATCAATTCGACAATCAATATAATCAACAATTGATATATATATATATATATATATAGAGAGAGAGAGAGAGAGAGAGAGAGAGAGAGAATCGATATAAATGAATCGATATGAGACTTCAACTGTAGAGTAGTCACAATGAGACTTCGACTGATGATCTTAATTACTCAATCGATATTTAACTTTGACTTCACTGGAGTCGCAGTGAGACTTCGAATGATGATCTTCATTCATCAATCGATATCTAACTTCGACTTCACTGGAGTCACAGTGAGACTTCGAATGATGATCTTCATTCATCAATCGATATCTAACTTCGACTTCATTGGAGTCGTAATGAGACTTCGTCTGATGATTTTTACTCATCAATCGATATCTGACATCAACTTTATGGGAGTCGTAGTGAGACTTCAACTGATGATTTTTACTCATCAATCCATATCTAACTACGACTTCACGGGAGCCGCAGTGAGACTTTGACTGATGATCTTTACTCATCAATCGGTATCACACTTAGACTTCACGTGAGTCATAATGAGACTTCGACTGATGATCTTTACTCATCAATCGGTATCACACTTCGACTTTCTAGGGGTCGGAGTCAGACTTGGTTGTTCACCGATCGATATTACACTTCGACTTCACTGGAGTCGGAGTCAGTGTGATATATGTATAAGTTGTATACTTAGAAAATTTCCTCAAACGAGTGTCGATATATTGTTTACTGGAAGTTGTGTATTATAATATACAGGAGCCTTTATATGCATTCTCATGAGTTTGATAAGATAATGATTTTGTCATAAGCAAAAAAAATAAGCAAGCATTTGTAAAAATAATTGCACAATAGATCCAATTGATGGCTCAACAGCCCCATCCTAGTTATAATATTACTCCCTTGCTGCTTCAGCCATCATGTCCCAATATTCATCGAACTGGTGTAGAAGTAGCTCTTGCCTGGCCTTTAGATTATCAAAATTATCCATGATTGTAGTCATCGATTCTGATGAAGCATAAGGATTTCCATCTTCAAATGCCTTTCTGGTCAATATCATCTGCTTGTGCGTATATGGCTATATCCTGGCAAAGTAATTCCATGGCTAAAAGCAATTGTTCCCACGCATTCATGTTCCTTCTGTCATGGTTAGCAAGTTAGAAGCATAAAATAAAGAATTTCTACTATTTCCATACTAATTCCCAAGTTTATAGCCCATCTCACTGGTCATGTTTTCAGGGTTTATGGAACCATATTCTGATACCAACTAAACTTGTCGCATCCCAATAATTTGTAAATAATCGAGAAATGACAGAAATGTCATGCAAAAGTAATCCCTATTTATATACATCAACTTTAGTTTGTTTGCAGTGGAAAATTATACAAAATACCATACTTATACTTTATAAGGAGTTAGGGTAGGTATCTATTTCTATTACAATTTACATCTCTAACAAGAAGCTAAAGGACTTGTGGAATAGCACTCTGTTATACGCCCCCTTTGGAAATTGTCTCCTCATGGTCATCTGAAAGGGAGTAGGAAAGAATGAGCAATCTTGCCCAGTAGTATTTTAATGGCTTCTCCTTTCCAAGAGGTGTCACTTCCACTCATATTGCTCTTATTCCAAAGAAGAATCATCTGGCTTCTTTTAATGATTATAGACCTGTCAGTTTATGCAACTTCTCTTATAAAATTGTGTCCAAGATCCTTTCTGACAGAATGTCTGATATTCTCCCCACTATTATCTCTGATGAGCAAGGAGCTTTTTTGAAAAGGTAGATCTATCCTGGATAATGTTTCTATGGCTAGACAGTTGATTAGAGATATTGGCAGGAAAGTCAGGGGAAACAATGTGGTTTTCATGTTGGACATAAAAAAAGCATATGATAGCGTGAAGTGGAACTTTCTTTTTGCGGTCCTCAAAAAGTTTGGTTTGTCCTCTAGATTCATTTCCTACATTGGTATGATGGTTTCCAACTGTTGGTTTTTTGTTCTTTTTAACGGTTTATCAGCTGGCTTTTTTAAATCTTCAAGGGGATTAAGACAAGGTGATCAAATTGCTCCGCTTCTTTTTATTATTATGGAAGAAGATCTCAGTAGGGGTCTTAAAAATATGGTTCATTCGGGGTTCTTACTCCCTTACTCTGGGCCAAGGGGCTGCCCTCCTCCTGCACACTTGCTCTATGCAGACGATACTTGTGTTCCTTAATGGAAGTATCAGGAATGTCAGACGCCTCAACAGGTTTCTTACTAGATATGCGCCACTCATCGGGTCAGCACATAAACCCTCAAAAAAGTTGCTTCATGCTGTCTCCTAAGGCTCCTGCCTCCACCGCCACCAAGATCAGGGAGTCACTGTTTCTCCAGGCAACCTGATACGTTGATCTACCTAGGTGTTCCCCTAAAGGTGGGCAGATTATCTTCTGTGGACTATAGTTATCTTATTGATAAGGTTAATGGGAAGTTTCTTGCCTGGAAATCTAAACTTTTATCTCAGGCTGGTAGAATTACATTGATCAACTCAGTTATCTCTTCTCTTCCTATCTATATCGCCACTGCCTCCTATATTCCGAAGTCTATCATTTCTTATATTGAAAGAGCTTCTGCTGTTTTTTTTTTGGATGGAGCTAATGGGTCTCATCGCAGACACTGGGTGGCTTGGCCTCTAATCCAAAAATCGGTAACTAAAGGTGGTCTGGGTGTTCGCAGCTTATGGCATGTCCAAATTACCCTGGCAATTAAGCAGTTGTGGACCTTAACCCAAAGCTCTTCCATCTGGGCCACTTATGCTAGAAGAAGGTATTCTCTACACCACGTTAGTAGCATTCCAGGCATTCCCAAAGTGATCTACATGCAGGACATGGAAGTTCTCAAAGATAATACAAGATGGGTTCATGGCAACGGCAGAAGCATTAGAATCCTTCATGATACATGGATTGGAGAAACTCCCCTCAGGGATTTGATCCACACGAACAACATGGAAGAAGAGACCTCCTTGAGTGACGTTGTTTCTGATATATCTCATCCACTCAGATCAAGTATTCCCCAATATCTTATGGAAGGTTTGGAGCTTTCTTCTGAAGAGGACAAATGCATTTGGGCGGCCTCTAACAATGGTACCTTTTCTACTAAGTCTGTCTACAACTTGATCAGGCCTAAAGGTGTTCACAGACCTGCACTTTCTAATCTTTGGCATAATTCTTTTTATAGAAGGGCCTCTTTGTTCTCTTGGAAAATTTTGCACCGGGCTGTTCCTGTTGATGCCCGTATTTCTAAAATTGGCATTCCCATGGTATCTTGTTGTTCCTGCTGTCATCTGCATGCCAGCGAAGATTTGGACCACCTCTTCATCAATAGTGATCTTGCAATCTCCCTATGGCACTGGATTTATCCCTTGGTGTCTCCTAAGGTCACCTTGCACAGCCACATTACTGCCCGCCTTTGGAGTTTCCTGCAGGACTCTAATACCCGCTGACCTATTGGCTTTGCTTCCCTTTATTTAGTCATCCTCATGTTGTGGTCTATCTGGAAGAACAGATGCTCTAGGAGATTTGAATCTACCCACTCTTTGGCTGGAGTTATTATTAATAACATCAAGTCAATGGTTGCCCATTCCCTGTCCATGCTCCAGTTCAAAGTGGACCTGAACCCTAAGGATTTGCATTTTCTTATGTGGTTCGGTTATCTTCCAAGGTACTCCACCAAAATGCTGAAGTTGCTTAGATGGATTCCCCCCATTTGTGATTTTAGTCTCAATGTTGATGGTTCTTGCAAAGGCAACCCTGGAGAATGTGGAGGTGGCGGATGCATTCGTGATTCACAAGGTAATGTGCATATGGCTTTTTCTCATTTTTATGGTGTGGGAACCAGCATGATAGCTGAAGTCCGAGCGCTCTGTGATGGTCTACGGCTGGCTACTTCTTCAGGCTACAAAATCTCTATTATCCACTCTGATTCTCAGGTCCTTGTCCACTCCATCTGCGAAAAGAAGATGTTATCTTGGCAGTCTTATAGGTGGTGGAGAGAGGCTGTACTTCTCTCATCAGGGAGCCTGCCCTTATGTCCCATGTTTACAGGGAGACTAATCAACTGGCTGATGCTCTTGCAAACTTTGCTGTCAAGGACAAATGTAATACGGTTTTTAGGGGAGCGCATAATTTACCTTACTCTTGTAAAGGCCCGATGACCATTGATAAATCTGGCCTCCTCAATCTTAGACTGCTGTAGGGGGCTCGCCCCTCGGATGTGCTGTACTTTTTTCCTCTATTTATAATATCTCTGGCCCAGGTCGTCCTCACTGGGGAGTGAGTACATTCTCTCCCTCTGGGGGAGGGTGCACTCTCCCAGTTTGAGGCCCTGGGACCGTTTTATTAAAAAAAATCTTGCCCAGTAGGTTTCACCATTCTCTTATTAGAAAATAAGGAATTTATAACGGTAGAAACAAGGATTTAAACAAATATAGCATATGTACATCCATTGCAATCAATAGATCATAAGTGTACGAACAACAGTTCAGAAGAAAGTGGAATAATAATACATTAATCGATATGAAGGACACTTTTCCTTAAAATCTGGAAGCTTGACAGTCTGAAGGATGCTTACAGATGTCTTTGTGAGACATGTAGTTGCCTTGAAAAAATAATATGAAACTGAACTCCAGATATGTTTATAACTAGTAATCGATAAAGGAGAATAGAGAAGTGCAATATTCATTTAATAGATTGTCGTTCAGATAACAAAGAAAATATCAAAGTGTAAAACTTGTACGCAACTATAAAACATATATTGATTTTGTTCATTAAATGATTCCATAAAGGAATAAAAAGTTAATCAGAATAATAATGCATTAATCGTTATGCAAAGAGAGCATCAATCATTACAGAAATCAAGTATCAATTGATAACAGAAGTCAATTCCTCACTTTGACTTTCCAGGAGTCAGAGTAGGATCAATTCAACAATTGATATAATCAGCAATGGATATATATATATATAAACAATCGATATGAGACTTCGAATGTAGAGCAGTCACAGTGAGACTTCGACTGATGATCTTAATTACTCAATCGAAATTTAACCTTGACTTCACTGGAGTCGCATTGAGACTTCAATTGATGATCTTCATTCATCAATCAATATCTAACTTCGACTTCACTGGAGTCGCAATGAGACTTTGACCGATGATTTTTACTCATCAATCGATACCTAACTTTGACTTCATGGGAGTCGTAGTGAGACTTCAACTGATGATTTTTACTCTTCAATCCATATGTAACTACGACTTCACAGGAGTCGTAGTAAGACTTTGACTGATGATCTTTACTTATCAATCGGTATCACACTTTGACTTCACGGAAGTCACACCGAGACTTCGACTGATGATCTTTACTCATCAATCGGTATCACACTTCGGCTTTCTAGGAGTCAGACTTGGTTGTTCATCAATCGATATTACACTTCGACTTCACTGGAGTCGGAGTCAGTGTGATATATGTATAAGTTGTGTACTTAGAAAATTTGCTCAAACGAGTGTCGATACATTATTTACTGGAAGTTGTATATTATAATATACACGAGCCTTTATATGCATTCTCATGAGTTCGAGAAGATAATGATTTTGTCATAAGCAAAAAAAATAAGCAAGCATTTGTAAAAATAATTGCACAACAGATCCAACTGATGGCTCAACAGCCCCATCCTGGTTATAATATTACTCCCTTGCTGCTTCAGCTATCACGTCCCAATATTCAACGAACTGGTGTAGAAGTAGCTCTTGCTCCGCCTTTAGATTAACCAAATTATCCATGATTGTAGTCATCGATTCTAATGAAGCATAAGGATTTCCTACCTCAAATGCCTTGTTGGTCAATAGCATCTGCTTGTGCGTATATGGCTATGTCCTGACAAAGTAATTCCATGGCTAAAAGCAACTATTCCCACGCATTCATGACCATTTTGTCATGGTTCGCAAGTTAAATGCATAAAATAAAGAATTTCTACTACTTCCATACTAATTCCCAAGTTTATGCCCCATCTCACTGGTCATGTTTTCAGGGTTTATGGAACCATACTCTGATACCAACTAAACTTGTCACATCCCAATAATTCATAAATAATCGAGAAATGACAGAAATGCCATGCAAAAGTAATCCCTATTTATATACATCAACTTTAGGTTGTCTGCAGTGGAAAATTATACAAAATACCATACTTATACTTTAGAAGGAGTTGGGGTAGGTATCGATTTATATTACAAGTTTACATCTCTAAGAACAAGCTAAAGGACTTGTGGAATAGCACTATGTCATATGCCCTCTTCGAAAATCATCTCCTCATGGTCACCTAAAAGGGAGTAGGAAAGAATGAGCAATCATGCCCAGTAGATTTCACTATTCTCTTATAAGAAAAGAAGGAATGTACAACAGTAAAGACAAGGATTTAAACAAATATAGCATCTATGCATCCATTGCAATCAGTAGATCGTGAGTGTATGAACAACAATTCAGAAGAAAGTTGAATAATAATATATTAATCAATATGAAGGATGCTTTTCCTTAAAATCTGGAAGCTTGACAGTCTAGAGGACGCTTACAGATGTCCTTGTGAGACACACAACTGCCTTGAAAAAATACTATGAAACTGAACTGCATATATGTTTATAATAAGAAGTATTAGATATAGGAGAATAGAGAAGTGTGATCTTCTTTTAATAGATTGTCGTTCAGATAACAGAGAGAAAATCAAAGTGTAAAACTTGTACACAACTATAAAAACATATATCGATTTTGTTCATTAAATGATTCCATAAAGGATTAAAAAGTCAACCAGAATAATAATACATTAATTGTCATGCCAAGAGAGCATCAATCATTGCAGAAATCAAGTATCAATTGATAACAGAAGTTGATTCCTCACTTCAACTTCCCAGGTGTTGGAGTAGGATCAATTCAACAATAGATATAATCAGCAATCTATATTATATATATATAATATTATATATAGACAATCGATATAAATCAATCGATATGAGACTTCGAATGTAGAGCAGCCGCAGTGAGACTTCGACTGATAATCTTAATTTGTCAATCGATATTTAACTTTGACTTCACTAGAGTTGCAGTGAGACTTTCACTGATGATCTTCATTCATGAATTGATATTTAACTTCGGCTTCATTAGAGTTGCAATGAGACTTGGACTGATGATTTTTACTAATCAATCGATATCTAACTTTGACTTCATGAGAGTTGCAGTGAGACTTCGACTGATGATCTTTACTCATCAATTCATATCTAACTTCAACTTCATAGGAGTCACAGTGAGACTGTGACTGATGATCTTTACTCGTCAATCGGTATCACACTTTAACTTTCTAGGAGTCGGAGTTGGAGTCGGATTTGGTTGTTCATCGATCGATATTACACTTCGACTTCACTGCAGTCAGAGTTAGCGTGATATATGTATAAGTTTGTGTACTTAGAAAATTTGCTCAGATGAGTGTCGACACATTGTTTATTGGAAGTTGTATATTATAATATACACGAGCCTTTATATGCATTCTCATGAGTTTGATAAGATAATGATTTTATCATAAGCAAAAATAATAAGCAAGCATTTGTAAAAATAAATGCACAACAGACCCAACTGATGGCTCAGCAGCCCCAACCTGGTTATAATATAACTCCCTTGCTACTTCAGCCATCACGTCCTAATATTCACCGAACTGGTGTAGAAGTAGCTCTTGCCCGGCATTTAGATAATCCAAATTATCCATGATTGTTGTCATCGATTCCAATGAAGCATAAGGATTTCTAGCAAATGCCTTGCTGGTCAATATCAACACTTCCTCCTTAACACGTAGGTGTGTTTCCCTTTCTGCTTGTGCGTATATGGCTATATCCTGGCAAAGTAATTCCATGGCTAAAAGCAACTGTTCCCACGCATTCATGTCCATTCTGTCATGGTCAGCAAGTTAAATACATAAAATAAAGAATTTCTACTATTTCCATACTAATTCCAAAGTTTATACCCCATCTCACTGGTATGTTTTCAGGGTTTATGGAACCATACTCTGATACCAACCAAACTTGTCACATCCCAATAATTCACAAATAATCGAGAAATGACAGAAATGTCATGCAAAAGTAAACCCTATTTATATACATCAACTTTACTTTGTTTGCAGTGGAAAATTATACAAAATACCATACTTATACTTTACAAGGACTTGGGGTAGGTATTCAAGTTTACATCTCTAACAACAAGCTAAAGGACTTGTGGAATAGCACTCTATCATATGCCCCCTTCGGAAATTGTCTCCTCATTGTCACCTGAAAGGGAGTGGGAAAGAATGAGCAATCTTACTCATTAGGTTTCACTATTCTCTTATAAGAAAAGAAGGAATGTACAATAGTAAAACAAGGATTTAAACAAATATAGCATCTGTCCATCCATTGCAATCAATAGATCTTCGGTGTATGAACAACAGTTTAGAAGAAAGTGGAATAATAATACATTAATCAATATGAAAGACTGATAATGGTGGATGGGTTCTCTCTCTAGCTTTCTAGAGAGAGAGGCTCTGGGGTTTTCGGGCTCCTTGTGCCTGCTTGGGGTTGGCCGCTGGTCTGGGGCCGGCGGTGATCGTCTACAGGGGTCTGTTGGTTGTGAAGGTTATTGCATCTCCTATTGTGGGCTCATGCCTTGGCAGAGGGAGCATCTCCTTCGGGGCGGCGATCCAATGCCCAGATCATAGCAGATACTAAGCTGCCTCCTTCTATGAATATTGGTATCAAACCCCCAGGTTTTACAGATTTTGGGGTGTTGCCTAGCTAGCAAGCTTAGAGGGGGGTGAATGGATTGCTAAAAATATTTTTGGAATAAAATCTGTCAATAAAAACACTTAATAGAAAACACTCGAAATATTAGTTAGTGTTAGTACGAGTGAAGACAAACAAGCAAACAAACAATCACACAACAACGGGAGATTTTTATCCTGGTTCGGCCCTCCTATCCCAAGGAGTCCTACGTCCAGTCCCCAAGCAACAACTTGGGATTTCACTAACCAAGGGTATTGTCCCCCTCAAAGACCCTTACACATCCAGCCGCAGCTGGCCTTCTCTTCAAAACCCGAAGAGGTACAAACTACCATCTGATACACAGGTCTTCCTTCCTCAATGAAGGGAATAACAACCACCTGTTTCCAACAGGTCTTCTCTTCACCCACGAAGAGGAATACACACAAGGAATGTGAGTAAAGGCGAAACACCCCTAGACCAAGCTTACAACAGATTGCTTGATCTGAGGCAATGTCTGAGACACAAAGATTTTCAACAAGAAAATCTCTCAGAACTACAAAAGCTCTCCAAAGGCTAAGCAGGAAAGACTGAGAGCTAAGAGCTTGAGAATCATGGATTGAAGCGAATCAGCTCTTCTTTCTGAAGCTTGCAAGATCTTTTTTCAGTTGAATGTAAAGCTCTATCTCTTTTGAAAACTGCATTGTCTTCATGGAGTAGTCAGTCTTCTATATATTTTCTGCAACAAATTTTAACCGTTGAAGTAGCCGTTCAGATGCCTGTTATCTCACAGCTTAATGTCCGTTAGAGAGATTGGTCGTAGGCATGCAGAGGTGAGCTTGCAGCTACAAATGCTTGGATTGGTCTTTGCATCCTCAGGAAAGATCTTTTGAATCTTTTATCCTTTTCGACAGGTTGACGGATCCATACATTACATGCTTTACTACAAAAGGCCTGCATGCATTAAACACAGATACCTGGACAAACTTTTTATCTATGTTGTTAGTCAACCCTGGTAGTCGTGTAGTAATGATATGCTTAAACTGGAAAGGATATCCTATCATCACGCAAATCAAGATTTTATGTGATATATCAAATTAGCAAGAAGATTTCGTGTGAAATAATCAAAATCTTAGTATGTGCGGGAAGACTTGAACTCCACAGAATTTTGAATATATTTGAATAGTATGGACATTATCAGAAATATCTGAGAAGATAATAATAATGAAATCGTTGTCCAAGCAAATCGTTGTTTAACTAAGGCAAATCGTTGTTCAAGTAAGAGCAAATCGTTGTTTGAGCAAATCGTTGTTCAAGTGAGTACAAATCGTTGTTTGAGCAAATCGTTGTTCAAGTGAGAACAAATCATTGTTTGAGAAAATCATTGTTCAAGTGAAAGCAAATCGTTGTACAAGCAAATCGTTATACAAGCAAATCATTGTATAAGTGAAAGCAAATTATTGTACAAGCAAATCGTTGTATAAGTGAAAGCAAATCATTGTACAAGCAAATCGTTACAGTGACCAAATCGTTGTTTCACTTATCGAATCGTTATAGCAACCAAATTGTTGTTTCACTTATCGAATCGTTACAACGACCAAATCGTTGTTTTACTTATGAAATCGATGTGAGACCGAAATCGTTATTTCTCTTATGAGTTCGATGTGAGACCGAAATCGTTGTTTCACTTATGAAATCGATGTGAGACCAAAATCGTTGTTTCACTTATGAAATCGATGTGAGACCGAAATCGTTGCTTCTCTTATGAAACCGATGTGTACTTAGAAGAAATATATGCTCTGAACCTTAAATAACTGTGTGTGAGAATAACTTTCTGATTTTGCTTGGATTATTTCCTGTGACTGAACTTCACAAAGGATTGTTAGAAAATATTTGTTAAGGTTTTGTTAATCACCAAAATTGTATATAATTAAATAAAATTATATGGGGATAGACTGATCATCAATCTCCCCCTTTTTGGTGATGACAAAACATAACATAAAAACTATAAAGTACTGAAATAAACTTAAATAAATTTGTTGTCTAAATTTAAGGAATGTATTTCAGACTAGTCTATCTTCTCCCCCTTTTTGTCATTAAGTAAAAAGAAAAGTAAGAACTCAAGAAAAGAAGACAAGAAAGATAAATGGAGCCAATCAATTACTATATTGATCACTGAGGGGGTACAAAAATGTAGAAGGCAGGTGACAAGAGAGAGGCATGGCGAGTAATGATGGGCCAAGCCTTGAGTTCCTGCTCTTCAAAATGAATTTGAAAAACACCCCAGGCAATAGTGTAGGAAGGCCCCATAACAGGAACCATTCACTAGATATGAAGTTGCCTTTGAGCTTCTAAGAAATTGGCATATTCATCCTTGCCAAGCGACATCTTGTAAGAACTGGAAGTCCCAAAGCTGGCATGCTGTAAAAACTGGTCAATAGAAATTGGATAGAAGATCTGATGCTCCTTCAGTTCCTTTTTCAGACCAACAAACACTTTATACCTTTACCTAAATGGCAAAAGGATCCTGAACAAGGTGGATGAAGTTGAGGTCTAAGAATTCTTCAGCTAAAAAGAGTTGCCTTCCCAGAGTTAAATAATGAAGTATTCAGATGTGCTAGCTGCTGAGCAGATTGGTTGTAGTGCTTTCCATTCAGATGGAGAGAGCCTCTCACACTCAGACAAGAGGGGAGCAAGCACATCAGATTTGATATTACCCCTATGGTATTCTCTGAACAGGAATCTGTGGAAAGCAAGAGAATGGCCCTTCTGAACTGAGATTTTGCCCATCACTCTAGAAAATCTCTCAAAAATGATGAGACCTACTTCAGAATCCATGATCAAAGAATGAAGCTTAGGTAGGAACACAATCTCTGGTAGCTACAGAGTAGCAAAATCAACTTGGATGGAGGTGTTGACTGGATTTTCCGATCTGAATAGAGCTATGGTGCCTTTGAATTGCCCAAGTTGAATCTCTGGTAGATTGTTGAGATATCGATAATCATTGAACATTTGAAAGTATCTGACCAGCTTGATCTCTTTCTGGATGAAAGGACCCCAGGAATTCAATGACAAACCACTCACTCAATGTGAGAGGGTGGTCTCTGGGAGGCAATCTGTCAGATCTAGCAAGTATGAATTTCTTGTATAAGGACTGATGGCCCCGAGCCCACTGATCTTCAGTCTTAGATTCAGCCATGGAAAAAATTTTGGACTGATCAGGTTTAGATAGAGGAGAAAGAGGGAGAACAATGTTGAGGTGATCGGTGAGGTTGAGATGAGGGAGGCCACAAACTGTGGCAAAAATGCATTTCTGTAGGAATTCAGAATAAATGAATCTCCTTCTATTTCAACAGAAAGAGAGAACCCAAGGGGTCGAAAATGAGGTTCAGAAGAGAGGGCAAGGTCCTTTAAGACTTTCCTCTTTTTAGGAGCAGGACTGGAAGGGCCTGTCCTGTGAACATGAGAGGAAAGGGAGAGGATTGAGCGAAGAATGGCTTCTTCAAACTCATCTTTGATGTCCTCAATGATCACACTTGGAATTTGAGCACCTTCCAGAATGAGAGTTATGAATGAGGGTGGAGTGGGTGGATGAAGAGTAGAATAAGAAGTAGAAGGAGGTGGGATAGATGGTCCAGCTGAGGATGGACCGGCAGATGAGGATCTAGCTGAAGAGGAGGCTGGAGGATTCTCAAAAATAGGAGGAGGAGGAATAAGAGTAGAGGAGTAGGAGAGAGGAGGAGGTAGTAGGAAATGGTGTAGGTGAGGAAATATGTTTTGGAAGGGGTTGTTTGAAGGTGGCAGGGGCTGGAGGTGCAGTGGATGAAGAAGGTGGAGAAGGAGGAGCTGGAGTCTGAAGAGGTGAAGGAACAGGAGGCTCTGGGGGCACAACAGTAGCTTCTAATGGATCTTCAACTCTTACTTGCTCTACTTTAAGTTCCACTGGCCCTGACTCCTCAACTAATGGCCCTTGTGGCCCTGATTCTTTCACAACTAGCCCTGATAGCCCTGACTCCTCAACAACAGATGGCCCTGATGACCTGGCAACTTCTTCAGAAGGCCCTGGTGGCCGAACCTCTTCTTCATTCCTTGGCCTTGATGGCCCTGAACTGCCTTCTGGCACAATTGGAGTGGGAGCAGGAGGGGCAGGAGAAGACAATTGCGCCCTCACCAAATCTGAAAGATTTGACACTAATTCCTTTATGCTTCCCAGCTCATTTTTCATTCCCCGCAACACTGCTTTGACCATTGCCAGCTCCTTGGCTCTAGTGCTCTGGCTAATAAAAATAGAAGAAATGTCAGACTGTACAGAGCATAAGATTTCCCCTTGAGCATTTAATCTTTCAATGATAGGCTTCATGTTCACTTTGAGCTTCTTCTTCTTCTTATGGGATCTCCGATGTGCCTTTCTGGTTAGTAATAAAACTTTGGTGTCCACACCCTTGCCTTTACTTCTTGAGCTGATGGCTGGCTCCTTATCAACATCTTCCGCACCATCAGAGGTGCTCTCCACAAGACCTTCTAGGAACTGATCAGCAGGGACATTAACAGTGGGCTCCCCCTAAATTTCTGCCTCCTTTTCAACTGCATGCTCCCCCTGAGCTGGAGCATCCTCCATCTGAACATCGACATTGTGGCCTTGTGCCACATCTTCTGAAACAAGTGCTCCCTGGCCAACTTCCATACTAGCAAATTCAGCAGGAAAATTTTGAGGGATTTCTTCATGAATTTCTTCCTGCTCCCCCTGAATATTAGCGATAGTATCAAATACTTCTTCAATTACAGATGCAATAACTATCGAGGGAGTCTCAACCTCAGATTGCTACCCAATGGGCTCAATGTGCTCAGGAGTAATATCTTCAATTCTACTTCCACTGGCCACTAGCTCTTCTACTCTTACTGCTGCTTCTTCCTCTTCTTAGACTATTGGGATTTTTGCTCTGACTGCTTCTTCCTGGACTGCTGGAACTTCAGAAGCTTCTGTAATAATGGCTTCTCCTTCTGCCATGGAGGTCTTGGTCCACACACTCCCTACTAAAGAAAATCCACTCTTTTTTAAATTTCTGGACCGAATAGGCTGGCCCATCTTCTCCGTCACTTCTCTATTCAAATCAATATTGTAGTGCCTGAAAATTCTTGTCAACAAATGAGCATAGGGTAGTGATACATTGAGCTTGTTCTTCTTATCCCATATCATGTCAGCAGCAGATCTCATCCTCTCAATTATTGCTGTGCCATGTTAATATCCTGATTTTGGATTGCCCAAAACATCATATCTGAGTCGGCCTTAGGGCAAGTTGAGAAAGTTGCGCTCCTTGGTACTAGAATCTGGCACACAGTGAAATACAAAATCCTGTTGATGCATTTAGCTAGTGATGTCTATCTTCCCATCCTTTAGCTTGTACTCTGTACTGATGATACCTAACCCCTTGGCATGGATATCTACACTGTCTACCCCACTGTGACCAATGGTAGACAACCAAACAGCCTTTCTAGAAGATCATAAGAGATATGTATGGGGTTACCTTTGACTAAGGAAGTTAGGGACCCATCTTTTTCTACCTTCAGCCATGTGTAGAATGCCTTGACTAGGTCTGGATAGCTTGTTTATGAAACTATAACCATTCTTGTCCATTTCATCCTCTCGATGGCTTCCACGATATTGTGCATCTCATTCTTCTCAAGATCTGCAATGTCTACTGCTTTATTGCCACAAAGCTTGGTCTTCACTGCTGCGAACCTTTCCTGCTGCTCCGTTGTGAGGAAGGCGACGCTGTAACCACCAATGGTGCTGGAACTCCCAAAAGCCGCCATGGAAATGATCAGGGAAAGTTTTGGAGGATCATGGAAAGGAATGGAACAGAAGCCCCCAAGAAATCTTGGCGGGAACAGAGAAATCCTTTTGTGATCACACAGAGAGGGATCTGGAATCGATAGGGTTTATCGCTCCAGGTAAGTCAAAAGAGGAGAGAGAGAAAGATGAAATCAATATGACATGGATTTCACGGTATAATGACAGGACATAAAGGCACTTTTTGAAATGTCAGAGAATTAAATGAGGATAACGACAAAAGCGGCGATGATAATGGAAATAATAAATAATTCATCCCGAAAAGTCATAGCATTTTATGACGCAAGCGATAAAGGATTTTCTTGATTTTAGGAGAGACAAAATCTTATTCTGAAGTTTTATTATTTCAGTTATATGCAGAAAAATCGGTTACAAATTGCACATGCCTAATTCCTTTCTAAGAGACGTAAATCTCTCTTCAGGTAAGGCCTTTGTAAAGATATCTGCCAACTGATTTAATGTGTCTATAAAGGAAATATTTATATTGTCATTAGCTACATGATCTCTAATGAAATAATATCTAACCTCTATGTGCTTCGTTCTTCAGTGTTGAACTAGATTTTTGGTGAGATTTATCGCACTTGTGTTGTCGCACAGCAATGGGATGGTCTTGATATGCAATCCATAGTCTTCAAGCTGTTGTTTTATCCATAGGAGTTGAGTGCAACAGCTTCCAGTAGCTACGTATTCAGCTTCAGCTGTTGACAGTGCTACTAAATCTGTTTCTTTGAGGACCATGAAATCAAGCATCCTGCAAGAAATTGACAACTACCACTGGTGCTTTTTATCTACCTTACATCCAGCATAGTCAGCATCAGAATATCGTACTAAACTAATTTCGCATGATTTTGGATACCACAGACCTAGATCATGAGTTTGAGCTAGATATCTAAAGATTCTTTAACAGAAATTAAATGAGATTCTTTAGGATCAGTCTGATACCTTGCACACATGCATACACTAAATAGAATATCAGGTCGACTAGTAGTTAAATAAAGCAATGATCCTATGATACCTCTATAAAGTTTTTGATCTATTTTCTTACCATCTTTATCACTGTCTAACCTTGTAGATGTGCTCATTGGTGTTGATAGTGGTTTTGCATTATCAAACCCGAACTTCTTCAATAATTCCTTGGTATACTTTGCTTGACAGATATGTGTTCCTTTCTTGCCTTGCTTGATTTGTAATCCAAAGAAATAGTTGAGCTCCCCCATCATGCTCATTTCGAATTCTCCCTACATAAGTTTTTCAAAGTACTTGCACAAGGATTCATCAGTAGATCCGAATATTATATCATCTACATAAATTTGCACAAGCAATATATTTTTGACTTAATAAATAATGTACTATCTACATGTCCTATGATGAAACCATGGTTTAATAAAAACGCACTAAGCCTTTCATACCATGCTCTAGGTGCTTGCTTTAAACCATATAGTACTTTATGCAGTTTAAAAACATGATTTGGAAAATCTACATCATCAAAGCCAGGAGGTTGTTCTACATAGACTTCCTCCTTTATATATCCATTTAAAAATACAGATTTTACATCCATTTGAAAAAGTTTTAAATCTAATGCCTATGCATAAGCAAGTAAAATCCGAATTGCCTCTAGTCTAGCCACTGATGCATAGGTTTCATCGAAATCTATGCCTTCCTCTTGGGAATAGCCTTGAGCAACCAGTCTAGCCTTGTTTCTAGTGATAACACCAGCTTCATCCAAATTGTTCCTGAACACCCATTTGATGCCAATCACAGGATGATCTGATGGTCTCAGAACAAGGGACCAAACTTAGTTTCTCTTGAACTGATTAAGTTCATCTTGCATGGCTAAAACCCAAGATTCATTAGACAGTGCTTCATTGACTGTCTTTGGCTCAATTTGAGAAATAAATGCTAAGTAATCACAAGGAATAACATTACCTCTAGTTCTTACCCCAACCGATGGATCTCCAATGATGTCTATGGGATGATCCTTCTTGTATCTCCATGCAGCAACCTGGATTTTTCGAAAAATAAAAATTTAATAATACTAAAAATTAAGTCAATTAGAAATCAAAGAAAAGAGAATTAATTAAAACCATAAATGAAAAGAAGTAATGGGCTTTGTTAAATGGACCCTCTAAAATTATTGGTCCAAAATAGGGATTTTAAAAGAGGAATAATAAGATAATACCCTAAATTCGTAACTTAAATATTACCTAAATAGAAAATGGGTATTAAAGTATTAAAATAAGTGATTTGGGTTGGAATTGGATTCCTAACCCTACCCTAATTGGTTGGCCACGAAATTGCATCCCAACCTAACCCAATTAGAAGGTGGAAAGCTTAAAAAAAGGAGAGAAATAGAAAATCTCGTAATTAAATAGGAATTAGAGTTCTATTAGGAAATAGAAACTCAAGTAGCTTAAATACTCTCTAAACTCTCCATGGCCGACCCTAACTCGTTGCTGGGGCTTGCTGGACGTGGAGAGAATGCCAAGAAGAGGAAGAACTCATGGGGAGGAGGATTTCTCAAGCTCCAACCCTCATTCTTCAAGTTCTACACCCTAGAAGGCAAAACGACTCAAAGGTAGGCATTCTCACGAGCAAAACCTAATTAATTTCGTCTGTAGATTGTTCCATCCATTAGGAACAAAACCTCTTTCGTTTCATAATTTTCCTTCGAGCCAATCATTTGATTTTGATTTTTGAAGTTCTGCAAACATCATAACCCCGAACCCTCAACTTAAATCTAGATCTCCATGTATTCTCGACCCCATACCATGAGATTTTAACTGGAGATACTGATGGGCGTTAGGCATCTTTTGCCCCTGAAAGCCCTAAATTCGATCCAGTATGTTCCTCGAATTAAATCGTTTACCTGCACTGCACCATGTTCTGTGTTACTCATGCTTGATCTTGTTCAAAACTAGGCAAACCATAATTGTTCCCAAATTCCAATTTATTGTAAGTACCCTCGCATGTCTAGATCAGTTTTCAAGTGATTTCACGATTTTTCATCCACTGTAATTAATTCTTAATTTCTAAACGAACTTGTGTCAAAATAAGGCAACCTGGACCGCAATCCAAGGTGCTGTCCTTTTCCCGCTCGGACTCAGGCGCAGGACCTGAGAACGCGACGGCCCGATAGGCCGCGTTCTCAGGGCCCGTCGTGACACAATACCTATCGCGTTCTGAACGCGACAGGCCACCCAGTCGCGATCTGGCTCCCTGACCTGACCGTTCTGATCTGACCCTGTTGCGACCCTTACAGGGGTACGTCACGATCTGGGGTTTTTGCATAAAAACCCAGGATTTGTGATACTCTAACTATCCATAGTGCATATACCCTTGTTAACAGTCATACACGCAGTAAATATATCTGTTATAAATTGAATGTATATTGAGTGATTTAAAAGACATGCACATGACCTCTTTCTATCTATGATTTCTTTTACACATGCACACACTTGACCATCCATTATGGCTTAACTTGGCATGAAAATATCTCATAATACATCTGGTAATTTATATCAATTATATAATTAAATTGCACATTTTTAAATGAACTTGTCTTCATTTTCTCGCGATGTTTTGGGAATACCGTTACCGACGCTCCACTGTTCTAGAATTCCTCTAGAACGTTGATCACTTATTTCTATATACACACTTTCTCTTGACTTGGACGAACTCTCCGTCGAATACTCCTTCTGCCAGACTAGTAAATCCTTGTTCAAGACCTTCGTAAGTCTCCTCTATCCATGGATTCCCACATGGTCGACGAGCTGGTTGTACCCTAACACATATGATACCCTTTAGGGATCAATATGATCCAAACGACTATTAAAAGTTCGCTCTTATATTGAATCACGCTGGACCTCTGGACCTGTGCAATACTTGGCCCGTGGAAGGGTAGTGAATTCCACCTGACTGCCAACACTAAGTGCACGTGTTGTGCAACTATTACTTTCGCTCGTTTACTTGACGTTTGTACGCATTGACCTGTAGTTCTCATCTATACTCGACTCGTTCATCTATTCACACTCTTTCTACTATCTCATCTATTCATCTAATACTCTCGTCTATTTCTTGGTACTCTCTATTGGCCATTGATTGATTATCTAAAGATAAATAATATAACCAATGTCTGGCAATATATAAAGGGTCCGGTCTGGTCCTGGGATGTGCGCCCAAAAGTGCTATTTGCCCGCGGGAGTTAAATGACTAGAGTGTTTGGCATTACACTCGAGTGCTATCTATCTCGACTATCTAAATGACAATCAAAAGTGCTATGTTATCTCATTGTCTATTGACAACAAAGTGCTATACCATACACATTGTGCTATTGCTATACTTTGTGCTATTTGTGCTATGGCCATCCTGCTATTTGTGCTATACTCGACGCTCGTACTATATTTGGAAAATTGTGCTATTTCAATCACATTCTATCGTGCTATCTCTTTCATTACTTGACTCTCTCACTCTATCATTAGTTACTCTGCCTTTTTAATACATTAATCATTTAAAGCCTGCTTGACCCTGAGATTTAAGTCCTACTGGGCGTTATCGCTCACCCTGCGTTATTGGTTATGTGTTCTCAAGTGAGACTGAGGAAGAGACTTACACTCAAGAGGATGGAATGACTAAGAGTGAAGTCAAGCGCACCCTAGCATCCTAGTAGTTGTTCGAATTTGAGTTTAGTCTCTTACTTTTATTCAATGTAATTGGGCCCTATAGAATGACTCTGATATTAGTGGTTGTAACTAGACATTAGAAATTATTAATGAGGTGCAATTGCTTTAGTATTTATTCTGTCCAATGATTTGATGTCTAGTACTCACTCTGTACCCGTTTACTTGCAACTGTTTCGCATTCCGATATTCCGCGTCGGGGCGTGACAGTTTTGTGGTATCAGAGCCTAGTTGTTCTTAAGTGTAGGATGATCTAGGTTGACCAGCCTCGACTAGAGTCAGTTGTCCTAACTATGGGAGATGTGGTTAGAGCTATGGGTAACTAGCTAAAATAAACTCACACATGGACAAACTAAACTCCACATCAATATCCTAACAACAATTTATTTTGTAGGAACTTAAGCAACCAAGATGACTGCTGAACGTGGTCAAATGAGGGGCATGCAACAAACCATCCAAGAACTTACTCGAGCAATTATGCAAGCTACCCAAGGCGGTGGAAATCATGGCGGTATAGGTGAGCCGCATCGTAACTTCAGGAGTCTAAACCTACCTAGGTTCAGTGGATCCACGGATCCGGATGAGGCCGAGCACTGGCTAAAGGAGACGGAAAGAATTTTCCGTGTTATGCAATGTGCAACGGGGGATAAGCTGCTACTAGCTACTTTCCAATTAGAAAAGGATGCCCGCGCTTGGTGGGAGTCAGCAGAAGCGACTAGAGCTAAAGATCAATTTACTTGTGCCGAATTCAAGGAAGCCTTTAACACCAAGTATTTCTCGGAGCGTGTCCAAGAGAAGAAGGTTGCGGAATTTGCTGCTCTTAAATAGAGAAGCTTGACTGTGGTCGAGTATGAAGCCCAGTTTTCAAGACTGGCACGTTATGCTGAACATCTGGTGAATACTGAAAGGATGAAGCCAAGCACTTTCTCAATGGCCTTAGGCCACAATACATTACTCCACTGGCCCCTCTCGACATCCAGACCTATGCTGAGATGGTAAAGAAAACTCAACTGCTAGAGGATGCTACGGACTTCACTGACCGTATCAAAGGGAAGTTTGTAAAGAAGGAAATGACATATGGTCCATCATCTGCTAAGCCGACCAACGACAAGAAGCGTCCCTTCAACATCACGGAGGGACCCAACCAAGAAAGGAAACTCAAAGCTATTGTCCCCATCACTCCAGCAAAAAGCAATTGCAAGCACTGTGACAAGCCAGGTCACATAGCAGATGAATGCTGAAGGAAAGTCGGCGCATGTCTTCACTGTGGAAGCCGTGAGCACCGCATCCTCGAGTGCCCGCTGCTGAAGGAAAATGGAAGGTGCCCTAATGTGCCTAAGAAATAGGGCAGACTGCAAGCCCTACATGATGAAGAGCCCACTGAGGAAGGTGGCGTGGTAGACGGTACCCTACAAATTTTCTCCTTATCAGCATTTATTTTATTTGATACTGGAGCAACTCATTCATTCATATCTTAAAACTTTGCTGATACTCTGAATGCTAAACCTATATCTATGGGATGTGAATTTTCTATCACAACACCACTGGAGAAAAGGAGAAATTGAACAAATACTTCCCATCTGTCGATGTAATGATCGGAGACCATAACCTAAAGGCCGACCTAGTGTGTATGCCCATGGAAGGCTATGATGTCATTTTGGGAGCCGACTGGTTGTCCACTTATAGGGCAAGTGTCGACTGTAAGAAAGGGAAAGTTACCTTTAGTGATTTTCCTAAGCTGTCATTCATTGGGATTAGACATAAGAGATGGATGTCTCTAGTCTCTGCCATAAAGGCCCACAACATGATAAGGAAAGGATGCATTGCTTTCCTTGCAGCCGTAGTAGTTGAAAAGAAGAGTTCTAAGATAGAAGACATATACATAGTCTAGGACTATCATGATATGTTTCCTGAAGACCTGCCAGGGATTCCCCCGGAACGTGATGTCAACTTTACCGTAGAGTTGATCCCTGGAGCTGCCCCGGTATCACGACAACCATACTGGATGTCACCTACTGAGCTAAAGGAATTGAAGGCGCAACTGATGGAGCTATTAGAGAAGGGGTTCATCAGACCAAGTACTTCCCTATAGGGAGCACCTGGGCTATTCGTTAAGAAGAAAGATGGATCGATGAGGCTATGCATCGACTATCGTCAACTCAATCAGCTCACCATCAAGAACAAGTACCCATTGCCCAAGGTCGATGAACTTTTTGACCAGATATCCGGAGCTCAATATTTCTCCAAGATTGATCTTCGATCTGGCTATCACCAAATGAGGATCCAGGATGATGATATCTTCAAAACGGCTTTCAGGAGCAGGTATGGACACTATGAATTTGTCGTTATGCTTTTTTGTCTAACCAATGCTCTTGCAGCCTTTATGCAACTCATGAACAACATATATCGACCATACCTTGACAAGTTTGTGGTCATCTTCATCGATGATATCCTTATATATTCAAAGACCAAAGAAGAACATGAAGAACATCTGAAGGTAACACTGCAAGTCTTGCGAGACAACAAACTGTACGCAAAGCTGAGCAAGTGTGAATTCTGAAGAAGTGTCCTTCTTGGGCCATGTCATCTCAAAGGATGGTATCTGCGTTGATCCCTCTAAAGTCGAAGTTGTACTCAATTGGGAGAGACCAACCAACATCACAGAAATCAGAAGCTTCTTAGGACTGGCTGGCTACTACAGGCGGTTCATAAAGGACTTCTCAAAGATCGCCGTTCCTCTCACGCATCTGACACGAAAGGAGAATCCCTACTCCTGGAGTAAAGAGTGTGAGAAGAGTTTTCAGACTCTAAAAGATTGTCTAACCTCAGCGCCTATTCTCGCTCTTCCAATAGAGGGAGAAGGTTTCTCTGTCTACACCGATGCCTTAGGAATTGGGCTAGGGTGTGTATTGATGCAAAAGGAGAAGGTCATTGCCTATTCTTCAAGACAACTGAAGATGCATGAAGTCAACTACCCTATGCATGATCTAGAGTTGGCTACCGTGGTCTTCGCCTTAAAGATCTGGAGACATTATTTGTATGGAGAGTAATTCACTGTCTACTCAGATCACAGAGCTTGAAGTATTTTTTCTCCTAGAAGGAACTCAACATGAGACAGAGAAGATGGCTAGAATATCTAAAAGATTTCGACTTCAACATCCAATACTATCCAGGCAAGGGAAATGTCGTGGCTGATGCTCTTAGTAGAAAGCCAATGGCATCTATATCGAGTCTAGTTCTTGGAAAGATGCAACTACTGGAACAATTCGCAAGGCTAGACTTGAATATTGAACATAGGGATGATCGAATCTTGGTCGCCAATATCAAGATTCAATCTGACATGCTAGAAGAGATTAAATCCCAACAAGATAGTGATCCATTCTTGGTTCGCATCAAGGAAACCCTAGCCGAAAGACCTAACTTCGCTATGACCAAGGATGGAAGGCTTGTATTTCAAGGGAGGACATGCGTCCCCGACAATGAAGAACTGAAGAGAAAGCTAATGGATGAAGCTCACAAGACAAAGTATACTATTCATTCTGGAGGTACCAAAATGTACCAAGACTTGAAAAGGACGTTTTGGTGGCCGAACATGAAGAGAGAGGTAGCCGAGCATGCCGCTCATTGCCTTACTTGTCAACAAGTAAAGGCGGAACACATGCGCCCTGCTGGCGTGCTTAGACCACTAGATATCCCGCAGTGGAAATGGGAAAGCATTGGCATGGACTTCATCATGGGTTTACCTAAGACTCGTGGTGGACTCGACACCATATGGGTCATTGTCGATCAATTAACCAAATCCGCTCACTTCCTTCCTATAAAGAGTAAGTGGTCGGTAGAGGTACTAGCTGCCTTATATGTCAAGGAGATAGTGAGACTGCACGGAGTTCCATCATCTATTGTCTCGGATCGAGATCCAAGATTTACGTCCCACTTTCAAAGGACTGTAAAGTGCACTTGGTACTCAGCCCAACTTTAGTACTGCATTCCACCCACAAACTGATGGCAGACTGAGAGAACCAACCAAATTGTTGAAGACATGTTGAGAGCCTGCACCATAGACTTCCAAGGTTATTGGAACGAGCATCTATCCCTAATTGAGTTCGCCTATAACAATAGTTACCAGGCGAGTATTAAAATGGCACCATTTGAAGCACTATATGGCAGAAACTATAGATCTCCTACATGCTGGAATGAGGTAGGAGAACAGCAATGGCTAGGCCCAGACATGGTGCAAAATACAACAAGGGACATTCAGGTGATTAGAGACCGACTCAAGATTGCTCAGTCCAGACAGAAGAGCTATGCTGACAAGAGAAGGCGAGATTTAGAATTTCAAGTCGGTGATCATGTACTCTTAAAGGTGTCACCTACTCGTGGCATCCAAAGATTTGGTGTAAAAGGGAAGCTTAGTCCTAGTTTCATCAGTCCTTTTGAAGTGCTCGAAAGAGTTGGTGAGGTCGCATACCGATTGGCGTTGCAACCAAACTTGGCATGCGTACACAATGTGTTCCATGTCTCAATGCTTAGGAAATACATATATGATCTTACACACATCATTCGCCATGAGAAGTTGGTGCTGAACAAGGATATGACATACGAGGAGAAGCTAGTCAAGATACTAGAACGGAAGGTGCAGCAACTCAGAAATCGTCCCATCCACGTGTTTAAGGTTCTGTGGAATAACCGTGGAGTGGAAGAAGCCACCTGGGAACCTGAAGGAATCATCAGACGGAACTACCCCGATCTTTTCAGTAAGACATTCTCTCCACTATGATCAAATGAATTTGGGGACCAAATTCTTTTAAGAGGGGGAGGATGTAGCAACTTGGATTTTTTGAAAAATAAAAATTTAATAATATTAAAAATTAAGTCAATTGGAAAATCAAAGAAAAGATAATTAATTAAAATCCATTAAATGAAAAGAAGTAATGAGCTTTGTTAAATGGACCCTCTAAAATTTATTGGGCCAAAATAGGGATTTTTAAAAGAGGAATAATAGGATAATATCCTAAATTCGTAACTTAAATATTACCTAAGTAGAAAAGGGGCATTAAAGCATTAAAATAAGTGATTTGGGTTGGAATTGGATTCCTAACCCTACCCTAATTGGTTGGCCACGAAATTGTATCGCAACCTAACCCAATTAGAAGGTGGAAAGCTTAAAAGGAGGAGAGAAATAGGAAATCTTGTAATTAAATAGGAATTAGAGTTCTATTAGGAAATAGAAACCCAAGTAGCTTAAATACTCTCTAAACTCTCCATAGTCGGACCTAACTCATTGCTGGGGCTTGCTGGGCATGGAGAGAAGGCCAAGAAGAGGAAGAACTCGTGGGGAGGAAGATTTCTCAAGCTCCAACCCTCGTTCTTCAAGTTCTACACCCTAAAAGGGAAAATGACTCAAAGGTAGGCTTTCTTACGAGCAAAACCTAACTAATTTTGTCTGTAGATTTTTCCATCCATCAGGAACAAAACCCCTTTCGTTTCATAATTTTCCTTCGAGCCAATCATTTGATTTTGAATTTTGAAGTTCTACAAACATCATGACCCCGAACCCTCAACTTAAATCTAGATCTCCAAGTATACTCGTCCCCATACCATGAGATTTTAATTGGAGATACTGATGGGCGTTAGGCATCTTTTGCCCTTGAAAGTCCTAAATTCCATCCAGTATGTTGCTTGAATTAAATCGTTTACCTGCACTGTACCATGTTCTGTGTTACTCATGCTTGATCTTTTTCAAAACCAGTTAAACCATAATTGTTCTAAAATTCCTATTTATTGTAAGTACCCTCGTATGTCTAGATCAGTTTTCAAGTGATTTCACGATTTTTCATCCACTGTCCAATTACTTCTTAATTTCTGAATGAACTTGTGTCAAAATAGGGCAACCTAGACCGCAATCCAAGGTGCTATCCTTTTCCCGCTCGGACTCAGGCGCAGGACCTGAGAATGTGATGGCCAATAGGCCGCGTTCTCAGAGCCCATCGCGATACAGTACCTGTCGTGCTCTGAACGTGATAAGCCACCCAGTCGCGATCTGGCTCCCTTACCTGACCGCCCTGTCGCGATCTTTGAACGGCCCTGTTGCGTTCTGATCTGACCCAGTCGCGACCCTTACAGGGTACGTCGCGATCTGGGGTTTTTGCATGAAAACCCAGGATTTGTGATACTCTAACTATCCACAGTGCATATACCCTTGTTAACGGTCATGCACGTAGTAAATATATCTATTATAAATTGAATGTATATTGAGTGATTTAAAAGACATGCTCATGACCTCTTTCTATCTATGATTTCTTTTATACATGCACACACTTGAACCATCCATTATGGCTTAACTTGGCATGAAAATATCTCATAATACATATGGTAATTTATATCAATTATATAATTAAATTGCCATATTTTTAAATGAACTTGTCTTCATTTTCTCGCGATGTTTTGGGAATACCGTTACCGACGCTTCACTGTTCTAGAATTCCTCTAGAACGTCGAGCACCCATTTCTATATACACACTTTCTCTTGACTTGGACAAACTCTCCGTCAGATACTCCTTTTGTCGGACTAGCGAATCCTTGTTCAAGACCTCCGTAAGTCTCCTCTATCCATGGATTCCCACATGGTCGACAAGCTGGTTGTACCCTAACACCTATGATACCCTTTAGGGATCAATATGATCCAAAAGGCTATTAGAAGTTCGCTCTTATCTTGAACCACGCCGGACCTCTAGACCTATGCAATACTTGGCCAGTGGAAGGGTAGTGAATTCCACCTGACTGCCAACACCAAGTGCGTGTGTTGTGCGACTGTTACTATCGCCTGTTTACTTGACGTTTGTACGCATTGACCTGTAGTTCTCATCTATACTCGACTCGCTCATCTATTCACACTCTTTCTACTATCTCGTTTATTCATCTAATACTCTCGTCTATTTGTTGGGACTGATTGTCTAAAGATAAACAATATAACCAATGCCTGACAATATATAAAGGGCCTGGTCTGGTCCTGGGATGTGTGCCCAAAAGTGCTATTTGCCCGTGGGAGTTAAATGACTAGAGTGTTTGGCATTACACTTGAGTGCTATCTATCTCGACTATCTAAATGACAATCAAAAGTGTTATGTTCTTTCGTTGTCTATTGACAACAAAGTGCTATACAATACACATTGTGCTATTGCTATACTCTTAGCTATTTGTGCTATTGCCATCCTGCTATTTGTGCTATACTCTACGCTTGTACTATATTTGGAAAATTGTGCTATTTCAATCACATGCTATCATGCTATCTCTTTCATTACTTGACTCTCTCGCACTATCATTAGTTACTCTGCCTTTTCAATACATTAATCATTTAAAGCCTATTTGACCCTGAGATTTAAGTCCTACTGGCGTTATCGCTCACCCTGTGTTATTGGTTATGTGTTCTCGGGTGAGACTGAGGAAGAGACTTACACTCAAGAGGATGGGAACGACCGAGAGTGAAGTCAAGCGTACCCTAGCATCCTAGTAGTTTTTAGAATTTGAGTTTAGTCTTTTGCTTTTATTCAATGTAATTGGGCCCTATAGAATGGCTCCGATATTAGTGGTTGTAACTAGACATTAGAAATTATTAATGAGATGCAATTGCTTTAGTATTTATTCTTGTCCAATGATTTGATGTCTAGTACTCGCTCTATACCCGTTTACTTGCAACTGTTTCGCGTTCCAATATTCCGCGTCGGGGCGTGACACTCCATTCCTTTGGAAGATCATTATTAGATATTTCTTTCTGTTGCAGTTCTTCCAATGGTGGATCTTCAGAATCTTTGATGGAGGTTTCTTTCAGTTTCTTGGAGAGGATTTCTACATTTTCATCATCACTATCGGCTTCCTTTCTCAAGGAAGGGTTAGACTCATCAAAGATAACATGAACATTTGTTCAATTAATAAACTTTGTTTGTTAAAAACTCTATAACCTTTAGGTTTAGAAGCATACCCCATAAAGATTCCTTCATCGGATTTGGAATCTAACTTAGCTATGTCTCTTTTACCATTGTTGTGGATGAAGAATGGACAACCGAATTTTTTGAAATGACTGATCTTGGGCTTCTTCTGCTTATAAAGTTCATACATTGTCTTCTTCAGAATTGGCCTGATCATCACTCTATTTAAAATGTAGCATGCTGTGTTGATCGCTTCAGCCCAGAAATATATTGGAAGATTATATTCAGATAACATAGTTCTGGCCATATCCAGTAATGTTTTATTCTTCCTCTCAGCTACTCCATTTTGCTGTGGTGACCTTGGTGCTGAGAAATTGTGCTCAATTCCTTGATCATCACAAAATTCTAAAATTTTTTCATTTTGGAATTCTCCTCCATGATTTGAACGAATGCTTATTATACTAAACTTCTTGTCCTTCTGAACTAACTTGCTGAACTTAACGAAACTGTCAAACGTGTCATCTTTATGCTCCAAAAATGATACCCATGTGTATCTTGAATAATCATCAACTATTACGAATCCAAAATTTTTTCCTCCTAGGCTGGTGGTTCTCATAAGAAATCCATATGCAACAGTTCTAGAGGTTTGGAGGTGGTTACAACTGTTTTTGACTTGAAAGATGACTTTGTGTGCTTACCTTTTGCACAGGGTTTACAGACGCCTTCAGTTCTTGAGCTAATCTTTGGCAAACCTTCCACTAAATCATGTTTGATTAGCTTTCTTATTCCATCTAGACTGCAGTGACCCAATCTTCTGTTCCACTGCTCAGCATTCTGATCTTTGTTTGATGCTAGACATACATCTTGATCCTTCAACTCTTCTAGATGAAGCACATATAGATTCTTTTCTCTGCAGGCTTCGAATACTATTACACCATTTTTCATAAGGAGGCACTTTGACTCTTGAAATCTGATTTGGTGACCTATGTCACACAGTTGGCTTATACTTATCAGGTTGTGTTTGAGTCCTTAAACACATAGCACATCTTCAATGAGAGTTCTGCCATGACTACCAACTGGTCCACAACCGATCACTGTTCCTTTTCCATTATCGCCATAAGTTACTATACCTTCTTCATCTTTAATGTAAGAAAACAATCTTTTGTTGCCTGTCATGTGCCTTGAGCACCCGCTATCCAAGTACCACTTCGATGCTCTAAGGCTTCCCTGTAATTAAACACTAGGATTTAGGTACCCAAGTTCTTTTGGGTCATTGCTGGTTAGTTTCCTCATTTTTTCTTTTAGGTATCCATTTTAGGTGTTTAGTTGTACAGGTAATTTTAGCATGTCCTAATTTATTACAATGACTACAGCAAGATATTTTACTTACTTTTTCAGTTGAGATGTACTTAAAGTTAGATTTATATTCAGTATTTTGTTCTTCTACAAATTTTGGTGTTGGATAGATTTTAGGATGTATTTTTGTTTCTTCATTATCTAGTGGAGTATATCTTAAACCATGTTTTTTCCTGCCCGATCTTCTAGCTCCTTTTAGTATTAGAGATGATTTACCGTTTGTGAATTTTTCAATTGTATTAGTTAAATATTCTTTATCTTTTGTTAGTGTGTCAACTTCCTTTTTAAGTTTGCTTAAGGTTTCCTAGTTTTCCAGGTTTGTTATCTATTCATTTTTAATTTTTAAATCTTCACATAACAGTTCATTTCTTCTTTTTAATTCAGAAATTTATTTTTCTAGTTGCTCAATTTCAGATTTTAAATCTGAGTTGGTAATTTCCAAGCATGCAAGACTTTTCTTAGTGGTTTTTAATATTTTACAAACATCTTTATACTTACTGTATAGTTCTTTGAATGCATCTTCTAGACTATCTGAATCCGAATCATTGCATGAATTAAAAGAAGAGTCAGAAGTTACCTTTTCATCTATGTTTGCCATGATGGCCAGGTTGGCCTTTTCTTCTTCTTCTTCACTGAAGCTTGACATGTTGTCTGAGTCGCTGTCGTTGCTCCATGCAGCTGCCATGGCTTTCTTCTTATATTTCCTGAATTTCTTCGAGTGGTCCTTCTTCTTGAACTCTGTCTTTTTCAGCTTCGGACATTCAACCTTAATGTGTCCAGGCTTCTTGCATTCATAACATACGGGTTCAGATTTCTTTGTGTCCTTGACTTCGGATTTCTTAAAGTCCTTTCCTTTCTTGAAATATCTTCTCCCTGACTGATACTTTTTCTGGCAAGTATTCTCTGCAGTCTTCTGGAGAGAAATGCTTCCTCATCTTTACAACTCTCATTGCTTTTATCATCATCTGATTCATCGCCAGATGTGTCTTCTGCGGCCTTGAGAGCGTTGTTGTGCTTCTTCCTACTAGAGGACTCCCCAAGCCTTTCCATGTTTATTTTGTGGGCCATTAGTGACCCAACAAGCTTTTTAAGTGACATCCTTCTTAGGTCGTTGGCTTCTTCTATGGCTGTTACTTTAGGAGTCCACGTGGCTGGTAGGGATCTCAATATTTTTCTTACCATATCTCCCATGTCATAGCTCTTTCCAAGCCCAGCCAACCCATTTGTAATATCTGTGAATCTGCTATACATTTGTGTGATTGATTCTCCTGGTTGCATTTGAAATCTCTCATACTGAGCTACCAAGATATCTATTCTTGTTTCTCTGACTTTGTCTGTTCCCTCATATGTGATTCTGAGTTTCTCCCACATTTCCATTGCTGGCTTGCATGCTGAGATCCTATTGAATTCTTTCTTGATAAGTGCACAGCACAGTATACTCTTTGCTTTGCTGTTTAGAGATATCTTCTTTTTGTCTTCTTCTATCCAATTTTCTCTACTGTTGAGTACAACCAGGTCTCCTTCTTCTATGATAGACCAGAGTTGGAAATTGAGACCTTGGAGAAAGAACCCCATTCTAGTCTTCCAATAGTTGTAGTCTTCACCATCAAATAGAGGAGGTCTGTTGACTGACTGACCTTCTACATACCCTTGAGCTGCCATTTATCTTTGCTCTTCAGACCATGAGATCTTCGTTCTTGAAGAGACTTGGCTCTGATACCACTTGTTGCCCAGCTAGCAAGCCCAGAGGGGGTGAATAGATTGCTAAAAGTCTTTTTGGAATAAAATCGGTCAATAAAAACACTTAACAGAAAACACTCGAAATGATAGTTAGTGTTAGTAAGAGTGAAGACAAACAAGCAAACAAACAATCACACAACAACAAAGAGATTTTTATCCTGGTTCAGCACTCCTATCCCAAGGAGTCCTACGTCCAGTCCCCATGCAACAACTTGAGATTTCACTAACCAAGGGTACTGTCCCCCTCAAGGACCCTTACACATCGAGCCACAGCTGGCCTTCACTTTAAAACCCGAAAAGGTATAAACTACCACCTGATACACAGGTCTTCCTTCCTCAATGAAGGGAATAACAACCACCTGTTTCCAACAGGTCTTCTCTTCACCCATGAAGAGGAATACACACAAGGAATGTGAGTAAAGGCGAAACGCCCCTAGACCAAACTTACAACAGATTGCTTGATCTGAGGCAATGTCTGAGAGACAAAGATTTTCAACAAGAAAATCTCTCAGAACTACAAAAGCTCTCCAAAGGCTAAGCAGGAAAGATTGAGAGCTAAGAACTTGAGAATCATGGATTGAAGCGAATCAGCTCTTCTTTCTGAAGCTTGCAAGATCTTTTTTCAGTTGAATGTAAAGCTCTATCTCCTTCATAAACTGCATTATATTCATGGAGTAGTCAGTCTTCTATATATCTTCTGCAGCAAATTTTGACCGTTGAAGTAGCCGTTCAGATGAGCTTGCAGCTACAAACGCTTGGATTGGTCTTTGCATCCTCAGGAAAGATCTTCTGAATCTTTTATCCTTTTCGACAGGTTGACGGATCCATACATTACATGCTTTACTACAAAAGGCCTGCATGCATTAAACATAGATACCTAGACAAACTTTTTATCTATGTTCTAAGTCAACCCTGGTAGTCGTGTAGTAATGATATGCTTAAACTGGAAAGGATATCATGTCATCACACAAATAAAGATTTTATGTGATATATCAAATAAGCAAGAAGATTTCGTGTGAAATAATAAAAATCTTAGTATGCGCGGGAAGACTTGAACTCCACATAATTTTGAATATATTTGAATAGTATGGACATTATCAGGAATATCTGAGAAGAAAATAATAATGAAATCGTTGTCCAAGCACATCGTTGTTCAAGTAAGAGAAAATTGTTGTTTGAGCAAATCGTTGTTCAAGTGAGTACAAATCGTTGTTTGAGCAAATCGTTGTTCAAGTGAGAACAAATCGTTGTTTGAGCAAATCGTTGTTCAAGTGAAAGCAAATCGTTGTATAAGTGAATACAAATCATTGTACAAGCAAATCGTTGTATAAGTGAAAGCAAATCATTGTACAAGCAAATCGTTGTACAAGCTTGCGATGGCCAAATCGTTGTTTCACTTATCAAATCGTTATAGCGACCAAATTGTTGTTTCACTTATCGAATCGTTACAACGACCAAATCGTTGTTTTACTTATGAAATCGATGTGAGATCGAAATCGTTGTTTCTCTTATGAAATCGATGTGAGACCGAAATCGTTGTTTCACTTATAAAATCGATGTGAGACCGAAATCGTTGTTTCACTTATGAAATCGATGTGAGATCAAAATCGTTGTTTCTCTTATGAAACTGATGTGTACTTGGAAGAAATATATGCTCTGAACCTTAAATAACAAGGTGTGAGAATAACTTACTAATTTTGCTTGGATTATTTCCTGTGACTGAACTTCACAAAAGATTGTTAGAAAATATTTGTTACGGTTTTGTTAATCACCAAAATTGTATATAATTAAATAAAATTATATGGGGATGAACTGATCATCATGGGGAGCAGGCAGTGTTCTTCTCACGGGAAGAGGTTGGTAAATCTCTCAAGACTCTTAACTTGGTTGTCATTGTCAGGTGTGCTTAAGGCCGGAGTTCCATCCCTGAACTTAAAACCTGCCTCTCTCAAAAGCTATCTCTTAAGGAGGATTTTATTGTTAGTGTGCTTAATCACAAACACTTGCTCTTGTGTTTTGAGACTGAGGGGGGTTATTTGAAGGTTATTTTGTAGATGAGTTTATATATTAAAGGATTGTTATATCGGTTCTTTAACAGGGATGCGCAGTTCGACTTGAATGCTGATCCAACTATTATGCCTATATGGGTGGGTTTTCCTATGCTACCTGTTAACTATTATTATGAGGATTTCTTGAAGTCTATTGCAGGGAATCTGGGCCAAGTTCTCAGGATTTATGAGCCAACCTTGGCATTGACACAAACTCATGAAGCTTTCGTTTGTGTGGAATTGGACATTGCTAAGTCCAGCCCTAGAAGGATATGGATTGGCTGTGGTTCGGATGTTTTTTGGCAAAAAATCAATTATTATAGAATACCAGAGGTATGTGGTTTCTGCCATAAGTTGGGGCATGCTGATTCTGAGTGCAACAAGAAACATAAGAATGCTAAGGTGCAAGAAGACCCTCAGAAGAAGATGGTCCCTCAAGAAAAGGTTCAAAATGATCTGGTTATTATGAAGAGAACTTTGCGGCAGAAGGAAGTTCGTGATGTTCCCGTTGCCCCATTGTTGGGTAATAGCTTTTCTCCACTGCTGGAGGTGGTATCTCCCATGGAAATTACAGAAGGTTCTTCATATGGGGTCCTTGCCCCTGGTCATGATGTTTTATCCTCACAGACCCAGGTTGTTCATGAAGAGGTTGCCCAGCCTAACTCCACGTTGCATGGGATGCATGGGAATCCCACAGTGCAATGTGTGCATGGTTCTGATTCTGAAACTCCATCTATTGATGTTGAGGTTGTAGTATCCGAGAGGGGCGAAGCTAGGGTGCCTCCGGTGATGGCTCCTGCCGGGGAAGATGATGCCTTGCTCTGTAAATCTCTTATTTCCAAGCATAGACCTCCGGAGACTTCCTTTCAAATGGTTTCCATATTAGCTAAAGATGAAAATATTTTCATGCCTATTTCTGCTATTCGTAAGAAGGAAGTTGCTCATGAGAAGGTTGGCGCTAGGACTCGTTCCAAGGCCAAGGCTGCAGATGGTTCTTCTAGGTATTCTTCATCATGAATAGTCCCATACTTTACTGGAATATCAGAGGCATAGAAAATTTAGCCTCTAGGCGTATGCTTCGGAGAATCATCAAGAAGTACAACATTGATATTATTGCAATTGCTGAGCCAATGGTCTCTTTGGCTCGTGCAAGTTCTTTGCACTCCTATCTTTGCATTGATTCTTTTACTGGTAACAGCGGTGATGAATCTAAAATATGGGTTTTCTAGCGGAATCATTTGCTTCAAATGGTTAGCTACTCTGAGCAGCAAATAACATTAGCAGCCGTGAAGGAAGACAGTGTTCACCTGATTATTTTTGTGGTTTATGCTAGCTATCATGCATATAGTAGACGGTTCCTTTTTGATGATTTGCTCAATATCTCCAATAATATGAATGTTCCCTGGATAGTTGGGGATGATTTTAACTGTGTTTCCCTGCCTTCGGAGAAGTTGGGTGGGAGTTCTGCCAACTTGCAAGCTATGCTGGACTTTAATGCTTTTATCTCTAGTGCTTCTCTTTCTGATGTGGGTTATATAGGTCCTAACTTCACTTGGTCCAATAACCGCACTGGGCAAGCGGCTGTTAAGGCTAGACTGGATAGGTTCCTTTTCAACTATAACTGTGATTCTATGTATCCGGGGCTTAAGGTTAGGCACCTCCCCAGAGGTCCTTCTGATCATGCCCCTCTGCTGGTCAACTTCTCTACCTCGCCTCGGGCTCCAACCAGGTTCACCTTCCTCTCCATGTGGACCACTCATGGTTCGTTTAAGGACACTGTCAAAGCTGTTTGGGAAGAACTGATTGGGTGGCATTACAATCCTTTTGTTACTTTACATCTGAAGCTGAAGGCGGTTAGGAGGGCCCTGCGTTCCTGGAACAAAGTCACCTTTGGTAATATCAATGACAATTTGCTTAGACAGGAGGAGGAGGTTAGGGCTATGCAAGAGGCTTTTGATGCCAACCCTTCGCCAGACAACCGCTTTGCACTGGGTGCAGCTAATGCTAATCTCAGAAGAGCTATTAATTGCGTGGAATTATTCTGGGCTCAAAAGGCCTGTATGCAGTGGTTGGACAATGGTGACAAAAATACTGCTTTTTATCATGCAGTGCTTCAGGGTAACAGGAGGCGCAATGTTGTTCATAGGCTCTAGGTGGATGGGGTTTAGATTGAGGAGCAGGAAGTTCTTAAACATGAAGCTGTTAACTTCTTTCAAGGTCTTCTGCAATCCACGGATCATGAAATTGATGACTCCCTTTTGCATGTCATCCCCTCTCTTGTTTCTGATCACCAAAACCTGTCTCTATGTGCTTTCCCTTCCAAGGAAGAAATTAAGAAGGCGGTGTGGAGTTTGAATGCTAATAGTGCCTCTGGGCCTGATGGTTTTACTGGAGATTTCTTTACTTCTTGCTGGGACATTGTTCATCATGATGTCATAGTTGCAGTGTTGGGCTTCTTCCAAGGCTTCCCTTTTCCAAGAGGGGTCACTTCTTCTTTGATTGCTCTTGTCCCCAAGAAAGATTATCTTGCCACCTATGGTGATTTTAGACCAGTTAGCCTGTGCAATTTCTGCTATAAAATCGTCTCTAGGATCCTTTGTGATTGGTTGGTCTATATTCTTCCTGACATAATTTCTGATGAGCAAGGTGCCTTTGTCAAAGGCAGGTTCATTCTTGATAATGTCTCCTTATCTAGACAGTTGGTAAGGGATATTGGCAGGAAGGTTAGAGGGAATAATGTTGTTTTCAAGCTGGACATTAGGAAATCTTATGACAGTGTGGAATGGGATTTCCTTTTTGTGGTCCTCAAATAGTATGGTTTCTCTTCCAGATTTATATCTTACATTGGTATGTTGATCTCTAACTGCTGGTTTTCTATCCTCTTCAATGGTTTGCCTACTGGTTATTTTAAATCTACCAGAGGCCTCAGGCAAGGTGATCCTATTGCTCCAGCTCTTTTCATAATTATGGAAGAAGCCCTCAGCAAAGGTCTTAGGAATTTGGTCCTCTCTAGTAATCTCCAACCATATGGAGGACCTAGAGTATGCCCGCCTATCTCTCACCTCCTTTATGCTGATGATACTCTTATCTTTTTGAACGGGGGGATCAATAATGTCAAGAGATTGATGAGGTTTTTGAAGAAGTATGCTACTTCCTCAGGTCAGCACATTAACTCTTCCAAGAGCTGCTTTATGATATCCGAGAAGGCTTCTCCTCAGTCTATCAATAGGATTAAGGAGATTACTGGTTTCAAGAGACAAAGAGGACCTCTTCTTTACCTGGGAGTTCCTTTAAGATCTGGTAGGGTCCTTGCTGCTGATTACAAACCACTTTTAGATAAAGTGAATGGCAAGCTGGCTACCTGGAAGTCGAGACCTATATCCCAAGCTAGCCGGGTTACTTTAATTAATGTTGTGATCTCTTCTCTTCCTGTTTATCTGGAAGCTTCCACTACTCTCCCGAAATCCATTACCAATTATATAGAAAGATTGTCTACTGCCTTTTTCTAGAATGGAATGGATGTTATCCGCCGGCATCACTGGGTGGCATGGTCCACCATCCAACATCCTATTGATGAAGGAGGTTTTGATGTCCGAAATCTTAGGCATGTTCAGATTGCTTTGGCTGTTAAAAATCTTTGGAACATCCGCCATGGTTCCTCCTTATGGGCATCTTATGCCAAAAAACGGTATCATACTGGTTGTAAAAAAAATATTCCTGGCATGTCTAAAAAGATTTGGTTAGAAGCAGATATGATTATTCAGAATAATACCAAATGGATTCATGGGAAGGATAACAGAATTGACATTTTAAAAGATATTTGACTTGGGGATAAGCCGTTTTGTGACCTTCTTCAAGCTACTTATGCGGGTGGCAATGCAACTCTGTAGGAGGTTTTTTCTGATGTCTCTCATCCCATTAGATCTATCCTTCCCATGGGTGTTTTACAGGGGCTGGTGCTCAATAATGAAGAGGATAAGTGTGTTTGGGGGCCTCTCAAGATGGTAGTTTCTCCTCCAAATCTTCTTATAACCTTGTCAAGTCTATGGGAGTTAAGCGACCTACTCTCCAGAAAATTTGGCACAATTCCTTTTACCGTAGAGCATCGTTGTTTTGCTGGAAGAGTGGTCCCAGTGGATCAAAGAGTTGCCGAAAGTGGTATTAATATGGTATCTCGTTGCTCCTGTTGCAAGTCTCCTCAGTTTGAAGATTATAATCATCTCTTCATTCATAGCGACATGGCTATTGCTCTTTGGAGTTGGCTTCAACCACTCATCAATTCAAAGATTCATCTCCACAGCCAGATCACTGCTAGAGTCTAGAGTTTTATAATGCACAGTAACATCAGTTCACCCTTAGGCTTCATCTCCCTTTATTGTCTTACTCTTATGTTGTGGGAAATCTAGAAGGGGAGGTGTTCAGCCAGGTTTGATTCTAAGAAGATTTCTGCTGGGGAAGCTATCAAAAGCATCAAGTTTATGATTTCTTGCTCCCTCTCTAAAGTGCAGTTTAAAGTTGCTCCTCCTTCCAAAGAGTTGCACGCCCTTCATCAGTTTGGTTTCTTCCCCAATTGCTCTACTAAACAGTTCAAACTCATTAGATGGATCCCTCTGATATTTGATTTCTGTTTGAATGTTTATGGAGCTAGCAAAGGCAATCCAGGGGAGTGTGGTGGTGGCGGATGTATTTGTGAGAGGCAGGGCAACGTTCATGTGGATTTTGCTCACTTCTATGGTTTTGGCAATAGTATGATCGCTGAACTTAGAGCACTTTGTGATGGCCTTCGCTTGGCAGCTTTTCTTGGTTTTCGTCTCTCCATTGTTTACTCAGACTCCATGTCTCTGGTCAACTCCTTCAAGAAAGGCAGGTGCTTCTCCTGGATTGCATATAGATGGTGGCGTGATGCAAGGGCTATGTTAAACCAGGATTCCATTATGATGTCCCATGTATACCAAGAAACCAATCAGGTCGCAGATTCTTTAGCGAACTATGCATGTCAGGTTAAGCTTAATAATGTGTTTGGAGGCATAGTAGTGTTCCTCACTCTTGTAAGGGGTCTATTGTTTTAGATAAAACCGGCCTCATGCATGTTAGATTGGTTTGACGAGGGAACATCCTTCGTTCCTATTGTATTTGCCTTTTTACCATATATTCCTGGCCCAGGTGCTCATTCTTGTAGAGTGGGAACATTCTCTCCCTCTGGGGGATGGTGCACTCTCCTAGGTTTTGACCCTAAGGACCATTTTTTTCAAAAAAAAAAAAAAAAGATATGAAGGACTCTTTTCCTTAAAATCTGGAAGCTTGACAGTCTGAGGGACGCTTACAGATGTCTTTGTAAGACACGTAGCAGCCTTGAAAAGATTCTATGAAACTGGACTCCAGATATGTTTATAACAAGAAGTAATAGATAAAGGAGAATAGAGAAGTGCGATCTTCATTTAATAGATTGTCGTTCAGATAACGGAGAAAATATCAAAGTGTAAAACCTATATGCAACTATAAAAGCATATATTGATTTTGTTCATTAAATGATTCCATAAAGAATTAAAAAGTTAATCGAAATAGTAATACATTAATCATTATGCAAAGATAGCATCAATCATTACAGAAATTAAGTATCAATTGATAATAGAAATCGATTCCTCGCTTCAACTTTCCAGGAGTCGGAGTAGGATCAATTCAACAATCGATAATATAAATTTATATATATAGACAATCGATATAAGACTTCGACTTTAGAGCAGTCGCAGTGAGACTTTGACTGATGATCTTAATTAGTCAATCGATATTTAACTTCAACTTCACTGGAGTCGCAGTGAAACTTTAACTGATGATCTTCATTCATTAATTGATATCTAACTTTGACTTCACTGGAGTCGCAATGAGACTTTGACTGATGATTTTTACTCATTAATCGATATCTAACTTTGACTTCATGGGAGTCGCAGTGAGACTTCGACTGATGATTTTTACTCATTAATCCATATCTAACTTCAACTTCATGGGAGTCGTAGTGAAACTTTGACTGATGATCTTTACTCATCAATCGGTATCACACTTCGACTTCACGAGAGTCGCAATGAGACTTCGACTGATGATCTTTACTCATCAATCGGTATCACACTTCGATTTTCTAGGAGTCGGAGTCAGACTTGGTTGTTCATCGATCGATATTACACTTCAATATCACAGGAGTCGGAGTTAGTGTGATATATGTATAAGTTGTGTACTTAGAAAATTCGCTTAGACGAGTGTCAATACATTGTTTACTGGAAGTTGTATATTACAATATACATGAGCCTTTATATGCATTCTCATGAATTTGATAAGATAATGATTTTGTCATAAACAAAAATAATAAGCAAGCATTTGCAAAAATAGTTGCACAACAGACCCAACTGATGGATCAACAGCCACAACCTGGTTATAATATTACTCCCTTACGGCTTCAACCATCTCGTCCCAATATTCATCGAACTGGTGTAGAAGTAGCTCTTGCCCGGCCTTTAGATTATTCAAATTATCCATGATTGTAGTCATCGATTCCAATGAAGCATAAGGATTTCCAGCCTCAAATGCTTTGTTGGTGAATATCAACACTTCCTCCTTAACACGTAGGTGTGTTTCCCTTTCTGCATGTGCATATGTGGCTATATCCTGGCAAAGTAATTCCATGGCTAAAAGCAACTGTTCCCATGCATTTATGTCCATTCTGTCATGGTCAGCAAATTAAATGCATAAAATAAAGAATTTCTACTATTTCCATACAAATTCCCAAGTTTATACCCCATCTTATTGGTCATGTTTTTAGGGTTTATGGAACCATACTCTGATACCAACTAAACTTATCACAACCCAATAATTTGCAAATAATCGAGAAATGACAAAAATGTCATGCAAAAGTAAACCCTATTTATATATATATCAATTTTTGTTTGTCTGTAGTGGAAAATTATACAAAATACCATACTTATACTTTACAAGGAATTGGGATAGGTATCTATTTCTATTACAAGTTTACATCTCTAACAAGTTAAAGAACTTGTGGAATAGCACTCTGTCATACCCCCCCCCCCCTCGGAAATTGTCTCCTCATGGTCATCTAAAAGGGAGTAGGAAACAATAAGCAATCTTGCCCAGTAGGTTTCACTATTCTCTTATAAGAAAAGAAGGAATGTACAATAGTAAAAACTAGGATTTAAACAAATATAGCATCTATCTATCCATTGCAATCAGTAGATCGTGAGTGTATGAACAATAGTTTAGAAGAAAACAGAACTAGAAAAGTTGTAAGAATAGAGATGCCCTCTACCAATCTACAAGCAAGCAATACAAATCATGATACAGTTCATGGAAATGACCAATTTAATATATAGTGGTGTCATGTCAAACACCTAGTAGATCCATTATCATTTCGTATGACCATAAATAAATTTGTGTGCTCCTTCTGGGCCTGAATTGGCCCCATTTGCACAGACAGCAGTTCAGAGGAGTCTAGAGACTCACAATTTGTCATTTCATTTCCATTCTTGATAAACAAGTATATTCGGTTCTTGGATACTCATCAGATGCGGAACAATATCACAAGAAGCTAGTTTCTATGTATTAGTAATTCAAGATATCCGAAAGGTATAAGAGTCAAAATAATTTAGGATACTCAAAATTGAATCAAGGATAACCCTAATTGACAGTTATATGACTTATCCTAGTGGTATAGTAGCTTTGGACTACGAAAATAAGAAATGCAACTTGGTATGATAGTTTAGATCCTTATTGATGGATCTACATGAAAAAGATTGTTTAGCGACAGACTAGTTCCATCACTATTCTGTTGCTAGAGAGTTTAGCGATGAAATAGCGACGGAACTAATCCACAGCTATATATTGGATGCTAATTAGCGACAGGTCAACGGCTGTGGCTATGCCATCGCTAATAGCGACTGATTAGAGACTGTAAACTACCGTCGTAAAATCTGTCGCTAATTTAGGCAACAATGAATATCCAGACAGGTAATCTGAAATGGTCGCTAAATTAGCGACGGACATCCAGTTCTTAATGTAGCAACAATGACAGTCCATCACAACTCTGTCACTAAACAGCAACAGAAGAGTATAATCCATCTCTATTCAGTCGCTAAATAAACAAAATATTATAATAATATATTTTTCATATATATATATATATATATATATATATATATATATTTACATTGTATACATTTTCATATGACAATTAACTAGAAAATAAATATATCACAATCACCATTTAAACATAACAAAATCACATAAGTAATTAAGTTAAATTTAAATATTTCACACTAATTCCAATATTTGTTAAATGTTCGCCAACAAGTCACAAAAGTGTTTACATAGATAATGAAGAAGATAAGAATGGAAAATTCAAATGAAGAAACTCCTAATCGTCTGTAAGATGAGTCTTGTGGTCGTCGTTATCTGCATCACTGCTAGCCTGTTCTCCAACAGCCTACAAGTAAAAAATAATTATTAGATATGTATGAATATGAAGATGAAATAAGATATCATTTTATATTAACAAACTATAAACTTAAACCTAAATACTCCTGTCAAATTATAACTGAGAGTCCAATTTGGACTCGGTCAACTCCCACATGTCCAGTTTGACTCTCTCCACATGTTGAAATTGTCTACACTATGAACAGTGTGATGCTCCTCGTCGTTCAAATCTGTTAAACCAATAACGAGCTTGATCCGACTGCGTCTCCTACGAACCGGCCAAAGCCTCGGAAGGGATATCAACACACACATGTCCATGGAAATACAAAAGAACATGCTGAACATATATGAGATGTCATATCTTATACATATTCACATAAAATGTACATATCCAGCTCTGAACTAAAGTCAAAGTACAGAGTGCAACTGCCTGGGACAAAACCCTCAAGGCACAACAGAAAGGAAATTACTCTGCTGGTGGCATAGGTCCGACTCCGCTACGGTGCGGTCCCGAACTAGAAGAGGGACGAGAACCCTCCTGCTCTCCTTCACCTGGAAGAAGAAGGGGTGAGCCTCACAAGTCACTGGCAGTAGGGCAACTCCCCAAAAACTGAGAGAACGATAATCAAGCGATAATATAAACAAGGCATATACTCAATTAAAAGGTAACACTACCTACACATGGTACTACAGCTGTGAATAAATAAATGGCAACTCACGTACACGTGTACAAGCTAAAGAAGGGCAAGCCGTGCACGACTCATGAGAACTGGTTTGCAACGCCAGTCACTGACCTGGATAAACCACACAAGACTACATCTCAATCTCGCAACCACGAACGAAAGGTCCAACTACCGCTCCACCTAAACAGGGTCAAGAACTGTGTGGACCAACTAACACCACTCCTATAGACCACACAACTACAGGCCCATGCCTGGCACCTTTAAGGACTCCGGCCCGAGCTCCCTAAAGTGAGGCACTGGAAAACCAGACTAGCTGGGGACCAATACGTCTACTAGTGTTCGTCCCCCAACCACGAGCACGCTACAAGCGACTGCACACCAACAAACACATGTCACTACCCATTATCGTCTTTCCCTCAGTCGGATGTACAACTCAAACTCAAAAGTGAGGGTGTCCAGGAAGACGACACAAACCTTAACGGTACACACCGTACCGAGACAAACTGAGCACCCTGTGCTTGGCTTATAATGAACCTGGGGTATCTGACTTGAGGGGTAACCACAAAAGGCTTAATGAACACATATCCAAGCAAACTCGATGTTTCCAACCACGATATGAGCCAACACACCCCTTACATACTCTACATTACTTAACCAACACTGCACAAGCAATGTACAATAGAAAACAGACAGACTGGCCACATAACCCAACAGCTCGGGTGGCCACATTCTAAAACGCGACCAACATAGTGGATGCCATTCGAAGCATGAATCGCGACGAAGCAAATCGTTACTTAAAACTTGAATCGTGACGGACAGGTCATCGCGTACAAAACGCGACGTCTGGATCCGTTGTCTTTCAAACTGAAGAACCGTACCTTGTTTTCTCATTCCAGAAATCACACCAAATAGCTATACATTATTGTAAAGCATGAAATAACCATTCACATGATATCCTAAGCATGCTTACTACCAAATATAAGCAATACTACAATTAAAACACCTCTAACCTAATCCACACAAGCCACACAACCAAAACAAGGAGAAAGTTCCACTACCGATACGAATAACACAATAATGACACCATCCCGGCGTTTCTCGTGCTCCGAAGCACCTCCTCGCATCGGAAGCACGCCGAAAATCACACCAAAATCCCTTAATTGTCGGAAACTCCCCCGCAGTTCCCCTATGGCTGAACAGTACAACCTGCACTGTTTGGCTAGGGCTGGGAGCCCAAACAAAATGCAGGCTAAATCGTGATGTATCGAGTCGTTGTGTTCAAAACGCGATGTACCTAGTCGTCGCAATTAAGACCCGACGTCGCTGCATGCGCCACGCGGCGCGCATGCAGCTGCACCCACGTAAAAGCGGGGTTAAATCGCGACGTAGCAAGTGGTCGTGTTCATGAAGAATTGCAACGCCTGTGTTGGTCACGTTCTTAATGAGCACGCCAGAGATTTGTTGGGCTGGAAATTTCCCACCCTCCAACCTCACACCCTACTACACACAGCATCAAACACTCATGCACACATACAAACTCAACTAATGGGCCACACACTGGCCCCCAAACCCAATAAACTACGATCCGAAAGTTCAGGATATTACATTACTATCACCTAAAAGAAATTTCATCCTCGAAATTCAGGAAGTAAACTCAATCAAAAGTTTATCATATGCAAGACTATCACCTAAAAGAATTAAAAGCTTACTCAAACAAGTATGGATACGTTCTATACATCTCATCTGCCAATTCCCAAGTATCTTCTCCACCCTGCCTGTTTTCCCATCTGATTTTGACTAGCTCTATGTCTTTATTTCTCAGCCTCTGTATTCGTCGTCCTGTAATCATTACTGGATAATCTGGCATGGACATATTTGGTTTCAAATCATCCCGAGTATAGCTGACAACCTGCGAAGGGTTCCGAATGTATCTTCTTAGCATGGAAACGTGGAACACATCATGAGCATCTGTAAAATATGTTGGAAGCTTCAATCTATATGTCGTTTCGCCAATTCTTTCTAGAATCTGGAATAGGCCTACATAACTTGAACTTAATTTGCCTTTTCTGCTGAATCTCAATACGCCCTTTATTGGAGAAACTCTTAAGAACACATAATCACCAACTTCAAATTGTAGTGGCCTGCGCCGTGTATCTGCATAACTCTTTTGTCTGTTTTGGGCTGTTTAAAGCTTCTCTTTAATAAACTTAACCATCTCTGCACATTGTTGCACTAATTCTGGTCCCATGACTTGCCTCTCTCCTACCTCATGCCAATTTAAGGGAGTTCTACAAGGTCTTCCCTATAGAGCTTCATATGGTGCCATTCCAATGCTTGTGTGGTAACTATTGTTGTAAGAAAATTCTACCATGCCCAAATATTGTTTCCAACTACCTCCCCAAACTAAACAACAGGCTCGTAGCATATCTTCAATAGTCTGAATTCTTCTTTTCGTCTGTCCATCTATCTGGGGATAGTATGCTGAACTGTACCTCAACTGTGTACCAACAACTCTTTGCAAACTCCTCCAAACACCTAAAGTAAACATGGGATCCCTATCTGAAACAATAGATACAGGAATTCCATGTAGTGGCACAATTCTATCCACATATAATCTTGCTAATCTGTCCACCGCCCATGACATACTCACGGCTAAAAATCTGCACACCTTTGTCAATCTATCAATAAAGACCCATATACCATTGTGACCTGACGCTGTCATGGGCAATCCCGCATCAAAATCCATAGCTATGTCATCCCATTTCCACTGTGGAATAGGTAGTGGCTGCAATAAACCTCCTGGCCTTTGATGCTCTACTTTAACTTGCTGGCATACTAAACATCTTGTTATAAATTCTGTTATTTCCTTCTTCATGCTCGGCCACCAGAAATGCTTCTTCAAGTCTTGATACATCTTTGTTCTTCCCGGGTGAATAGTGCACCTTGATCGGTGTGCTTCTTCTAACACTTTCTGCTTCACTCCTGCTTCACTTGGGACATACAACCTGTTCTTAAATCTGACCACACAATCATCATCAATGGTTACATCTTCCATCTTCACAATTTCAGCCAAGTTTTCATCTATTTTTTTAGTTTATATTATCTGCGAATACAAGAATGGTTCCACTGTGTTGTTGGCTAATACTGCTCGCCGTTGACTACTTGGAACAAATAAGGAATTCTCTGCCACATCTTCATATAACTTCCATTCTCTTATCATCATGTGACTCATCACTACTTTTCTACTCAAAGCATCAGCAACATTGGCCTTGCCTAGATGATATGCTAAGATGAAATCATAGTCTTTTAGATATTCCATCCATCTGCACTATCTCAAATTCAAATCCTTTTGAGAGAATATATACTTTAAACTCTTGTGATATGTGAAATTTTCAAATCTCTCACCATACAAGTAGTGCCTCCACCATTCTTGTGCAAATCTCCGCAACTGATAGGTATCCAATATCACACTATCGACCTATGGACATCTCATGGTGACAAAAACTCTTTCAATTTCATGCACCCAATGTTCTGTTGTATCTGGATTTGGACCTCCCGAGTACATAGATGGCTGCAACCGTAGGAACCTCTCCACTAATACTGCAGATTCCTCCACACAAGTTGGTCGTACCGGCACAACTGGGGGTAAAGGTACAACATATGGTACCTCAACTCCAGGTGGTGGTGGTAGGGGTGGTACTAATGGTACCGGTATTGCCTCTTTCTCAACTGGTGGTGCTGCAACTACGGCCTGAACCGGTGGTTTCTGATCTAACCGTGTTTGTATCTCCGTGATACTCTCCCATAACCTAACTATCAACTGATGTGTAGACTCCTCAGGCTCATCTCCACCACCTCCCCAATCCCTTCTATCAGCCATTTCTGATTCTGCACATACAACATTCCAACCACATAACACACAAACACATCATTACAAAAACAAGGCCAACTACCAGTAGTAGACTATAGTAGAGACCAAGCTATGTACATTTCTTGTTCCTTCATATTTACACATACCTTGCTCTGATACCAACTGTGACAGTCCTCATCGTTCAAACTCGTTAACCCAATAACGAGCTTGACCCGACTCCGTCTCCCGCGAACCGGCCAAAGCCTCGCAAGGGATATCAACACACACATGTCTATGAAAATACAAAGGAACACGTTGAACATATATGAGATGTCATATCCTATACATATTCATATAAAATGTACATATCCAATTCTGAACTAAAGTCAAAGTACAGAGTGCAATTGCCTGGGAAAAAACCCCCAAGGCACAACAGAAAGGAAATTACTCTGTTGGTGGTGTAGGCCTGACTCCGCTATGGTGCGGCCCCAAACTAGAAGAGGGACGAGAACCCTCCTGCTTTCCTTCACCTGGAAGAAGAAGGGGTGAGCCTCACAAGTCACTGGCTCAGTAGGGCAACTCCCCAAAAGCCAAGAGAACGATAATCAAGCGATAATATAAACAGGGCATATACTCAATTAAAAGGTAACACTACCTATGCATGGTACTACAACTGTGAATAAATAAACGGCAACTCACGTACACGTGTACAAGCTAAAGAAGGGCACGCCGCATACGAGTCACGAGAACTGGTTTGCAACACCAGTCACTGACCCAGACAAACCACACAAGACTACCTCTTAGTCTTGCAGCCATAGACGAAAGATCCAGCTACCGCTCCACCTCAACAGGGTCAAGAATTGTGGAGACCAACCAACACCACTCTTGCAGACCACACAGCTACAGGCCCATGCCTGACACCTTTAGGGACTCCGGCTAGAGCTCCCTAAAGTGAGGCACTGGAAAACCAGACTAGCTGGGGACCAGTACGTCTACTGGTGTCCGTCCCCCAACCACGAGCGCGCTACAAGCGACTACACACCCACAAACATACGTCACTACCCATTGTCATTTTTCCCTCAGTCGGACGTACAACTCAAACTCAAGAGTGAGCGTGTCCAAGAAGACGACACAAACCTTGACGGTACACACTGTACCGAGACAAACCCTGAGCACCTTGTGCTTGGATTACAATGAACCTGGGGTATCCGACTTGAGGGGTAACCACGGAAGGTGTTAAACAACACAACTTGCTATGCACACATATCCAAGCAAACTTGATGTTTCCAACCACGATATGAGCCAACACAACCCCTTACATGCTCTACATTACTTAACCAACACTGCACAAGCAAAGTACAATAAAAAATAGATAGACTAGCCATAGAACCCAACAGCTCGGGTGGCCACATTCTAAAACGGACCAACACAGTGGAGGCCATTCGAAGCATGAATCGCGATGGACCAAATCGTCGCCTTAAAACCTAAATCGTGACCGGATAGGTCATTGCGTACAAAACATGACATCTGAATCCATCGCCTTTCAAACTGGAGAACCCTACCTTGTTTTCTCATTCTGAAAATCACACAAACAGCTATACATGATTGTAAGCATGAAATAACCATTCACATGATAACCTAAGCATGCTACTACCAATATAAGCAATACTACAATTAAAACACCTCTAACCTAATCCACACAAGCCACACACCAAAACAAGGAGAAATTTCCCCTACTAATACGTAGAACACAATAATGACACCATCCTGGCATTTTTCATCCTCCGAAGCACCTCCTTGCACCGGAGACGCCCAAATCACACCAAAACCCCTTAATCGCCAAAAAACTCCCCCACAGCTCCCCTACGGCTGAACAGTACAACATGCACTATTTGGCCAGGGCTGGGAGCCCAAACAAATTGCAGGCTAAATCGTGACGTATCGGGCCGTTGCGTTCAAAACATAACGTACTTGGTCGTCGCAGTTAAGACTTGACGTCACTGCATGCACCACGCGGCGCGCATGCAGCCGCACCCACATAAAAGCGGCGTTAAATTGCGACGTAGCAGGTGGTCGCGTTCATGAAGAATCATGACACCTGTGTTGATCGCGTTCTTAATGAGCCCGCCAGAGGTCTGTTGGGCTGGAATTTTCCAACCCTCCAGCCTCACACCCTACTACACACAGCATCAAACACTCATGCACACATACAAACTCAACTAATGGGCCACACACTGGCCCCCAAACTCAATAAACTACAATCCGAAAGTTTAGGATATTACAAACAGACACTTAATTCTATTTTCGGACTTGTGTAACCTCCGAACTCATGGATTAATGAACTATAAACTAAATCTAAATGCCCCCACCAAATCAAACCGAGAGTCTGATTTGTACTCCGTCAATTCTCACATATCTAATTTCACTATTTGACCATGTTGAAGTTGTTTGCACTATGAATAGACATTTAATTCAATTTGTGTACCTATATAACCTCCTTCAACACTGATAGATTAATGACATAACTTAAATCTAAATTTCACCGTCAAATCCTAACCGAGGGTTTGATTTGGGCACCCTCAGCTCTCACATGACCAATTTGACTCTCTAGCTATATTTGAAATTGTCTGCACCATGAAGAGACTGTTAATTCTATTTTTGGACTTGTGTAACTCCCAAACTGTTAGATTAATGAGCTATAAATCAAAATCTAAATACCTTTGCAAAATCCAAATTGAGAGTCTGATTTGGACTCCGTTGGATCCCACATATCCAGTTTGACTCTCTGACCATATTGAAATAACTTGCACTATGAACAAGCCCTTAATTCATTCTTTGGACTTGTATAACCCACCTCTCACACTGATAGATTAATGACATAAACTTAAATCTAAATATCCCCGTCAAATCCTAAACGGAGGTCTGATTTTGACTCCCTTGACTCCCACATGCCCAGTTTGACTCTCTAGCCATGTTGAAATTGCTTGTGCTATGAACAAACTCTTATTTCTATTTTTGGACCCCTGTAACCCTCCAACTGATAGATTAATGAACTATAAACCCCTCGACTCCCACATGCGCAGTTTGACTCTCTAGCCATTTTGAAATTGCTTGTACAATGAACAAACTCATAATTCTATTTTTGGACCCATATAACCCCCCAACTGATTAGATTAATGAACTATAAATCTAAATGAAACACCCCATTAAATCTAAATCGAGAGTCTGATATGGACTCGATCGGATCTCACATGTTCAATTTGACTATCTGATTGTGCTGAAACTATTTGCACTATGAACAGATACTTAATTCAATTTTTGGACTTTGTCAGATCCCACATGTCCAGATTGACTTTCTGACCATGTTGAAATTATTTGCACTATGAACAGACTGTCAATTCAATTTCGGACTTCTGAAACCCTCCTAAGCTGATAGATTAATTCAATTTTTCGAATTTGAATGTAACGACCTTCTTTATACTGGTACGATTATACCAATCCACATCGGTACAAAGGGCGTCATTACATTGGGACATTTACCCAACACTTAACACTAGATTGAGATGTACACAAATATTACAAGCTAACAGCAGAATAAATAAATAATCTCATTCCATCATCATCATCAAATATCCACAGTCTAGATAGCAATAAAAGAAATGCAAGTGTCCACATTATACAACTTCAAAATAAGAACATTGTCCAAATGAATTACACACTTTCATTGATTACATACAATGAAAATACAAGTAACAATGTAGAAGTCTCCACAAAAGTAGCTACTCCTCCCGCTCAGAGTCGCTTCTAACTATGTCATCCTCAAAGTGGAGATATCTGACACACTTGTACGCCGAAGCAAGAATGAGTCTAAAGAACCCAGCAAGCAATCTAAGAACAACACCCTTACACATATCACGTACACATTCTAGTTTTCTTTTGCATTTAGGAATCACATGGTACATGCTTCATGTTACTTAAACAACTAATATAAAACCCATAGCATGCTTTCTACACATTCTATTCAACATGGTTCAAGGATCTAAATCGTATTCAGTCAATTTACAACTATACCCAAATAAAGCATGGTATGTACAAAGTAAATAACATGCCTAGCATGATATCTAATCATTTTCTCATGCATTTATCACACTTATACACACATTTTGCTTATTTTTTTGACATGAATTAAACACAATCACACAGGTTTACATTTATTTACATGCTAACTCATTCACTTAACATTTCACATACTCATACTCACATTTTCACATTCACATGTTCGCATGCACATATTCACATTTTTCCACTTAATTGTCGTGACACATAGTCCAAACCATCACTAGAAGGACACACATATACACATTCACATACCCATCACCTAGGCAATACAGTGACGGATCTTGGTTAACTGCACAGAACCGGAAGAAGCACTCTCCACCCTAACCAGTGGTACTTGTCCACCTCCAGGTTTCATCCTAATGCCCATAGATACACACACGTTGAACCTTCTGTAGGGACTTTACTAAAATATGGTTCCACAACCTCTATGGTAGCAGTGTCACTATCGACAATTACACATTAAACATTTTACCACATTCATTTACATTATTCACATGCACTTAAACACACACACACATGCACTTTTAACTCATATACATGGATCAGTTTATAGAGCATGCTATTACTGTTTCACAATGACATTTAACTCATAACATAGTCCTATTCATGCTACTAACTACGGAATCATACAAGATTACGCTTAACATGCTCAACATGACTAATTTCCATAGTTAAACCAATATTCACACTTATTGTCAACAAAACAGAACCAAATTTTTATCACAAGTTCTAAACTGTAGACATATCACATGCTTAATTTTTCAGATTTTTTGGATCGGTAAAATAATTATAATAATTGAAATATGGTTCAAGCATATTTATCACTAATTTCACTTAAATAGGTTTCACAGTAAAACAGTTATACCCAACAGTGTCAATACCTGAAAACAGTCATCATATGATCAAAGAAAATTTGTGAAACCCTAATACATTTGCACATTACTATATACACAAAAGTAACTAACCACCATGTGATAAAATCTAAATAAAAGAACAAAGTTCGAGGGCTTTACACCCTCTCCCCCTTAAAGAAACTTCGTCCTCGAAGTTAGAATGAACCTAATCAAACAAAAGGGATACTTCTTCTTCATAGCATCCTCAAGCTCCCACGTAGCCTCCTCCCGAGAAAAGTTCCGCCATAGCACCTTCACGGATGCAATACTCTTGTTCCTGAGGTGCTGAACCTTCCGATCAAGGATAGCTACTGGTTGCTCAACATACGACAGATCTAGCTGAATCTCCATTGGCTTGTGACTAATCACATGAGATGGATCTCGCACACACCTCCTGAGCATAGATACGTGAAAAACAGATGAACACTAGCTAACGCTGTGGTAAAGCTAGCTCATAAGCCACGTTGCCCATCCGTTCCTCTAGAATCTCATACGGGTCAATGAATCTAGGACTCAACTTACTATGCCTGCCAACCTGACAACCCGCTCGGGTAGGTGAAAACCTTCAGAAAACATGCTCCACCCACCTCGAATTCCAAATCCTTCCTCCTATTGTCGACGTAACTCTTCTGCCTATCCCGCGCCGCAACAGGCCTCTGCCTAATAAGCTGAATCTTATCTGAAGTCTCCTGCACTAACTCTGGACCTATCAACTGCCTATCTCCTGTCTCCTCCCAACATAAAGGGGATCTACCGGGTCGCCCGTACAAAACCTCAAATAGAGCCATACCAATGCTCGCATGAAAACTGTTGTTATATGCGAACTCCACAAGAGGCAAATGACGCTTCCAATCACCCCTCCAATCCATCACACACGCTCTCAACATATCCTCGAGCGTCTGGATAGTCCTCTCAGACTGCCTATCGGTCTGGGGATGGAACGCCGAACTAAGCTTCAACTTGGAACCTAAAGCCTCCTGAAGACCCTTCCACAACCTCGAAGTAAATCTCGGATCTCGATCCGAAATAATCGACTTCGGCACGCCATGCAACCTTACAATGCTACTAACATACAACCTAGCCAAACTCTCCACTGACTGCTTCTTCTTCATGGGTAAGAAATGAGCCGTCTTGGAGAAACGGTCAACAATCACCCAAATCGAGTCATTGCCCTTCATTGATCTGGGCAAACCCGTCACAAAATCCATAGTGACAGCCTCCCACTTCCATACTGGGATCTTCATCTTCTGCATAAGACCATATGGTCGCTGACACTCAGCTTCACTTGCTGACATACCAACACCTAGATACGAACTCAACCACATCCTTCTTCATGCCAGACCACCAAAAGGATCTCTTCAAATCCTGGTACATCTTAGTGTTACCTGGATGAATAGAGAACCTCGACCTATGAGCTTCTGCTAGGACATGCTCACGGACATCCACGATATCGGGAACACAAACTTGGTGATAAAATCTAATCACACCATCTGCATCTCGAGCAATGCCTGCCTTGCCCACCAACTCTTGGTGTAATGTAACGACCCTTCTTATACCGGTACGGTTATACCAACCCTCATCGATATAACAAACGTCGCTACAGTGGGACATTTACCCAACTATTATATATTAGGCTGAAATGTACATAAATACATAACATATGACAGCGGAATTTAAAGAACTGAAAGCCATCTTATTCCATCATCCACATTTATCCACAGTCTATATAGAAGAAAAGAAATTAACATGAAATACTGAGAATTTTAAAATAAGTACAATGTCCACAACTTTTCTGAAATAACCACATTATCCATGTGAGACTACTTAGAGTCTCTAGTTACATACTTATGAAATGAAATACAATGTCAATCCACCAAGGTACACTACTCTCGCTCTGAGTCGCTCCAAACAATCTCCTCGGAAGAAGTAGTCTCAACACCTGTACGCCGAAGCAAGGATGAGTTCAAAGAACTCAACAAGTAACACTAAACACACTAAACATACATGTAGATGGCATGGGTTACTAATTTGTCAAATAAAAGCCTAAACATGCTTTCTACACAACTATTAATAGATCAATTTATCATATTCGCATGTTAAATGAAAACTAAACTAAACATGGAGATTTTCATCTTAACAACAAATCATTTCTGTCATGGATTTTCTAATGATTATCACTTGGATAACATGTTTATATACGTGAAACTGGCTATTTATTATGAACAAAAACATTAGTATATAAGATTAACATTTTACATGCTATCACAAGGGTCTAAAACAACACATGCTCAATTACTCTAGTTTCACGATTTGCACATGCACTTTCATTAACATAAGTTCACGTTTTATATGCCGTAACACATAGCCCAAATCACCATTTAGAAGGACACACACTAATCACATCACATATCTATCACCTAGGCAATACAATGATAGATCTTAGTTACTGCGCAGAACCGGGAGAAGTACTCTCCACCCTAACCAGCGATACTTGTTCGCCTCCAAGATTTAATCCCAATGCCCATGGGACATCACACACATTGAACTTTCCTGTGGGGACTTTACCATAGTACAATTCCATAGCCCTCTAGGTAGCAGTGTCACCCTCGGCACATTTTTCACACTTTTCTAATTGGTTTAACACACACATAATATACAATTCTTATATGCATTCGGTACTCACACATTTTCTTACTTCAGTATCACCTAACATGGTATTACTGTAACAGAGTTCACATCAGCCATTATTAACACTAATATACTGTAATTAACTAATTTAACAGTAATTATACTAAACATGCATTAATGTAATCATTTTACATGAAATGTACAACTTAGTATCTACAGTTATCCAATCTGCATGAAAATTTAACCACAGGTCATTACTATGCACATATCACATATACGAAATTCAAAATTTTCTGAAATATATACTATTTAACAAAATTCAAACAGTGATATTTTCTAAGGTTAAAATAATCCAATTTTTATAGTAGTCATCATTCAAACCTATAGTACACTCTACACATGCATACTGACAGTACTAACCATATTACCAATTCTGAGGATTTAACTATTTTCACACTATTTATTAAAATTCCTACACTAATTAATCATGCTCACTATTTTCATGTCAGAAATCTAGTAAACTATACAGTCATCAGAAACTACCAAATTTTAACAGTAAGTTCTGATATTAATGTGCATATCACAAAAAATTTCTAACATTTAAATTTTATAGGGATCATACAAACAGTAAATGGAAATGTTCAAAACCTATTTATCATGCATTTCTGAAATTTTTATAATTACAGCCTTAAGTAAAGATTTTTCCAGAAATTATGCAACATGATCTCACACTCGTACTACATAACATATAAAATTTATCATATATCCTCATGCGAAAAACCTCAGAAAATAGTTTATAAAGGTCAGATCTGCAAACTGTTGCAGACTGACGAACTTAACGGCAAAGGGATGGCCGTCTAGCAGTTAACGACAACAATTAATGCCGTCAACTCAGGAGATTAACGACAGGGGATCATGCCGTTAATATCCCGTCTGTGTAAAACACAAACTGCACTTAAGAAAAACCATTTGAATGGGGGTTCCAGACTCGAGAAAATCTGTAAAAATCCTGGGACATACTGGACACATGTAAGGATGATGTGGGTAGGTTACTTGCCTTGGATAAAATCTCTACTCTTTGAATTTGGTCAGAGAAGCCCTCCTCGACCCGTGCCAAAGAGCCTTCAAAACTCTCTTTATCCGGATTGCTTGTTGTTCTCCTCTGTACTTCAGTGTGGGGATGTGGGGAAGTCGTTCCCGCATGTATTGACTCCTCTTTTGTCGTTGAAGAATGCCGGAGGAAGTCGCCAGTCGTCGGATCCAAGGGTTCCAAAACAGGTTTTCGCACAGAAAAAAAAATAGGGTTTTTGACCCAAGAGTCAAAAGGGTCTTCTCCGGCCGAAATCTAGGTATTTTATAGGCTAAGGGTCAGAGACGCAAAGAGAGTAAGGTTGGGTTACCGTTGGAGACGGTTGCCTTAAATTAAGGGCACATTTCCGAAGGCGTTTCTGGATCTGAAATCGTAACAGATCTGGGAGATAAACGTCAACATCACAGGCCGCCAACTTTAGGTTGGCGTCCATCGATGTGGCCGCTAACTCAGAGTAAACGTCAACTCATGTGGACACCTACTGGTCGCCGGAACAGACTCTGCAGTAATCATATATATACATACATATCATACATGTAATTATATATGTTTATATATACATGCATATATTAAAGTACTAGTTATATAGTATAAGTAAGCAAGTATTGCGCACTGCAATTCATACATCAATGGTTTATACACATATATACATATATACACATACACAGATGTAAACACTCAATAAAAAAATCAAGGGCATTACATGTAACATCTCGGGTTTCTGGCTTTCTGTTTGTGTGGGATGATTGGCCTTGTCGCGACGGAGGTGCCCATCGCGATAGTCATCCTTGTTGCGACCACTAGGTGTGTCGCGTTCCTGTCGCGCTCGGTTAACGGGTCGCGACAGGGTTCTGCTTTTGGTCTTCTAACAGGCGTCTGCCGCATGTCAGGGTGGCAGGCGGGTCAGAGCGACTTGTCAAGCTGCCGTGGCGCCCAGGGTGGGCGCGTTCTGGTCGCAGTTTGGGCGGCCGTCGCGATAAGGTTGGTGTCGCGACGCCCCACGCCCCGTCGCGTTCTGGGGGCCGGAGGCTAAAAGCCTTGGCCAGTTCCCCCTTTCCCTTCTTTTCCTTTCTTCCCTTTTCTTCTCCTCTCCGAGGAGGAAAGCTTCCCTCTCCGGCGATCCGACGGTTCGGGCTTGGCGGAGCGGCGGCGGTTCATGCGGAGCGGTGGTGTGTCGCCATGGGAGTGACGAGGAGGTGGCAAGCTCATCGTGAAGGCCCCTTTGTGGGTTGGTTCTTCGTTCTCCTGTAGGGATTCTTGTACCCTTACTTGTTTGTGTTGTTTTGGGGGTCCAAATTGTGGAGTGCATGCTTTTACTGCTTTCACCATGATCCCCTCCCCATGTTTGTGTGTTTGTTGTTGTGTGGGGGACCCCGGGTGTAGATACAGATTTTGTGGTGCCCACAAAGAGGGGGGAATGAATAGTGGTGTGGGTATGTGTGTGTGATATGGAGTGGATGGCGAAAAAGACAATAAAATAAAAAGATCGTGATCGCCAGGCACGCGAGGGTGTCGAATATAGGTGCACGCGTGAGGGGTGCGGATGAAGGAAGTGATCGCGTACGTACCTTTTTAGCAGAGGGAGATTACGCGGGGGAATGTGGGTCCTCTCTTCCTCTACAAACACGGCCGGCCGCGGTAGAGGGCATTTTCCGAATAATTACCTGCAAAAAGACAAATAAAAGGACAGGGGATTAGCCGAATGTGCAGTTTACAAATTCTAAAAATAAATGAACGACATGAGAAGGAACACCTTGGGTGGTGTTTTTAGATCCCTAAAATAGGTGTGTGTGTGTGTGTGTTGTGTGTGTGTGTGTGTGTGGGTGTGTGTGTGTGTGTGTGGTGTGTGTGTTGTGTGTTTGTGTGTGTGTGTGTGTGTGTGTGTGTGTGGTGTGTGTGTGTTGTGTGTGTGTGTGTGTGTGTGTGTGTGTGTGTGTGTGTGTGTAAAAGGAAAATGAGGGCCATGTGGGGGCCGGAGGAGGAGAAAACATAAAGAGCCACGTGGGGCCCGGAGGAAGTGAAAATGCAAATAGAAAAGGAGGGGGTGCTTCCCCAAAACGTATGGCGTGTCGGAGTGGAAGTCTTCCCGAATCGAAGGCGAGACGTGAATCCGGCAAGGCTTCGCCGCTCTGAATGGCCCCCCTTGAAACAATACCCTCGGGGGTCTATTTATAGGCACTGGATTCTTGAATTGCATCCAAACAGGAAGCCGCGATTATGAATTGAATCGTGTCCGGGCGGTAGGCCGCGATTAAGAGAGTCAAACCGATGGGACATACGCGCGGGGAATTGTTGACAGTCAAATCTCTGAATCGCAGTGGGGCAGGCCGCCGCGACTTGAATTACGTCCGCCTGGTCCGCCGCGATTCAGACTTTGCATGGTTTCGAGGCAATCGGCTCATGAATGCTTGGATTTGACCTTCTGAATCGCGTCCACTGACACGGACATAATTACAAGATTTTCTGGTGATTGCCGAGCATAGGCTCTCAAGTGCGGCGACTTCCAGGGCCATAGCCTTTTGACTTTTAATCGTGTCGTGTTAGGCGGACGTGTTTCCAATTAGAACATGTGACAGAAAAGGCTCTTAAATGTGTTGGCTTTGATCGCCGCATTAAGGACCCAAACCGCGTCCACCATGACCGCCGCGTTTAAAGGGCGTCCACTGTAGTGGACATGAATCAATGAAGCTGTGCCTTAATCAAATCCGCGACCGAACCACATGGGGAAGCATCGAGAAAGAAAGGGTGAGATCCAGAAATATTGGAAAAATACTCTTGCGAGGCAAAAAGAGGGCCATTTGTGGCATTATGGCGCAATATGAAATTTGCCCGCAGTGGAGCCAAATTCGCGTGTCTACAACTGCCACACCTTGACATCTGCTTTGCAGGGGAACGAAGCGGAAGGACACGAAGTGGAGCGCAATGGAGTGAAATGTAGCGTAATGGAGTGAAACGAAAATGGAGCGTAGTGAAAAGAAATGAAGCATAGCGAAGTGGAATGCAGTGTAGCGGACTGAAAAGTAGATGCCAAGGTGAAAAATAGACACGTGTTTGATCATTGGGTGACTGCCACTTGATAAGAGTCTTTCACCAACACCCATGGAAGTCACCACTGGAAGAAAACCTAAGAAACAAATGCTTGGACAAAGGAAAAGGGCAAGAAAGGAAAAGACCAACTTTCAGCATCGGGGAAGTACCTAAGGACACAATCCGTTAGGTTGCACGATTGGGGGCCTGCCACTGCCGCAGGTGGATCTTGGGAGATAAGGAGGAGAGACCAACTTCCAGCGTCGAGGAAGTACCTAAGGACACAATCCGTTAGGTTGCACCATCGGGGGCGTCTGCCACTGCCTCAGGTGAATCTATGGGAGAAGAAAAAATAAAAGGGATAAGTCCAAACAAAAGGATTCTCATGGAAATCGGTCTGGAGGCAACAACAAAGGGGTTGGGTATTCGACCCGGAATGGAATATTTCAAAATTGCTTTGGATTTGAGGCGCAGATGGCCCTAAAATTGACTTGGAAAAGTGGTTTTCCACTAAGATTTCAATATACATGTATGCTGGGCTAAAAGGAAAACAAGTTTAAAAGAGGAGTAGAAAATAACCAAGGATAATATTGTCACGGCGGTGAGTCAGGACCGGGAGGTATGCATGGGTCCGTCGTCCTCACATGCCAAGCGTAACGGCCTATCCGTGCGGCTAAGGATCCACTGGGATAATCATTGATTTTTTTTTTTTTTTTGATGAAGGAGAACTTAAATCCCAGATTCTTCAAAGCCACAAGGTCCTTGGTGTGCTCTAGAAGTATAACATATAGTAGATGCAGATAGGGATGGTGAAGGCAGCAGCAGCCTGATGTAGCGCCGAACGAGGTAACTCGAGTCCTGCGCTCAAAACTCGTTAGCAAAGATAACAAATCATCATGGAATAAACACATTCATTCATAGTATGGAGCATGTATAAAATAGTCAACAACAGATGTAGCTCAAGTGATTTGTTTGTTTTTAGACCATGAGGATGAGTGATCCTGGGCCAAAGAGTTTGGAGTGCAAGAGATGAGGTACCGGTGATCAAAAGAATTGATGCGAGGCACAGATAGGACCTGCTTGCCATGTGCAATACCATCGGTAAAAGATTTTTTGGGGGATTTTTTTTTGGAAGTATTTGATTTTTTATGGATTTTGAAAATATTTGAATTTTTGTGGAGTTTTGAAGATATTTGATTTTTTTTGGAGTTTTTGGAAAATATTGATTTTTTTTTTTTTTGAAATATTTGATTTTTTGTGTTTCTTAGAAATATTTGAATTTTTATGGTTTTGAAAATATTTGATTTTTTTATGGATTTTGGAAATATTTGAATTTTTTTTGTTTTAGTTTTGGTTTTATGTTCATCTTTTTTGTTGATTTTGAAATCATTGTCATGCCATGGCGGCATTAAGGTTATGAGAACTGGTCGGCGAGGGGTCTTTATTACCTCCCGTTTCATTAAGGTTTGCCCAGAGCAGGGCGTGCAGTTTAAAGTGGTGCCCACCGCTAATTGCACTTGGTTAACAGTGCCACCATCAAAGCCATGCCTGAATAGGCGACTAAGTCTGTAGGGAGAAGAGAAGAAAACTTGGAGATAAGCTTGGTATGGTGTTTGAAAAGTCAGGTTTGACTCCCTTCCTTGGCACAATCGTCAGAAGGTTCAATCTCTTTTAGTATTGGGCTTTTCCAATTATTTTAGAATCTTGAGTGATGACCATTTGATTATTAGGGACATGCGTACGACCAGGCCCATTTGGGTCCTGCGGGGACTTTGCCACTCTTTGCCATGCCCTATTTAACTTGATTTGATTTTGAATATTTGCATGCTTACGACTGGGCCCATTTGGTCTCCGCGGGGACTTTGTCACTCTTGACATGCATTGGACTTATTTTTATGGTCATTTGATTCATGCCCATTTCAGAAACATTCCCTTCATCAGGGAGTGCTTTAGGTAGGTTTCTTCGCCCAAACTACCTTTACTACCCATACTTCGGCCGAAAGGGAGAAATAGACATTTTGTGCCTTTCAGGCGTGGCTGTGACGGTGACGGTGTCTACCGAGAGCAATTGGCTTAGGGCGCCGTGAAGTGTGTGCAAGTGCCCATGCCAAGGGCAAACCTTAAGGACTCGGGAGGGAATTTCAGACTCCTAGCGTGGAGTTCTCAAAACAAAATACTGCGATAGCACGGCAATGCTGGAATATTCATCTTCTTATGGATTTTTGAATTTTTGACATTGCTAAAATATAGTAAGATTTTGGAGGGTAAAGGAGGACGAGTGCCCTGCGTTGGGGCGAAACTCGGAGGTCTACAATAATTTACATTTTTTTCAGAAATTAAGAGGACACATGGGGCTAAAACCCCGAAAAAAATGCAAGAATGGTCGAAGGACCCGCTTGAAAATGGAGAGGAGAAAGCGGAGGAAAGACCTTGGAGACTCCGGCGGGGCCAGAGGGGTTTGGAGGAGAAGGAGGGTGCGATGCCCTGAAAGAAGAAAGGAATCCGGCGGGGCCGGAGGAGAGAAGGAGAAAGCGGGCCGCGAGGGGCCAAAAAGGAGGTGCACTGCGTAGGCGCAAAATGGAGATGTGCCACGTGTGGCACAGGAAGGAGATGTACCACGTGGGCACGAGAAGGAGTTGTGCCACGTGGGGCACGGAAGGAGAATGAGGGATACAAAAAGGGGCGCGATGCCCAGTGCAAGAGTAAGGATTATATAAAAGATAAAAAAAAAATGCCTCCCGTGGGGAGGGAATGTGGAGAACCCCAGGAAGGTGCTAAGAAACACAAAAGACGATTGGAAAGAAAATGAAGAAGGTGGAGGTTGGTGTGTCGACTTGTGCCCCAGAGCTGGGTTGCCTCGGTTTTCTCCGTGGCTGCGGTTGGTGTGCCGACTTGTGCCCCAGGGCAGGGTTGCCCTCCTGACCTTCTGGGAGGAACACGGCAGGTTAGCTCGCTGCGTTCAGTGACCGAAGGTGACACCTTCGTGGCCGTGTCTGAGCAGCTATGCTAGGAGGCTTGCGCCTGTCTAATAATCGATTGTCTGTCTGCCAATCGATTATTAGAAGAGCGGTGGTTTTTGTTCTGCTGTTAGTGTTCGGTTTCTCAGGCTGTGCCATGTGTGCCGGCGTTGGCCGATGACCCTTCTGGAGTTTCTGGAAGGGGTGTCGTGCGTGCTTGTGCCTGCTGGGCTTATCTTGGTTACGAGCCAGCGTGTCGTTTCTCTTTGTGGTTGCCACACCAGTTCTCTTTCGCCCCGGTGCTCAGCACTTGAGGGCTTGTCCGCGAGACAGTTTGTTACCGTTACCTGGACCCCCATCCCCACACGCCTGTGTCAGAGGGCATCTCCGGGTGGCGGGCGTGCTCGGGTTACGGACTCGGAGCGGAGGGGAAAACGGTGGGGACAGCGGCTTCTGTCGTTTGTAGAGCTCTCTTAGCTGGGTCTGGGACCCCGAGGTTGTTGTGGTGCTCGTTTAGTGTAGACCAGCTAGTCCGTCTCATTGCCTCACTCTGCATTGGTTCTGGAGCCACATAGGGAGGTCAGGCGTGGGGCCGCAGTTCGACTAGACTGCGGTGTTGTGGTTGTGTTCTGGCTGTGACTCGCTAGCCTCACTCTACCGGGGAGGTTGTAGGCGGGAGTCGACGGCTGGCGTGCTTGAGGTGTGGATGGTGTGTCCTCCTTTTAGCTGCTTGTGGTAGTGGCTTGGTTTCTCTGCTGTAACGGTGTTCCACGCTATTTCTGAGATTGTGTTCTCGTTGCCCTGGTTTACATGGTGGTTGTAGCCTAGTCGTGTCTCGCTTCCTTGGGTTTTGTCATTTGGCCTCGTGGGCCATGTTTAGTGGTTTCTGTTCTGCGGATTCTCTCGGGGTGTCTTTTGTAGACACCCAACTATTTGATAAACCGTTCCTTGGTGCCATCTATGGTGGCACCGGAGTGTGTACTTCCCTGACCTCGTGGAGTACCCAAGGTGCAGGGTGGTTCTGTTTGTGGGCCCTCGCCTTGTGGAGGTCTGAAGTGGTCGGCCTATGGTGAGATGTTCGTTGTCACTTGGTTGCTTGGTGTCTCTCGGGGTGACACCTGGTTGTTCCTTCCTGACCTCGTGGAGGTCTGGGATGTTAGGAGCTTGTGTCATGACATTCTGGTCTCACATGTTCGCTCGGGTGTTCCGTGAGCTCCGTTATCTCGGCAGGTGTGTGCTGAGGGTTTGCTTCTGCGTTGTGTTGCTCTGGCCCGACCCCGATTGCGGGTCTTGATGTTGCTCTAGTTGCTTCCGCTTGTTGGAGTTCCTACTGCTCTGCTGTAAGGACTGGTAATCCCTACTGATCCTTTTTTCGCGAGGCTCACCCCCCTACTCTCTCTCCAGATAGAGACTCGCTTTCGCAGGAGTTCGCTGTCGGGCGGTCGTGGTGGCAGTTTGTTGCGTCGTGCATTGCCAGCAGTGTGAGTTGTGAGCGTGAGTGCTCTTGTAGCGTGAGTTGAGAGTGGCCTTTTTGTAAGTCCTCGAGGTTTGCCCCTTAAGGACTGCACCTTCTTTCTGTACCTATACTTTTATTTGGGACATGTTGTACTTAATTTCTTTATTAATGTACAGTCTTTATTGTTATAGTTATTTGAATTCATTGCTTATCTCACTAGACTAAATTCTAACCCTTCCAGGTCTTCGAATTCGTGGTGGCGGCACGACCTTCGGGGGTCCTGGCGGGGTCCGGGAGGTCGGGTCGTTACAGTGTCTGTGCACCGTTGGGTGTTGTGCTCTGCTCAGTCGGCATC